>JAXQQM020092139.1:0-39949 GCA_034641835.2 Pinus albicaulis | reverse complement strand
GTATAATGGATTTTGTGCTACAGGCCCATATTGATACTGCCCTTGATTTGGTTGATAAACAAACTGAGGTTGACTTGTTCTAATTGTACTTGTACCCGGTGGTCCCGTAGGCATCTGGACAGTAGTTTGAACTGTGGGTCTAGGTTGTGGTGCAGAAACTACAGGTATTTGTTGTGATACTTAAGGAGCTATAGAAATCGAGGCTGCAGAAACTCTAGGAATAGGTGTGGTAGCTTGAACAGAAGTTGGTGCAGCAGTTTGAGGTGGAGTTCTAGGTGTACTCGGACCAGGCTGCTGAACTGTACCAGAAGCAGGTACCTGAATTGTAGGTGGAACAGGTTGGACAGGTTGTTGGATTTTACTGTAACCAATTAGCTGACCAAGTTGATAATAGGGTACTTGCACATTAGGTTGCAAATTCCGTTGAACATGGGATGGATCCCACACCGTGTTTACTCTGGGATATGAAGGTCCCATTGAAGGTTGTGTTGCATAAGAAGGACCATAACCAGGTTGATAATTTGGAACATATGCTTGATAATTAGTTGGATAAATCCCACCTCCTTGAAACAATTCTTGTTCCGGGTAGTATTGTGCCCCTAAAGGAGGCTGTTTTCCCTGGAAAGACGGTTGCCTTGGTGTAGGGTATTGTCCTTGAAGAGCCTGCGGACCCTCAGTTGGGTACTGTCCTTAAGTTTGATATTGACCCTGAGGTATGTACTGAACTTGAGGTATGCACTGTCCTTGAGGTTGATATGGTACTTGAGGTATGTACTGCCCTTAAGGTTTCCCCCCAGGTAGTAAATTACCACTTTGAGGTTGCCCCCAGGCGGTAAATTACTACCTTGAGGGTCAGGGTTAGGAATGTTTCCATACATCATGTAAACATGTTTCGCACTCAAAATTTCAGTATGTGATTCATTTGGACCAGATGATGGTATATGTTTGTCGGGAGAAGGAGCTTCTCCTGAGAAAGTACCAGAAAGCAACTAGTATCCTACCGGAATAGACGGAACACCATACAAATATGATTCTGGTGATGCAGAAAACATGGATGACTCACCAGACATGTTTAATGGAGGTCTGTAACCTCTTGGTATGGTGTAAAAAGGAATTCGGGGTGGCGAATAGTTTAGACCATTATTGTGTAGAAAGTCTATCAACTGAGAATACCAAGGATATTGTTTGAAAGGGATATAGTAAATCAATTCACTTGGCCTAAGATCTAAGAGTCCTGATTTGAAGGAAGAACAACTTCTTCTTTAATGTCAGTAACTTCTTCAATACTAATGAGACCAGGAGGAATATTTTCAGTGATATGATACTTCACTATGGGTGAATCAGGATGATGAGGGGTTGGAGTAATGAACTCAGAAGCAGTCTCAGATATAGAAGGTTCAGTTTCTGGTTCAGAAATTTCAGGATCAGTAGTTGATAATTCACTAGTTGTAGAAACAAGTTCATCTAGTTCAAAAATTGAAACTCTTCTTGGAGTACTCTTTGTTGTTTGAGGTTGATCTACCTCGTATTCAAGATGAATAATTATTGATGTTTCTTCGTGTTCAGTTGATCCAGTCCTTGATGTATGTCCTTTCTCATATTTAAGTTTTTCTAACTGGCTTGGTGTGTACTCAGGGGATTTCCCTTGCATTCTACATGATTGTCTCAGTAATTCAGCCACAATTAAAAGTTTTAACACACGAACTCAAAGAAAATTTCAACAAAATGTCCTAAAGTCTCTAAGGAAACAATAAAATTGATCACACACCTACAAAACCTAAGAGAGCCATCCACACACAAACAATAGATTCCCACACTAAAAACACTAGTTGGTGATGAAATCCAACATCGTAGAATTTTAATGCAGAAATGGCGGTTGGAACAGATACCCCAACAACCTGCTTAATGAAACAGTCTGGTGCAAGTTTCTCCACTTAAACCATCTCGAAGTGAAGGGAACCCTCTGGAAAGTCCAAGTGAGTCTATTCGACATCTGCTCCAGGTACAATGGGACCTTCTCTCCACTGTCACCTTGGGAGAGAATCTTAAATTTTATAGCCACTAAGGTCACCGTTGGAATAGGGTTTCCAACAAGCTATGAAATTGGTCTGATTTTGCATATTTTTTATTATATTTAGTCTAGCGCAAGGGTTTTTGGGTGGGTCAAAGCCCTGAAAGCATTGTAATAGGGTAGAGGGTAAACCTGGGGTTCGAAAACCACGATTTGCGGACCATAGGAAAGGTTAGGAAAGATTGTTATAAATAGAGGGAAATTTTGGATTGTAGGTAGAGAAGACGATGATGAGCTATTGATGCGAATTGTGGTTTAGTAGATCTGTTTGGGTTTTTGGGGAAGGACTCCTACTGGCTGTGTGTGTGGAGATCTAGAGTCCTACTGTGTGGGGTCCCTGCTGCTGTGTGCACAAGTCGGGATGGGTATTGTAAGAGGGAATTGATGAATTGATGAATAAGAAAGGTTGTTTGAGAACTGAATCTATGTGTACTATTTATGTGAATCATTGGTAATTTTTGTATTATGCGTATTCTATTTTCAGCCGTGGAAGTTATATGTAAGTGTTTTTACTACATCTAGATCTGTTTTGTTCTATTTTATGCAATACTGAGCTACTATCTTAGAAGTATATAATTATCGAGCACCATAGTATAGTTGACCTTGCGCACGTGGATGCGAAAAGAGACCTATAGATCCTGCTCGGGAAGAAGCCATCTGGACATCACAAGGCAGGACGCAGCTTTGATTGCCTTACCTACCCTTTCTCAGGGTGTGGACACCTAGTTCCAGCACCCACCCATACTACTTCGGGTGAGACTTTAACCTGTGAAAGTGGGTCACTGCCAAAAGGGCCAATAGTATAAGGGCTTGTTGGCAAACCGTAAACTCTAAACCTGGGTCAGGACCCTTTGAGCCAACAAATGGTTCCATTGTCAGGACCTGGAGCATGTTGAGAAGGGGATCAGGTAATGCCAAGAAAAGTATTGAAGGCTTGACAAGGGAGAAGAGCAGGTATGATTGAATGATTTCCAATACAGATGAAAGTACAATGCGGAGTGTTAAGTACTATCAAACCAATCAGTAAGGGGATAGATCTTCTATAGCCCACTGAGAGGAGCAGCTGCGCAAAGCCTGCCAGCTACACCGCCTTCAGAACCGCGTAAGGGTAAAACCTTGCCTGAAATCCCGCTAGAAGAAGATATGGAAGCGCACTTGAAATTACCTACCTTTAAAGGTGCGAGAGATGAGGACATGGACCGATTTTGGTTTGTTACAGACTCGGTATGGACTACACAAGGTGTGGCAGGCGATACTGTGAAAAGAGCGCAGTTATCCCTAGCCTTCGAAGAGAGAGCGCTGGACTGGTATATGCAGTACATATCTCAAAATGGGAGCGCATCCATTCAAAATATTAAGGACGCCCTAAAATAACAGTTTCAAAAACCTAATTCCTACTCTCAGATCGTAGCAGATGTGAAAGATTTCAAGTAAGGAAAAACTGAGTATGTATGGGAAGCTAATTAGAGACTAAAGAAAGCAATCAAAGAGGGAGGATTTAAGTATGATGACAGACAGCATACTGAATGGTTCATCGCTATGCTACTACCTCACTTGCGTGTACCTATTGGCCACCAAACCTTCGAATCACAGGAAAAAGCTTTGGAAGCTGCCATGAAACTAGAAGCCGTGCCCAGAGAAGACACTTCAGTAGGAGTATAGCAAATTCAAGAGCAGCTCAGAGCTATGCACATGGAGATTCAGAACCTACGGAAGGAACGGGGAAAAGGAGCTAGTGTAGACCTATGGTGCATACGATGTCGGGCATCTGGACATGCGAAGGATCAGTGCCCACTAGTGGCAGATTATGTGTAGGTAGGAGGCCCTAATCCGTTACATCCAGGCTCAAGCGGATCTGCATTGTGGTGCGATTACTGCCAAGTAGCAGGACTACACGATACAAACCATTGCCCCCGGCTAGGTGTGGGTGAACTAAAGCAAAAATGGTGTAGATTCTGCCGGTCAGTAGGACATGGTGAGCAGAACTGTCAAACTTACGAGCTGGTGATAGATCGAGGAAACTTGTATAGGGTATAGTCGGACCCTGCGTCGCCTAGATCTCCCGCTAGATTTGGTGGCTCTCTAGCAAGGGGCAGGGGAGGTCGGGGAGGAAGCGCAAGATGAGGAAGTGGGTAGCCAATCTGTTATAACTGTGGGGAAGTAGGACACTTTGCAAGGGAATGCCCAAATCCTACAAGGAAATCCTGCAAATATTGCTGGCAGCTAGACCATGAGATTGAAGACTACCCAATTTTGATAGCAAAAATGCAAGAAAAACAGCCAACACCAACGCAAAATGTACAAAGAGTTAAGGTTTAACTATGGGATAGAAATCCAAGTGCGAATGTTGCAACACACAGTGGGATGGCCACCAGGGAGCCTATGAGGGAGGTTGCAAGGGGTCCTCCAATCCAACAGGCACCTATCAACCAAGAAGGGTTGGACCGCGAACCAGGACAAGAAAAAATTACCGCAGTCCACCAGGACATTAGTGAGACAAGAGACTCTACTATGTAGATGCCTGCACACCTCAAAGTGGGTGATGAGATGAGACCATTCTTGCAGGCGTGTATAAATCTATTACGCCACCACGGACCAAAGAAAACCTTCAGGCAGTGATAGATAGCTACGTAGGGCAGTCCCACCTATCTCCAGAAGTTCGAGACGTGAACAAGTTAGGCAGATATAGGAAACGTGCCAGTAGGGAGATGAGATTAACTGCCCAAAACAATAACTATGAGATGGATCAGGTTGTCTTAGACTTTGGGTTAGATGAAAACGTGCTACCTAAGAAAAATTGGCAGCAAATGGGAGAACCCAAATTGGAGTGGTCCAATATCCAACTGTGTATGGCCAACCAATAGAAGATTATACCTCTGGGGAGACTATCAAAAATCATGGTAGATATCGCTGGGGTCAGGGTCCAGGCTGATTTCGAAGTAATTCAGATTGTAGAAGATGCAGACCCATACCCTGCGCTCTTAGGACTGGACTGGGCCATAGATATGGGTGGTATCGTCAACCTCAAGAAAATAAGCATGGTATTTGAAAATAACGGAACAAGGGTGATAGTACCATTAGATCCTATGGAAGGTGAACGCTTCACAGAGCTAGTATGCGGTGAAGGAGAGGTAGATTACATTTACAAGTTGACCACGCGGAATGAAGATTGGATCAATCCCACGGCAGATGGGGTTTTCTGCTGGGAGGCAGATAGTGAATACTTCTCTAAATCTAATGAGGAGATGGAGAATTGGAAAAACCGGTTGCATGATGTATTCAGGTCATGAGGGACCTCTACTGCATTTCTTCAAAGGTAAGATATCTACCCCATTTTGATGAGTCCGATAGCATCCAGGAATTCCTGAGAACATTGGAAGCTACGGTTCCAAGAGAATGACGGCTATGGGCCCTTAACCTAGCTATGCGTGGAACACCTGCGCGATGGTGGGACACAAACAAGGAAGCATTCTAGGACTGGGAGACATGTCTAGATATGATGATCCTGTGGGTCACACCTCTGGCTGACGTATGCATCAAGATGCTCCTCGGATCTGGAGACCTCCACGCACATCTTCTCATTTGGATGGAAAAATGGTCCAACCGGACTACAGAAGAGTGGGTTCATCTATTTATTCATTCCTTGGGGCCTATCCCCGTCGCATGGTATTTAGATGCGGAGCTACATCAGCGCATCCACCACTGGGAAATACTAAAATATGACTTTATAGGAACGTTCAGGCTAATTGGGGGGACGGAGGTGCTCGACGAAGCTCTACTGGACATCGATGCTTTTGTATTTAATGACTCGCGCCATCACACCACACCAGAAGTCCTGACATGGGAATCACAGATGCAAGATATAGTTGATTGCCAGAGCTTGGCGATAGAAGAAGAGGAAGATAATCCTCGAAACGTCTCTATCACAGAATCCGAGGGGGAACGCACAATTATTGGACCCCCGCTGTAGAATATTTATGTGACTCAACCTCTCAAGCTACGCAAAATTAATATTGAGACAGAAGAACATCCTAATTTGGCCAAAATTGGGGACCATTGGGATGAAGGAACCATAGGAAAAATTGCAGAGCTACTTACGGAATATCAGGACTTATTCCCGACAAATTTTTCTGAGCTCAAAGGAATCACGGGGGACGTAGGCGTTATGCACATCACTCTAAAACCAGAGGCGTGCCTCGTAAAGCAGCGGCCTTACTGACTGAACCCTAAATATAAGTAAAAGGTCAAAGAAGAATTGGACAAAATGCTTTCTGCAGGTATCATTGAACCGATTGAACAGTCGGATTGGATAAGTCCAATGGTCATCCAGGAGAAGAAAACAAAGGGGGAGATACGAATCTGCGTATACCTATGCAAGTTAAATGATGCCTGTGTACGTGACCCCTTCCCTACGCCTTTCTTAGACGAAATCCTTGATAGCGTGGGCAGACAGGAAACCTATTCCTTCACCGATGGGTTCTCAGGGTACCACCAGATCCGAATCGCACCTGGAGATCATAGTAAGACTACATTCGCAACAGAATGGGGGTCCTTTCAGTATACAGTCATGCCCTTTGGTCTCAAGAACGCACCCGCTATCTTCTCAAGAGTAGTAGTTGCTATATTCAAGGAGTTCATCCATAAGTTCTTGGAATTTTATTTCGATGACTAGACGGTATTCGGCTTGGTAAAGTAGCATGTCTCCAACCTGTGCTTGATGTTGGATGCCTGCCAAAAGCACCAGATTTACTTGAATATCAAGAAGTGTATCTTATGCATGCCTTTTGGAATCTTGCTTGGGCACATAGTATGCCAGCAAGGGATGATGGTTGATCCTGCAAAGGTACCCGTAATTATAAACCTTACAGTCCCAACAATGGAGAAATAGCTGCATCCGATTCTCGGACACATGGGCTATTACAGAAAATTCATTTATGGGTATGCATTGATCATAGCAGCCATTGAAAAACTGCTTAAAAAGGATGTTTCCCTTTTTTGGAATGATGAATGTCAAAAGAGTTTTGAGCTACTCAAAGAGAAGATGGTCTTTGCACTCATACTAATATTTCCTGATTGGTCGAAGGAATTTCATGTACGTGTGGATGCATCAGGCATCGCCTTGGGTGTTGTCCTAACTCAACCTGGGGAGGGATATATTGATCACCCGGTTGCATTTTCCAATCGAAAGCTCTTGGGTGCATAGCGCAACTACTCTACCACCAAACAAGAGGGACTGGCTATGGTATACACATTACAGAAATATTGACACTATCTTTCGGGCAGAAACTTTAAGATGTTTACCGATCATTCGGCTTTAAAAAACCTTGTGAACAAGCCTGTGTTGGGGGGGAAGATTTGTCGATGGCTGTTTCTATTTCAGGAATATGATTTTGAAATCATCATCAAGCCTAGAAGGCTGAATGCGGGTTGTTGAGGAGGTAAATCCCCTCTGCGGACAGAGGCGATCCCTACTAGCCCAGCAGGGGTCTAGCAACAATCAAACAATGTTATGACACAAGCTCCTAGTTACGAATGGAAAGACTAGGAATAGAAGCCTACCTGGATTCCAACGCTATAATCTGTAGAAGAAGCGTCCCCGTTCTTCAGCCCCGGCAGATCACAATCCTTCCACGATCTCCGCGGATGAACACCTGCACATGGAAGAAACGAACAGATACAAGCATAGAAACCAGCATACGTAACTAAACATCAGTCAGAAAAGACATTACTCGCATTAACATGATGGAAAACGGAGTGGAACCATAATCATAATCATCTATTAAATAATAAACGAAGAGAGATTACAACCAAGTTCTGACGTCGCAGCCTCCTTCGGATGGGTCTCCGGTCGTCCACGTCTCGCAAAGCTCGCCAAGGAAAGGGAAAACCTCTCCGGAGTCTCGTGACAATGGTCTCCTTACTTGAGTCGGCCTTAAGGAAAAGAGAGGATTCTTTACAGCACAAAGGCTCTTGGGAATATGGAGATACAAAGCTTAGGCACTTCAAGACTAGCTTGCCATGGATTTGAGCAGGCTTTTATAGATGGGGAAGGAGGGAGTTGGGATCCCTATTATTATGGGATTGGCCCTATCAACAAGGAAGGTTCTATGAGAGGTGGAAAAACCACTTCCCCTCCATAGAACTTCCGCAGCAAACCTCCCAACTCAAGATAGGCAATGGTTTGTGAGTTTATTGGAACTGAACTTCCGCCATCTTTATTTAAAAAACAGTCCCTAAAATGGGTGGCGCGACTGCTGCTCCATGACAGAGCGCCAGGTGGCGCGACCTCTTTGCAGGATTTTCCCCATTGGCGCGAGTACTGAACTGCCTGCCCGCGCCAATGCCAAAAGGGATGTTTTTCATGATTTTTGCAAGGAGATGTCTCAAGGGCAAATAAAGCTCATGCTTAAGAGGAATGCATTGATGATGTTTTCAAGGCATGACAATGTTCACAGGTCACGAAATGGGTCCTCCATTGTGCGGGACGGGGAATGGTAGGGACGGTGACAAATTACTGTGTAACAGATGCCCCCTAAAGTATGAGGCCCGAGAGAGAGAGGGGTGAAATGCTTTACGAGAACATGTTCAACTGAAGGCCCGCCGTCGGAAAACATGCGCAGAAAGATACAACTGATATCTCAAGTACATGATGTATATGTGGTATGGACGCAGCCATCCGAAACAGAGTATGCTATAATCCGGATCCGGGGTATGGGCGCAGCCATCCAACTAAGATCAAACAAATAGACTCAGGTATGGTCGCAGCCATCCAATCAGTGAGTCATGTACATAATGATAATAATCCACAATCGCAGCCTGGATTACAACAGACACAATCTAGGGTCTTGCGCTCCATCTCGACCCAAACAAAGTACAAGTCCGAGCATGCGAATAAGTGAGCTGAAGTCGAACACGCAAGAACATCGTCTGATTACCAGCCAATGATGAAAGCTGTTAACAGACGCGAGAGGAACCACCAATAATGACAATGGCCCTCAAGGTACTACAGGTACAATCTACGGTGTGCGAATAAATGAGTTGACGTCGAACACCCGCAGAATCACTCGATCAAAGGTCAATAATGGAAACCTCACGTCGAATGCGACGAACCTGCCATTGAGGCATGCAGGCTCCAAGGTACCATCAGGAGTCTCTAGACCAACTTCCTGGATAATGAGTTTAAGTCGACATGAAGTGACCTTGATCGAAGGTGGGCCATAATGATTCCCACATCATCGACACGAGATAGAGGAACATGATGTTTTTGTTGTGAATCAGGATCGTATGAGAAACAAAGGAAGGTTGATATTTGCAGAGGCCAACTTCTCTTGAACACATGAACGGCACGACAATGGACTTGGCAGTATTTGACATCAACGGATCAAAGGTCATGGCGACGAGGCAGTGAACAGATGAGAGGTCAAAAGAGATTACCCAAACCCATGGAAGCAAAGTGAAACAACGAGATGAGATGTCCCCAACCCGACACGAATGCGGACAAGTGCCATGTTCAAGAGCGACATACTGCCGACGACAACGACGATGGTTCCATTTTTCCCCCACCATTTCTGGCGAGTACCCCAATTATTTTTGATAACAAGCTTGAAGGGGATAGCATATGCTTGTGATATAAGTCCGCCCTTCGGGCGAATCCATCCTAGCGCATTTAACGAGTCCTAGGAAGGAGAAACTCGGAGAACGTCATTTCGACGGAATCCAATGTCATCAGGGTTTAACGAGTCTGACAAAGGAAGAACTCGGCGTCTTTTCACGTTTAGAGAGTTTGAAAAGACAGCGGAAAAGAAAACTCCATAGGTCCCTTTTCGTAAATAGTTCCCCAGATCCGAAAAGGTAGAAAACAATATCCGGGAAAACCTCCTAGTCGCGATAGGCTAGGGTATTCCTTTTTCGTAATCAATCCATCCCGGCCCGAAAAAGGGTTAAACTTATACCGGGTGAATGTCGATTCGTGTCCATTTTAACGAGATCGAAACGACAAGGGCCTCGGCAATCTTTTCATATTTAGAGAGTCAGAAAAGAGCTGAAAGATGACTCCAGAGTGACTTTTTCGTGTATATACCGAGTCCGAAAAAGTATAAAATACAACTCGTTTCCATCGTTTAAGTCGCAAAACTTGTCGCTGCCCATACCAAGCAAGCGTAAAATCCATTTTCGACATAACATATGCAAATATTTGATAAAAATAACTTTTAAAACTCATTTAACGTCGAAAAAGTTATAAATATGTCAAATTGGTAAAAACAAAATTACTTTTACTATTTACCTTGGTAGAAAGCAACAGTGGTCCATTTGGAGCAGAAAATTTCGTCGACGATTGCGACCAATCCAGGCAACCATTCAGGTTCTCGTCTGTCACAGGTAAAAGGCGCTCCCTTGCTCTACATTTTCATTCATTTTTTAATGATTTTCCCTTAAGAATCAGTTCTATGAGGCCACTCTTAAAATTTTATGGCTGCGCCCATTGGCGCGGGTATCGGGCACGGACCCGCGCCAATGAGCTCTTTTTTATAAAGGGCTCGCGCCACATGGCGCGACTGTTCGCAAAACAGCCGCGCCAGCGGCCGAACCTTAAATTTCGCCCAAAATTTCGACATGTGGACCAAATTGCTTGGAATTTGAAGCTCACCAAAGATCTAACCAGGGGTTTTTGACCATGTGAATGCAGATAATCACTCAAAATGGCAATCGAATGGAAGGAACGAGAGCACGGAGAAGAGGATGAACAGGCCATGCAAAGCCAAGCTTGCATGAATGCACTTAGAGACTGTGGATTAAAAAAGTTCTTCCTCACGCCATGTTTACGAGCTCAGCCCGAGCTCCTCCAATATCTAATCAGCATCTGGGATGAAAATGAACAGGTGTTCAGGTTACGAGACCAGGTGTTAGAACTGGAGGTCACCGACGTTTATTTCATCACTGGATTGTCCCGCAGAGGTCCAATCCCTGTACTGACTGGAAGCAGACCATCTGGGGAAAAGATGGAAGAAGTAATGGCACGGGTGTGCCGAGGGGCACAAACATGATCAGGAAGCAAAAAGGTGGACATCCACACTATTCCTGATCTAGCACTGAGAGTAGTTCTCCATACCATTACGTGTGCTGCTGGGTCGCAGGCTCCGCACGAGGCCACGAAGACCCAACTCCTGCTGGCCTCAGAATGCATGGGTCCCTTACTGTTCAACTGGGCAGAAGCAGTAACTATCAATATGAAAAGGCAGCTCACAAAGTAAAAACAGGGAAAACTGAAACAGTTCGGTTATGGTTCCATCTTGGTATCGTTCATTCTAGAACGCTTACCAATCTTCCAGGGCCAAGGGGCCGCAGTGGGGAGTCCGATACCACGAGAGCCAAGAATGGCTCGCTGGGCAGCATTGATGCCCAGATCTGGAGGTGGCCAACAGATGTCCTGGAAGCCAAAGTTTTTTAGGTGGTTACGGCGCCAGCTGATTGTCGTGGAAGACTGGCCCTATTCAGAACTGACTTTACTGGGGACCCAGACCTCCCGCTACCAGAAGGAGATGACTGGGACGAGGAGCTGGGTAAGACCTCATATTTTTGATTTTATGTTTATATGTTTTTTTTTTTGTAAATACACATTCGTCTTAACACAATTATATATGCATGCAGATGTAGGACCTGAGAGACCAGCCGGGATGTCTCCAATCTCCCGGAGGACCCAACTCGCCCCTGAGATTCAGGGGGAAGGCACCGGAGGAGATGAACTGATCCAGAACCTCGAGGGAATCGCCCACGGGATTCTAGAATATGCCCGACTAGCAGACGTACCGATGGCATACCAGCGCCATACGGTGGGAGTCCCGAATCGGATCCACCGAATCCCGAGGCGCCTAGTGCGTGCAGTCACGTGCTATCATGAGCACCATGCAGATTAGTCCTTAGGATTTATACCACACCTATTTTGAGAGACATAGCGTCTCCGGATGTACTAAGACGACTATGTATATTTTTTGAGTTTTATGTGACACACTCTATGTAAACATTTCGATATCTATATATATACATATCTATTTCTGGATGAGTCTTTCTTTACATGTGATGATGATTTATAAATTGCGCAAATGTCTGTCTAATACCAAATTTGCTATTGCATCTGTTAATGTATTCAAATGCCTGGGTATATGATGATATGTAATGTAGTCAAAATTCCTTTCCAGTAATCGAATACGCAAATACAGACGTAAGATGGACGGGTTCCTTACCGAATAGTGTCCATTCAGCTATAACACTACAAGTTGTGAATCTAGGTACACGAGCAATTCACGGATACCAAGGTTTACTGCCTCGGTTAATAATTCCAACACGGCACTATATTCCGCGATATTGTTCGTGGTACGTCCTAAACACACACCTTGTAGGTCAATCAACTCACCAGCAGGATCGTAGATTACCCAGGCTGCGGAAGAAAGATTCCTGGTACTGCGGGAGGCACCATCCGCGAAACCAACAAATGGATGAATAGACATCTGCACAACCAGGAAGACCCGATCAGCAGAAAGATGTTTACAAAGCACACAACACTATACATGCACACAAATGACAATCACACACCTATGTACACACACCACACCAAGAAATCACTTTAGGCATAGTACTTTTTAAGGTACAGCCCATTTCTGGGCTGTGCCAGCGGAACTCCTTCGTAATCTATAAGCTCGTAGGCCCCATTTTTCAAAACGCGCTTTACTATATAGGGCCCGTGCCACATAGGCTGGAGCTTACCGGCTCCAAGCTTATCATGTGCCTGATCGTACAAGAGGACGAGGTCTCCTTCAATGAAAGAACGAGGAGAAACAGATTGATCAAAATGATTTTTGACCCTCTTCTTTTGTGCTTCGATCATCAAAGCAACTAGACGACGGGTTTCATCCAGCCGTTCGAGATACAGAAGACGTTCTTCCTCAGGAGAAGTATCCGGTAAGAGCTCCACAGCTAATTTAAGCGAAGGAATTTCACATTCAACCGGCAGAGTAGCTTCCAGACCATACACCAATTGGAATGGTGTGAATCCGGTTGCACTCTTAGTAGATGTTCGGTACGCCCAGAGAGCTGAGAACAGTTGGAGATGCCAATTGGATTTATGAATCCCAACTGTTCGCTGAAGCATAGTGACCAAAACCTTGTTCACCGCTTCAACCTGACCATTCGCTTGAGGGTAGTATGGTGTTGAGCTGTCGTGACGCAGGCCCAACGCTGAAGTCAGCTTCGCCATCATGTAATCGCGGAAATGAGTACCGTGATCAGTGACGATAGCTTGAGGAACCCCGAATCGTGCAATAACATGGTTGAATATAAATGAAGCAGCCGTTTTCCCGTCAGCAGCTAGTGTAGGCATCGCCTCGGCCCACTTAGTGAAGTAGTCGACGGCGAAAATGATATACGCATGCCCCCCGGCCGAGTGAGGGTTACACGTCATAAAATCCACGCCCCATTTCGCAAAAGGGCCGACGGTAATAACGGGATGCAATGGCAACGGCGGCGCACGCATCTTGCGCTGAAAAATCTGGCATGGATGACATTTTCGGACTGCAGTGATACAATCCTTGAATATGGAAGGCCAGAAATAACCTGCCCGTAGAATCTTCTGGGCAGTAGCATACCCGGACATATGTCCGCCACAGGCGCCACTGTGACAGTCATTTAATACTTTTTCAGCCTCTTCCAAGGTAAGGCATCGTCGGAGCACCGAATCTACTCCAATGCGATATAAAGTATCTCCTACTATACGGTAGGGTTGGGACTGGTGCCGAATCCGACGGCGGGCAGTTTTATCCAATTCAGACCGGAAAGTCGCGGTCTGAAGATACACTATGATGTCGCCGTACCAAGGATCTCGAGTACTGATAAGAAAAAGCATTTCATCCGGTATATGGTCTTCAGAGTGTGAGGGAACAGAGTCTGTAGGGAGAGAACATATCAAATCCGCGAAGACCAGTGATTTAGTTGACTTGGCGGTGGTGAACTCCAAGTCAAACTCCTGCAGGATCACAATCCATTTGGAGTACTTGCCCCCTAGTAATTGTCTAGAAAGAATATACGTCATAGGGTTGCAGTCTGAAACCACTGTTATTGTGCGCAAAAGGATGTAATGGCGAAAGCGTTGTACGGCGTGTACGGCTGCTAAGGCCAACTTCTCAACATGTGCATAACGCGTTTCCGGGTCGAGAAGGTTCCGAGACAGGTAATAAACAACATGTTCATCACCGTTCTTGTCATCCTGCACCAAGACCATGGCGATGGTGCTAAATGCGGCGGCTAGATACAAAGTAAAGTCGCGGTGGTAGTCCGGAGGACGAAGCAACGGAGCATTGACAAGCAATGTCTTCAGCTTCTCAAAGGATTCTTGAGCAATTTCGTCCCAATGAAAGGGAACATTCTGCTTTAACAAACGAGTGAATCCTTTGGCCACCTCGGCATAATTCGGGATAAAGCGCCTAAGAAAATTCGCTTTCCCTTGCAGACTCTGTAACTGATACAGGGAGGAGGGTGATGGGAGATTTACGATGGCCTCAACCTTTAGAGGGTCAAGGCGAATTCCATCTTTCGAGACTATAAAGCCTAAAAGACGGCCAGAATCAACGCAGAAGACGCACTTATGAGGGTTGAGCCTGATATTGTAGTGTCTGCAACGAAGGAATATCTGGCGGAGATGCTCCGGATGGTCCTCTCGCTTACCCGAATGGGCTGGCAAGTCGTCCAGATAAGGCTGGACGATATGGCGAATATCATGAAAAGCGTAGGACATCGCACGCTGAAACGTGGCGCCAGCGTTTTTTAAGCCGAACGGGAGTTTTTTGTACGCGAAAGTGCCCCATGGATAGATGAATGTGGTCTTATGTTGATCCTCAGGTGCAATATTGATTTGGTTATAGCCTGAGAAACCGTCCATTAAGGAATAGATCTCACTCCCGGCACAATCGTCGATGATCTGGTCGATAAACGGAGTGGGATAATTATCCTTAGGACAGGCGCGATTGATATCGCGATAATCCACACAGACTCAAATGGTACCCTGCTTTTTATCGACAGGGACGATATTGGACACCCATTCTTTAAGGGGGATAGGATAAATAAAACCCGCGTTCAGAAGTTTTTCAACTTCTGCCTTGATAGCGGCGGCTTTCCGAGGATGCATGGGACGTAAGCGTTGGCGTACGGGTTTCGCACCTGGATAGGTTGGAATCTCGTGCACGACAATACTAGGATCAATTCCCGACATTTCCTCGTAGGACCATGCGAAAACATCTCTGAATTCTCTGAAAAGCTCAGTATAGACCTGAATCTCCTCGGGAGAACAAGTCACACCCACACGAATGTTCTCAACAATCCCTGGTTTAACAGAGATGTTGATTGGAACAGTTTGAGTAATGTTACTCAGATTACCTTCCGAAAAGACCTCGTGCATCAAGATCGGTGTTTGAAGAGGAGGGGAAGGAACCTGAGTAGCACAGCGCTCCAGACAATTAGTCATTGCCCCCAAGCTGGGAAAAAACGAGGAGCGATGATGTCCATCGCCCTAGGGCAGCTCCTCAAGAGACATGGTTTCAATGATAGCCTCATCTGAAGGAAAAGTCTCTCTGAGAGGATCAGGTGAATCAGCCTGACCAATCCAGGGGGATTGCGAGTAGACGTCGAGAGCCATGCTCATCGGAGCATGCTGAGGAGGTGGAGGGTCCGATGCGGCAACAATCTCACAGTAGCTGATCTCTACTGGCGTTAAAGGCATGGATTCTCCAAACTCATATACCTGCTCAGGTGTAGGAATGAGCCAGGGGTCATCAGTCTTGGACAACATGTTGACTTGAGCGGTATTCGGTGGCGGTGCGGGGAAAATACCCATGAGGACTGGGTCTTTGAAAAGACCAGGTCCTATGCTGTCTGGGGGATTCGGAATTTGATCCATGTATGGCACGTTGTTCTCAGAGCTAGAGGTGAAAAATTACAACTGATCCACCGTGACAATCTTGCCCTCGTGAGGGAACTTAATGAATCGAAAGACGGTAGACGGCACGCAAAGCATGGCATGGGTCCAGCTGCGGCCAAGAAGTATATTGTAGTTGAGTTTAGCGTCAACCACTTCTACTTCCACGTTGACAGTTTTTCCCTGTAATGTGATTGCAAGACTCTCGAGAACTCCCAGGGGTTTAGATTCCCGACCATCAAATGCCTCAAGGGCATTGGGAGATGACGACAAAGCTGGAGAGCCGATGGCCTTCCAGCAAGCGGAGGACATAACGCAGGTAGATGCACCCTCATCTACGACGGCCCTATGAATGTTCAGACCATTAATCCCGACTTGAATGACCAAACCGATTTGATGTGGAAGCCGGGGAGTAAAATTCTCCAGATCGAAGGTGAGAAGGCTCGAGTCGGCGGGATCGATACCACCGATTGCAGACAGTAAGGCCTTCCGTTGTGAAGGACAACTTTGAAGAACCTCAAGTGCGGACATAGCACATGGCGCCTGTGCCAGATCCTCAACAATACTGTAATGTTGAGCGGCACGAGCGTTTGGATTATACGAGGATCTCCGAAGAACACCCTTGGGAGGTGGCTTCACAACGGGTTCGAGAGTCGGCTTCTCGATTTCCAATGGACCGGAGGCAGGTGGGGGAGGCGGCCCATCCGCAACGGCCTTCCCGGGCGCCTGCCGCGGTTCATTGTAATCCTTCGACCGCGTAGCGATAGTGATAGGTGCATTGGTCTTCATCATGAAAACTTGAGACCCAAACGGTGCAGATGGTGACGCCTGTTCGACCATCTGGGTCTGCTGAGATGGAAATGGCTCTTTTAAAACAGCCGGAGTCCCTTTTGAGCCTTTAAGAAGTTGACTAACCTCGGACCATCGTGGACAATCCTTAGTATAATGGTCACCTTCACAGATGAGGCAAGGGAATTTCGGCTTACGTTGTGAGCCATCCTCAGTTCGAGATTTAGATTCCGGTTTCGGGGCATCAGATTTTGATTTTCCTTTGCCCTTCTTTTTCCCCTTGGAGGATTTGTCCGCAGGATTAGCCTGGATGGCATTCACCTCCGCGGTTTTACCAGAATCGGATGAGGCGGGATTAGCAGAGGTATTGTTGGAAGAATTAGCCTTCTGCTTCCCATTCGAAGACTTCTTCGAATTTTGAGAGACGGAACCAATGACACCATCCACCGTAGGGGTAGGCAGAGCCTTAGTGGTTACGGGCCGTGGAGCATCAGTCAAGATGTCATAAAGCGTGCCAGACTGCGAATAGACAAGATCCAGGTACTGGGCACGCGCGATAGCTTGTTCCTCCGTCACACACGCTCCCATCGCAATATCCTGAGCGATTTTATTCACAAAGGAGGTGGTGAACCAATGAGTCAAAATCTGATCAGGTATGTGAAACTTGATCAGTCGACGACGGCGCCGCCACTCATGTATGTGATCCGAGATGTGAGTGGCCGTGTCCTGCTTCAGAGAAGTCAGGATGTGCGTCCCGGCCTCATATCGGACCGGTAACTGGAAATGCGTGAGGAAAGCCATGGCTAACGAGTTGAAATCTTGAAAAATACCATGGGATAGTTCTATGTACCACTTAGCAGCAGCTCCTGTTAACGTACGCTGGAAAAGACGCAAACGAATCGAATCGTCGACCCAAGAGTTAGACGAACACCAGAGGTGGTACGTCATCACATGCGCCTGGGGGTCTTCGCCGGCTTTGCCCTCAAACTTGGGACAATCTCCTGGTATCTTGGTGGGAACCGGAGGCCAATATGGATTATGTGAAATCGGATCATTGGTCAACTTTGAAACGTCCGGCAGTTCCAAGGTAGCCAGGAACGGCAATGGAGGGTTAACTGTCATGCCAGTCCCAGGATAAGGTCCGGTACCCATGCTCCACGATGGTTGTGAATATCCCTGCCCCCACGGGTTCTGTTCCGCAGGATTCTGACCGTAGGGGGCATAATTCGTATAGCCAGACTGATTTGGATTCTGGTAACCATAGTGCGGGGCTTGATAACCAGGGTTCGGGCCCTGATTAGGCGTTTGCCCTGTATAAGCAGCGTTTGGATTTGGCTGCTGAGCGTAGGTAGAACCGGGTGGAGGAGGATAATACTAAGAGCCTCCAGGGTGGTTATAGTTCGGTTGAGACTGACCATGAGGATAATAACCACTCTGAGGATGAGTAGGCTGCTGATAAGTGGAACCCTGCGGAGCCTGGTACGTAGGTCGCAGCTGTTGATTTGGTTGCGGCATTGAATGAACAGGCTGTTGAGCAGAGTGAACGGAATGAGAGGGCTGCCCTGAATGAATAGGTTGACCCGAGTGAGGGGGCTGGCCTGAATGACCAGGTTGGCCCGGATAAACAGGCGGCGCTGGTTGCGCAGGTTGACCTGGTTGTAAGTGGGCCCCAGGTTGCACCGAATAAGCCGGCTGGCCTGGAGGCGGGACACCAGGTTGTACCGGATGAGCCGGTTGGCCTGGTGGTGGAACAAGACCAGGTGCTTGCTGGAAACCAGTTTGACCTGAAGCAGAACCATAGGATGGTCCTGGCTGATATGCAACGTTAGAGACAACAGGATATTGTGGTTGCATCGGTAAAGAAGGCTGGATTTGCCCCCCGGGACCATAGGTCGGTCCCGGTTGATACCCCGGCTGAGGCTGAGCAGGTTGACCAACAGGGCTATAATATGGTCCTTGCGGATTGTACAATGGCCCTTGCTGGCCCGCAGAGTAGCCTTGGATGGGCTGTCCCTGTGGGTTGTACAGATAGCCAGGTTGGCCTGCAGGTTGGCCTTGGAAAGGTTGTCCCTGCGGGTTATAAGCCTGGTTGTACGGTAAACCTTGAGCATACAGATAAGCCTCAGGAGCAGGAAGGCGCAAAACCTCCCCGTGCTCGTCTAACTGACCCGGGAAACCATACACGGGAGTGCCGTCCTGTGCATAGTGCGAAAAGAAAGATCGGTAAGGATCTTGGGGAATCTGTCCAGCTCCGGCGTTCGGCTGTTGAAAAAACAACCGATACTCCTCCGGAGAGATATTCTCCGGTATAGCAGTAGCTAGATAAAAATCCTCAGGAGTTGGCCCAGCCCTGGTAGCCGAGACAACAGAAGAAGAGGCAGCCACATAAACAGTGGGCCGAACGGGAACAGAAGTGACGGGCGTCGAAGGAGACACCCCGGGTGTAGTGACAGCTGGCCTCGAAGCAGGAGATGATATTCCCATAGAGGCAGCAGCTGAAATGATCTGACCCAGAGATCTGTATCCCTGCGGTAAAGAAGGACTGGCTGACGACATGGTAGCCAGCTCAGAGTCGTCTCCCTCAAACAATCTATGAGGGATGCGCTGATAGTCATCAGACCCCGGAATTTCCTCACCAGAATCACTCATGGTTGATCCTGCCGTTAAATCACGCAAAAGACGGCGAGGACTAGGAGGAAAAACAGCAGCAACGAACGGTGAACCCGATGTAAGAGAAAGGAAATCAGCTCCTAATCTCAATTCAGACACAGGGTCCGAAAAGGGCCAATTGAACTCAACTGGTCCTCCAAAGGGTTGCTCGGCGAGAACTGGTCCCCCGTCGGGAAACTCGGAAACAACAGGCTGCTGTGGTTCAACAGAAGGCTGAGAAGCTTCTGAAGAATCGTCCGTGTAAGGACTACCAGTAGACGAAACCGAAGGTTCCGCCACCGTGGCAAAAGACTAGAGAAAAAGAGAAAACACACACACGGGCTGAAAACGAGTTAAGACACACGATCAAACAATCAACAAGAAATGTCTAAACAGGTGTGTAATCGTGGGCGATTAATTTTACCACATTGGAAAGTAAGAAATTCTACCGTTTCATATTTTAAGAGTCGAGAAACGATAAAAAGATGACTCTATCTCTTTCAGAGTTGACACAAGCGTGAAAGGACAAGCGCTTGACGGTCTTTTCAAGTTTAGGGAGTCAGAAAAGACCAAATGACTGCTCGGGAAAAACTAGGCACAAAGGGTGTACCAAATATCCGTGAACTGCAATATACACCTTGGTTTCAAAAATGAAACAGAAATCGACCAAGGACTTTCCGTACGTGCAGGTAGTCTCCCCGAATGCTGTGTTCGGTGTATCACGGGTATAGGGCGGCAGACTCGGCTTTCTGTGGATAAAGGATTGAAAACCTAGAGGGGTCTCCCTTTATATACGCGACGGTACGGGGAGCGCAAGTCCGTACTAGCGCTGTCTAAAGCCAACAGGCGAACGACAGCTGCTAGGTTTAACGACGCCGGAACACGTCTCTAGCCTAGACCTTCTAAATATGTTTCGTTAAGTTCCAATGCTGCCTTAGGTTAATTGAATAAATTTTATAGTTTATCTTCAATTAAGTTTCAATTTCCAGGCCCTATCGTATGTAGTGTCTCGAAAGACTCCTAAATGCAAAGCTATATGCCACAGTGCAACATTTCGTTCGATGAAAACTAGTTAGAGAAGAGTTGAGAGCTTTTATACAAACGAAATGAACGGAAGACAAACAACAATATCTCTAATGCAACTAATGCAATTGAAAACTTTTCATTCAAAACACTAATCACTAGCGATATGGAAAAGATCACAATTTGCACTAATTAACAAAAGCAAAAGAGATTTTTTTTTTTTTTGATTTTCAATGTTTAATAGCTAATGTGCACTGAAAACAAAAGGAACAATTTGAGAAACGATATTCAAGAGAGCGAAACACACAAAATTCACTCAACAATGCAAGCAATCAGATCCCCAAATCGACCAAAGTCTCTCAAAGCAAAGAAAAGACTCAAAAGCTTCCAATGGACCGTGTGATCTAGGTCCAAAGCAAGGCCAAACGAATTTCGAATGAAGGAATGAACAATCACCCAAAAAACGCAACAAAACAATTAACGACTACTAAGAGGACGTGGAGAATCAATCAGCAAGTTGACAGGACAATCAAGACACCAAACCTCCCAAGGAGGGCTCGATACACTAAGCCACTAGATGCCCTAGGGCTCAAAACGTGAAATCGGTAGATAGAAGCAAAAAACCAAAGGACAGAGGTGAATTCCCAGCCAAACAAGACTCCAACACACTCAGGCAGTCGGAAAATCAAGAAGAAAAGCATTGATCAAATCTAGAGAGCCCAAAAATGAAGAAACTCAAAAAACTCACAGGGGTGGCGCGACTGTAAGTGTGAAACTGGCGCCAGAAGTCAATTGGCGCGGGCTAGACAAAGGCAACGTGCGCCAATTGGCGCGACTGTCGGGTTAAAAACCGCGCCAGTCGAGTTTCTCAGCAAAAATTAAAAACAAGCTACTCCAGAAGCAGACCAATACAAGCTAAGCAAACCAAGAAGCTAAAACAATGAAAGAATCCAACCCAGAAGGTTCATCAAGCAAGGAAAAACGATCAAAGCGAAACAACATAAACGAGACAATGAAAACCGGACGATCCCCAGCGGAGTCGCCAATTTGTTGAGGAGGTAAATCCTCTCTGCGGACAGAGGCGATCCCTACTAGCCCAGCAGGGGTCTAGCAACAATCAAACAATGTTATGACGCAAGCTCCTAGTTACGAATGGAAAGACTAGGAGAAGAAGCCTACCTGGATTCCAACGCTATGATCTGAAGAAGAAGCGTCCCCGTTCCTCAGCCTCGGCAGATCACAATCCCTCCACGATCTCCGCAGATGAACACCTGCACATGGAAGAAACGAACAGATACAAGCATAGAAACCGACATACGTAACTAAATATCAGTCAGAAAGGATGTTACTCACATTAACATGATGGAAAACAGAGTGGAACCATAATCAGAATCATCTATTAAATAATAAACGAAGAGAGATTGCAACCAAGTTCTGACGTCGCGGTCTCCTTCGGATGGGTCTCCAGTCGTCCACGTCTCGCAAAGCTCGCCAAGGAAAGGGAAAACCTCTCCGGAGTCTCTCGACAATGGTCTCCTTACTTGAGTCGGCCTTAAGGGAAAGAGAGGATTCTTTACAACACAAAGGCTCTTGGGAATATGGAGATACAAAGCTTAGGCACTTCAAGACTAGCTTGCCATGGATTTGAGCAGGCTTTTATAGATGGGGAAGGAGGGAGTTGGGATCCCTATTATCATGGGATTGGCCCTATCAACAAGGAAGGTTCCATGAGAGGTGGCAAAACCACTTCCCTTCCATAGAACTCCCGCAACCAAACCTCCCAACTCAAGATAGGCAATGGTTTGTGAGTTTGTTGGAACTCAACTTCCGCCATCTTTATTTAAAAAACAATCCCTAAAATGGGTGGCGCGACTGCTGCTCTATGACTCCATGACAGAGCGCCAGGTGGCGCGACCTCTTTGCAGGATTTTCCCCATTGGCGCGAGTACTGAACTGCCTGCCCGCGCCAATGCCAAAAGGGATGTTTTTCATGATTTTTGCAAGGAGATGTCTCAAGGGAAAATAAAGCTCATGCTTACAGGAATGCATTGATGATGTTTTCAAGGCATGACAATGTTCACAGGTCACGAAATGGGTCCTCCATTGTGCGGGACGGGGAATGGTAGGGACGGTGACAAATTACTGTGTAACACTGGGTAACTTAGGTTTTCTCTATTTTTGAAAATTTGTAAATCCTTTACATTTTTCTTGAGCTTTTCTGGGGACCACACTTTGTTCTTTTGCACAGTGCTAGCAGTTTCGCACTTTCCTTAAGTAAACAGTGCGGGATCGCACCTGTTACTTCTGGAAGCATGCGGACGCTGTTAAATTTTTTGAAAAACTTTATATTTATTTTTTCCAGTTTAGTTTAGATTTAATTTAGGATTCTTAGCATCTACCCAGATCTGTATTTTTCTGTCAAAAAGTCTTGTTTCTGAATTTCTTTCAGCAATTTTTCATCTCATCAATCTCCATTAAGTTAATTGGGTGTTTTGAGTCTCTTTTTTGAGAAATTCTTAATTTAATTTCCTTTGGTCATTACTTGGAGGTTTGTCTCAGTCTTTTCACAATTTTACATCTTTTTTCTTTTGTGTATGAGTGTTAATCGCCTTTGAGTGTTTTTTGATCTTTGGAACTCTCACCCGATTTTCTTGACTTGCACTTGATTGGTTCTTAGATTACATTAGAATCATCTTGTGTTTGAGAATTCTCTTGCATAGAT
Organism: Pinus albicaulis; assembly: GCA_034641835.2. Lineage (NCBI taxonomy): Eukaryota > Viridiplantae > Streptophyta > Pinopsida > Pinales > Pinaceae > Pinus > Pinus albicaulis. Next base: position 16,735 of record JAXQQM020092139.1, on the reverse strand, counting down.
CACATTTGCATAATTATAATTCTCATTTTCAGAATATGAATGAAAAATGTGCATAGATTACATTTGCGTACTTTTCAAGTGAATTGTGCATAGATGACAATTGCATAATTTACATTCTGAAAAATCAATCTTAGATTTAGATCAGTTTTCTTTTATTTGAATTTAGATGTTTTTATGCTTGTTTTAAAAACACAAAAATAAAAAATTGTTTTGGAATTGATTTGCATTAGTTTTTCTTGATGAAATTAGTGCATTAGAGAATTTGTTATATTTTCTCTTAGTGATCAATTTTTTGCATTGTTGGAAGTGAATGGAAAATCTCTCCTTACTTTAGTTAGGATTCATCGAATTGAAAAGATTACATTATCATATTCGATTGCATTTAGTTTTGGGTCGGGTCATAACACCATTGGTTTCATATCCATTTACCCTTTTGAGTAATAACAACCTAAATAACACAACGCTTAATGAAAATTCATCTAGTAATTTTTACATTTTTAGGGCTCTTTCCACCAATCTAGCTCAGGATTAGTGCTTTGGAATAGGTTGTAGTTAACTTTCCAAAGCAACTAAAAAAAACAAGTAGATAAATCTTGCGGTAGGAAATAAATCCAATTATAATTGGTACATTTTGGGATGCTTCTCTTAAAGGAGTTAATCATGAGATCATGTTCGAACCTTTGAGACAATAAATTCTATTTCATTGGGAAAGATAGAAGATCTGTGCGCATTACAAATGGTAAACCTCGGATTAACCATTGTCGAGGAGCCTGGGGTCACTTGTCGGTAAACCTTGGATTAACCATGTCGAGGAGCCCTTGCGCGTGGGATCAGATCATAGATTGTTCCCCCAGTTGTATTTGTTACTGTTGGTAACCTTAGTGTCCATAAACTTAAGATTATTTCCTAAGGTGACAGTGAAGGAAAGATCTCACTGTACCTGGAGCAGACGTCGACTAGACTCACTTGGACTCTCTGGGGGGTTCTCTTCACACGAGATGGTTTTGTGAGGAAACTTGTGCCAGTCTGTTTCATTAAGCAAGTTGTCGAGGTAACTGTTCCAACCACCCTTTCTGTATTAAATTCTAAAATGTTGGATTTCATCACCAACTAGTGTTTTTAGTACGGGAAGTTACTGTTTATGTGTGGTTTGACTCCTAGATTTGATAGCGCGTGTTAATTTGTTTGTTTTTACTTTTAGAGACCATAGGTGTGAATTTTGAATTTTAATTTTTAGGTGTGAATTGTGAATTGTTAATTTTAGTTTTAAAATTGTTAATAAAATTCACTGAAGTTGAATATAATGGAAACTATTCCGGAATTTACCAACCAAGGAACCCCTCTTAATGAGAATCCTAGTACTTTTCCTTGCTTTGGAAATGTTGGTCCTCCTTATATGGCTACTTTGTCATTACCTAGATTTACAATAGGTTTATCGATATGGTTATTTTCAACTTCATTGGCCCCGAATACTCCAATTGTTCCACCTCAACCGGTTGCTTCACCTCAACAGAGTTCACCATCTCAACATCACCAACCTTCTATTGACCCTTTACCTTCTTCGCCTAATATTTCTTCCTCCATTTCTTCCTCTTCGCTTGGTAAAATCCTTGACGCTAGTAACTAGGTGGCTAGAAAGAAGAAGAAAGGGAAGAAGAAGAAGAAGAAAGATAAAAAAGAAGTCAACCAACCAACCATGGTTGTAACTGTTAGTTGTGTTGAGGAAACCTCCAACATGCATCGTAAACCCAAATACCCTTGCAGGCTTTGTAAGGGTGACCACTTCCTTATCAATTGTCCCGATATTCCAAAGGTCTTGGAAGTATGGTCAGAAAATCTCATCAACTTTCCATTGATCCATCAACCAGTGATAGTCAGGTTCCTGGGAAAAAGGGTAAAGTTAGGTTTCCTTGTAAGTTATGCAAAGGGAGTCATCAAACTCGCATTTTCCCTCACATGGATGAAGCCTCAAAATTATTGGAAAACCTTACTGTTCCACAGCAAGAATTTCCAACTAGTTACCATAAACTTTCTCCCAACCTACCGTCAATTGACGGAGTGATTGATCTAATTTCAAGTACAGTCGATCCCACTCTTCCATTGGAGAGTTAAACTCATATCACTCAGGTTGATGATCCATTAGTTGATCAAGTGGTTGATTTGATTTCACATTCGGTCGATCCCATTCTCCCTGTAGAGAGTGAACTTCATACCACTCAGGTTCTTTTTGTTACATCAAATTCTTCTATGCCGGGGGGCATTTCACTTGTTTCTACAGAACCCCCTCCAAGTACTGAGGTCTTTTCCTTTGATTGGAATAGACTGATAGAACCTTGTCTTCCTTCCTTCATCCCTTTCCAAATCATTGTGAAGTTTGGTGATAGGGACATACACCGCACACAGGTAGATGAAGGTGCTTCTGTTAGTATTTTATCCTCAACTTCTTGGAAAGCTTTGGATTCCCCTCAGCTTGTGCCTATTACGCAGAATCTAAAAGCTTTTAACAGAACCATTAGTGAACCTTTATGGATCCTTCCTAAGTTTTCTATTACTTTGGAAGGTAAAAATTTCTGTATTGATCTTATGGTAGTTCGAGGCCCCTTGGATTTCAATTTACTCCTTGGGCGAGACTATGTTTATGCAATGAAAGTTGTTGTATCGACACTCTTTCGCGTGATGTCTTTCCCTCACAATGGAAATATTGTGACTGTAGACCAGCTTTTGTTCCCTAGTCTTGTTTCGATTACCAATAATATGACACCCCTAAATTTTCCTGATTCTAAAGTGGTATCTACCCCGCCACGGGTTAATTATGTGACAACTAGTCCCATGTTTTCAATTACTGATGTAAGCGAGCCTCTCACTGTTTGCTCACCTTCCTTTGACTTAGATCCGGTAATTGACATGGAAAACTCTATGGGATTGTTTGAATGTGATGTTCTTATCCCTTTTGAGTCCCTTGACATGTGTTCCTTCTAGAGAACTATTCTTCCTTCTGATGAAGACCTCTTGGAAGCCATGATCAAGGTGTGTCCATTGACATGTGTTTCTTCCCGTTGGAAGCCATGATCAGTGAGTCCAAGGACAGTTCCTTTTACTGTGTCAACCTCGTTAAAAAATGAATAAGTGAGTGCGAGGATAGTTCCTTTTACTGTGTCAACCTCGTTAAAAAAATGAATCAGTGAGTGTGAGGAAAGTTCCCTTTACTATGTCAACCTCATTAAAAAATGAATCAGTTAGTCGAGAGCATAGTTCCTTTTCTTGTGTCAAGCTCGTTAAAAAATGAAATAAGCTTCTATGAGGACAGTTCTTTTCCTGTGTCAACCTCATTAAAAAATGAATCAGTAGGTAGATTGTAGAGAGTAGATTGATAGATTAGAAATAAGTAATTTCTGAGGATAGTTCCTGTTACTGAGTCAACCTCATTAAAAAATGAATCAGGTATGAGGACAGTTCTTTTCTTGTGTCAACCTTGTTAAAAAATGAATCAGTTGGTCAGAGGATAGTTCCTTTTATTGAGTCAACCTCGTTAAAAAATGAATCAGGTATGAGGACAGTTATTTTCTTGTGTCAACCTCATTAAAAAATGAATAAGTAGGTTATATAGGTAGATTGTAGAGAGTAGATACGAGGACAGTTTCTTTTACTATGTCAAACTCGTTAAAAAATGAAACATTTAGGTGAGGATAGTTCCTGTTACTATTTCGACCTTGTTAAAAAATGAAACACATTGCCATGAGCATAGTTCTTTTCCTGTGTCAAGCTCGTTAAAAAATGAAACAGATCCTCCCCTAATTGAGTCGAGTCTTTGACTAGATCTCGTAAATGTTAAGTCATATATTTAGGTTAGTTATTTCAGTTTTTGCATAATTTTCTTACAGTTTTAGGTCGGGTCTTTCATATGATCCCGTAAATGAACCTTCATTCCATCCAACTATTAATTACCAGTAGTGTACTTAGTTGAATGAAATGAAGCTGGGGGGCATGCGCTCTAGCAGTTACGCTTAGGGGGCATCAAGCACAGTTTTCTCTCTGTTTCAAGCTTGTGTAAAAATGAAACCACTCTGAAGCATATTTTTTCTTTGTTTCAAGATTTTGTAAAAATGAAACCTATCTTGAGTCAATTTCGGTTATTTTCAAGACTCGTTAAACTCATGAAAATCCGGAGATTATTTTGCTATCTTTCATTCTCGTAAAACACATGAAAATGCCGAGTTCTTTCCATCTTTTCCTGCTCGTAAATTAAATTGAAAGTCGGACACATGAGTATATTTTTATCCCTTTTTCAAACTCGTTAAAACTTACGAAAAAGTGAAAACCATGAGTACATTTTTATCCCTTTTTCAAACTCGTTAAAACTTACTAAAAAGTGAATTTTTGAGTTCTCTTTTAAGCCCCTTTCAGACTCTCTAAAAATTAAAATATTGCCGAGCACTTGATTATTCAAACTCGTTAAATTAAATGAATGATCGTCCCTTCAGTATAAGTTTACCCCTTTTACGGACTGAAATGGACTATTTACGAAAAAGGTATACGTTGACTAAATACCGTCAATAGAGTTCTCTCCCACATTATTTTATCCTTTTTCGGGCTCGAGAGACTAAATTTACGAAAAATTACCCCCATGGAGTCTTCTTAAGTTTTTTCTTCTAACTCCCTAAAATTGAAAAAACACCGATTTTCTCCTATACTGGACTCGTTAAAATTTAAACATTAAAGGATTTGTTCAATTTTTAAATAGGAACAAACCACTCCTTCTTAGGGTTCGAATCTTAAACTAAGATGGACTCATCCGAAGGATAAGCTTATAAACAAGCAAATGTTATCCTCCTCAAGCTTGTTAAAAATAAAGAGGTACTTGCCAGAAATGGTGGGGGAAAAGAGAGAAAAATGGACTTGTTTATTGTATTTTTATTTTTTAGAAAATCGTTAACCACTCTTGAACATGACACTTTTGTTCACCTGGGTTGGGAAATCCTTTGCCTAATATTTAATCAAACCTTTTTGAAAGTCTTCAGCCAGTTTCTGGATATTAGCTTTGGGTCAATTGCCACCAAACCATCTGTAGTGTCGTTATGTGTTCAAGAGGACAGTTCAAAAAAACCATTCATTTGCAAAACATCTGTCATCCATTTTGACCATCCTTGAGTCAGTCCTTGCCAATATATTTCTTCAAAACTTGATCTATGATTTCGTGTTGTGGGCTTGCCTACGACAGATCACTTTCTATCGAAAACAACTCATTATCTAGGAAGTTGATCCAAAAATCGTCAGTACCTTGAAATATACATGCCTCAATGGCAGGTTTCTCGCCTTTGATGACAGGTTGCATCATTGACTTTCGATTGAATGATTTCGTGACATGTTCGACTTCAGCTCATTCATTCACATTTCATGGATTGTACTGATTACTTTGAGAGCCATTGACATTACTGGTGGTTTCTCTCACACTTGTTAACAATTTACATCACTGACTGGTAATCAAGTGGTTTCTACCATGTTCGACTTCGATACATTCATTCACATGGATAGAATCGTACTAGTTCGAGATGCGGAAATCAAGACCCTGGATCTAGTTTCTACCATCCAAGCTGCAAGGAATTTTTGTTATTCATTTATACAGTATACTATTCATAAACAGATGGCTGCATCCATACTGTGTCTACATATTTCTATACTATTGATGTATTCACAATCGTTCCTATATCAGAACAGTTTAAATTAGTTTCTAGTTAGTTTTGATCTGAGTATGGGAATTCCTACCTCAGTGATGATATGATTACATATATATATTTTGCATTGAATTTTTTTACAGGTTCCGACCGGGGTATCCACAGGATGATCCTTGAAATGATAAAGTACTTCACTCTTCATATATGACAGACTTCATCTTCATCTATTTCAGACTTAGCACTTTAGGGGGCAATATGTTACACTAAAAACTGTCACCTTGACATTCTTCTAACTGTATGAGCTCATTAACACTCATACATACCTCCTCTGCAAGTCTTACAACCTTTACTCCTCATGTCAAGCCCTGAAACAAGAAGAAAAACCCTAAAAACCTTTAAAAGAATGGGTACGCAGGTAACATGAAGTCTGCCTACGTTCCTGGCTTGGGTACGCAGGTAGTGCATGGCTTACCTACGTTCTACAATGCATTTTTCCTTAATAATGCCTACGTACCCCCTCCAAACTCAAAAATCCGAGAAATTAAAGTTAAAAAGTTGGTTTGAGGTCAATTCTAGAAGGTTCTAGATGAGATTTTTTGGGGATGAGTACGCTTTGACAAGGTGCATGTATCCCTCACCTTAAGGAACTAATCCCTTGATGTGAGGAGTCTATCCCTTTGAAGGATTATTCTATCCCTTCAAAGGTGGAATCCTAACCTCCTCATCTGCTCTATAAAAGGAGGCATTGGGTAGCCTCAAAGGGTTATATTTTGGAGATTGAGAATTGGAGTTCAATCTTTATGGGTGATTGAGTTGAAGTGTTGTTGAGATTTAGACTTCTTTTTGTTGAGCTTTTGAGAGGAAAGATCACATACCTCTTTATGCTCCTGGAGGAAGAGTGCAAGACTTATCAAAGTAGAGGAGACTCATGCTTCGGACCCCGGGAAGGCCTTTCAAACATCAAGGCTAAGGTTGTAAGGTTCTTCTGTTATTTTTAATATTAATACAATCAAGTTCTGTTTTTCTTAATAAATTGTCGTTCAATTGTTTATTTCAATAAGTTGTCGTTTGATCATTTATTTAATAGATTCCTTGATCACTATGATAGGTATGTTTTATAATTATTTGTTATACAGGTGCTATTTAATATTTTCTTGTTTGTGATTGCAGGTCAACAAAAGACGACACTTTCCTGTGATGGAAGGATTATTTTTGCGACGAAAGAACTCTTGTTGCGACAGAAGGATTATTGATGCAACAGAAGCACTACAACCGCAAATAAGCATTTGGATATAAGGTAGTATCAACACCTTCATAGCATTTATTTGTAAAACGAATACATTTATAGAAATACAAACTTAGATGTTCGTTTGTTGCTAGATTGTCTTCTGACACTAGGGAGATCGATCTTGTCCGCAAGAATGATTTATCCGGCCAACAAAGGCCCAAGGCAAAAATATCTGAAAGTGAGTCATTGTAACAATAACTCCTAACTTGACTATTTGAGCTAACTTTGGGAAATATTTGACTTTAAGGCTTTTTCAATAACTTTACAATAACTGCTGGGTAGATGAGGAATATCTCTGACTATTTGTAATAACTGCTTGATGTTTTATTGAAAGAAAACATGCTCTAGGTGGCAAAATATATCCTTTGGAGAAGTAATTGCTTTGATATGATCATTCGAATCTAGCTTTACGTTTTATCTGCCTCAGTTTATCATTTAGACTCTGTTTTAGGCTTTAGACTATCTGCCTTAATGTCTTTTCTTTTCATTCTGATTTTGTCTCTGATTTTTCTTTTAACTTATGATTAACCCTCGATTTGAGCTTTAATATTTGCTTTTGTCTTCATCATCTTTAACTTCTAATTCATGGCTAATCCTTTTGATTTTTCATTTGACCTATGATTAGCCCCTTAATATTCACTGCTAATCACAGTCCTTTGACCGTCTTTTCTCTTTGTTGTGCCTTTTGTCTGTGTTTCCTGTGCAGGGGGTATTTCTTCTGCTACTAGAGGGTTTTAATGACCATCAATAATCATGATTTATTAATGATTAAACTTGATCTTTCGCCTCTGGTCCCTTTATTATAAAACAAATCCCTGGATCGTCACCCAGAATATTCATTAAAATGTCTTTTGGACCTTTGGAATGTGTTTTTCACACTTCCGCCATAAAAACTACACATAAAACAAAAAAATTAACTTGAAAACCTGCATGGAAGACTTTTTTTGCGTGTATTCGGGGTTTTTAGGGCTTTGGAGATTTTTGCAGAGGTTCATGGTAAAGGAGGGCTTCGTCGTAGAGGAGGAAACATTTGGGAGGTTGAAATGAAGCGGCGGTTTTATAGTTTGGCACGAAGGGAAAAGGCGACTTTTGCAAACGGCAGAGGTGGTTTTCACATGGGTTGATGAGCGGTAAGGTATTGGGCAGGGGCATGCGATACCATACAGAGGGAGATGCGTGGCGGAAATTACAAGTGGTAAAACCACTTATATCACACGTTTTGAAAAATTTAACCCCAACGTACATAATATTGCGATATGTGATGGGGGTCGTCAAATCTTGGGGGAGACAGATCTACGACGGTCGGGAGTTTTAGAAGTGGCGGGCAGGTGAAGCGGTGGGGTCTAAGTGACAGGTGGCAGAGTATGCTTGAAGCGCGGGATTAGGTGGAAGGTAGAGCCCAGGGGTCAATAGAATAAGCGAGGGTGCTTATTATATGGGAAAGGGCTGAGGTTATATGGGTGCAGGGGCTTTAATAAAAAGGTGCCCATGTAAAAATAGAAGCGGGGTTATTAATGTATATGGGGGTTAAATCATTAAATAAGGAGGCTTTAATGTTTATAAAGTGGCAGGGTTAAAAATATTAAAGGGTCGGGTTTATATTAATAAAAACATAGTTTAACATAAAAGGTGGGTCCCGATAGTTTATATTTTGATTTAAAACAATGTAAAAGAGGAAAGTTTACATTGTTTAGATGAGGTAAGGAAAAAGGATTAAGGTTAGGGGGTTTATGGGGGTTTGATGGGATAAAATGAGTGAAAATTAGAGTTTTAGGGAGGGAAGAGAGTGAAAATGAGGGAAATAAGCCCAAAATGAATCCTTTAAGAGCAACAAAGTGATATTTAGAAGGAAAATAGAGAGGTAATGAAATTGGTTTTATGAATATAATGAAGGTAGTGAGATTTCTAAAGATAGCTGATAGGCAAGGAATGCTATCTTTAGCTGCTTGTGGAAAATCCATAGTCATGTAGAGAATTTGTAGAATACAGGAGGATAACAGTGGCTCCAACTAGGGGGGCAGCTCCTTTAGGAGGTGTTAAGAACCTCAAAGATCAAATATATGGAATTTTGTAGACCAGTGCCTTGATTTTCACTTTGACAGACTTTTTTTTCTTCAATTTCTGATTTTTTGCTGTTATTTTTAAGTTGTGGTCTTTAAAATCTGAAAAACATGACTGCTTCAATGTCAACTCTACCTACCCATCATACTTTCCTAGCATTTTTCTTCATTTGGGTGCATTTAGATTGGAAAACCCTTGACATCAATTTTCTTTTGAAAACAGGAAAGTATCTACTTCTACAATTATATCATCCAAAAAATCAGATTAGACTGATGAGCTCTTTTATTATCTACCTAATCTACTTATCTGTCAAGATTGAATATTTTGACAAATTTTCATTCTCTAATCTAAAAACAAGAAATTGAAAACATGATCAAATCAATATTAAGAAGTTTGATTTTTCATGAGCTGTGGCATTTTGGACAGGCTACACACAAAATTTATTTGTGCAAAAAGTAAAATTAAAAAACTTGAGCGCTATAATTTGGAATTTTTCATTCATCCCTCTCTTTCTTTCTTGGTTCAGATTTGAACCTTAGAACCAATATCTTTTCTCAATCTAATCTACTGATAATCCAAGCTTAAATATTTTGGAAAATCTTCATTTACTAACCTATCAGTAGAAATTTAAAACTTATTCAATCATGATTAGGCTATATGACAGAACAGGACTTCCTCTTTAAGAGTAGTGGCATTTGGACTTGCACATTTTTAGAAATATTCTTTTTTGGTATGAGGATTTACCTTTTCTTTTTATCTGCCCTCTTTTCTTCTTTTCTTTGTTTTTTGTTCTTTTCTTTTTTTCTGATATTTTATTCTAGTAGTGTTATATACAATTAATGAAGCTTTAAACTGAGTAATTTCAACAAAAATAATGCTTGAGCATCTTGCCATTGACAAGACCTCCAAACAATTATGTTCCATCCATTTCTTGTAGGAAAAATACATTGTTACCTCTTGCAGAATGGATGATGTATGGACCTTTCCATAGATTTTCAAATTTTCCATGCTTACCCTTGTCTTCTCTTCTTGAGTCCCACTTCAGCACTTTGTCACCAATGTTGAAATCATTTGCCTTGGTTCTTTTATCAAACAACTTCTTGATGTTTTCATGTACTTGTCGTGTTCTATTATATAATTCCTCTCTGGTTTGCTATAGCTGGACAATATGATTTATTCTTCTTAGCATGTCATTTTCCTTAGACTGTGCTTCTTGGATGAACTTCATCACTGGCATCCCTAGACTTGTTGGAAAAATTTCATCTGCTCCATACACTAGCTGATAGGGAGACATTCCAATTTATTTTTTATTTGTTAATCTGTCTACCCATTGTGCATGTACTAGTTTGTTGTGCCATGATTTTTTGTTCTCTTCCAACAAATTTTTGATGATGTTTACCAAAATTTTGTTTGAAGATTTTAAAAACCCATTACCTTGAGGGTAATAAGTTGTAGAATGGCCCAATGTAATCTGATATTTGTGGCAAAATCCCACCATTTTCTTGGATCTAAAAGCAGAAACATTGTCAATGATAATCTTTCTAGGACAACCAAATCTAGACAAAATGTGGTTTTCAAGGAATTTGATGATTATTGAGTCTATGGCAGTTCTAGAATGGATGGCCTCTATCCATTTTGTAAAGTAGTCAGTTGCAGTGAGGATCCATTTGTGTTGGGCTAAGGAGGCAGGATGGATTTCTCCAATAAAATCTAGGTCCCATTGTTGAAAAGGAGCTTCCCTAGAGATAGGATGAAAAGGTAATGGCAGTAGTTTTCTTTTGCCTTCAAATATTTGGCACTTATGGCAGAAAATTACCATTTTATGGATGTCTTAAAAGAGGGTGGGCCAATAGTAACCAACTCTAAGGATTTTTTTGACAGTAGTTTTCCAATAGAGGTGGCCTCCACATTCTCCTTCAATGAATCATACATGTTGATCTATCAACCTATCAATCAATCAATCAAAGAAAACAAGTCCTTAAAACTTCATAACTAGCCTAATATAATAAAACAAGAGCATAAAGACATATCATCTATAATCAATTACATAGAGAGATCCCTCTATGAGTCCAGGAAGGCTAGGTCCTAGGATTCCAAAGTGGTTCTGATCTGGTTCCCTGCAGAGTTTGTTCTTGCCAATCTTGCAAATAACAGGGAGCCAAAACAAGGGAATACCAAGATCTAGGGTCTCTCATTGTTGATGATGTATTGTCAAATATTGATGAGGAGGAAGAGTAGAGAGGAAGTAACAACACTGTCACATCAGAAGGAGAAGCATCACCACATGGAGATGGGAATGAAGCTATTGCTTCAATTAGAGGAGCTCTTACATATTTGAAAAATTTCCCAAGGAGCAGCATGTGACAATAGTGATGGGCAGTATGCCCTTGATAAAAGGAGGAGAAGAAAATGTGGATCAACATCAAAGGTGTTGTGAAACTAGCTCCAAAAAGAGAAGAAAAGAGATTTCAACGCCTTATAAATAAGCCACTTCGGGGGGGAAACCTCCAATACATTACATGAATGAAAAATTCTTGGATGATTCAAATTACAAAACCTCCTTTCTATATATAGAAGTCCATGGGGCCACAATGTAATCCTAGCCAGCCTAACAATAATAATTTAAGGGCACAATAATAACAATATGGGGGTTACAAGGGTATAATAATAAAAATAAGGGGGTTACACTAACAACAATAAGGGACTATACTAGTAATATAGGGACCTAACATGCCCCTCTCCTTCAAAAAAGTGTTGTCCTCAATGCTTGAGTAGCTCTGGGTGCTTCTGTATAAAATTCTCATCCTCCCATGTAGAATCTTCAGTGGGTAAGTTCTTTCACTTGATGAGATACTCTGAAATTGATCGATTCCGTAGTTGTCGAGTTCTTGTTTCCGTGACCGCTTCAGGTTCCAATATGATTTTTCCTTCCTCATCAAGTTCTGGCAATATTGTTTGAACTGGAATATTTTCACCTATAACCTTCTTTAAGCATAAAACATGGAAAATTGGATGCACTCGTGAAGAAGCAGGAAGCTCCAATTTGTATGCCATAGTACCAATCTTTTGCAACACCTTGTAAGGACCATAGTACTTTGGCGATAATTTATTATCCTTCTTAGCTTGCTTGAGGGACATTTGTTTGTATGGTTGTAGCCATAAAATACCCAGTCTCCTACATCAAAACTTCTCTCACTGCGATGTTGATCTACCTGTTGTTTCATTCGATTTTGTGCCAAATTCAGGTTATCCTTTAAGAGTTGGAGAACTTCTTGTTGATGCTCGATGTGATCTTCCACTGCTTGAACCCTTGAATTTTCTCTTAAAGATGATGTGATGGATGGTGGATGATATCCATAAAGTGCCATAAATGGGGTCATTTTTGCTGCAGTATGGAAGGAAGTGTTATACCACCATTCAGCGAGAGGTAACCACTTGACTCATTGTGTTTGTTTATCAGATACAAAACAACGAAGATATCCTTCCAAACATTTATTTACTATCTCAGTTTGACCATCAGATTGAGGATGATAAGATGAGCTATGAGCTAATTAAGTACCCAAACAAGAAAATAACTCCGTCCAAAAATTTCCAGTAAAAATGGGATCTATGTCGCTCACAATAACCCTTGGGCTTCCATGTAGCTTTTTAATTGTGTCCATAAATGTAGTAGCAACTGTACTTGCTTTAAATGGATGAGATAATGCACAAAAGTGTGCATACTTGGTAAGTCTATCAACTACCACCATGATGACACTCTTTCCTTCGGACTTAGGTAAACCGGTGATAAAATCCATTGAAATCTCCTCCCAACGTTGACTTGGAATGGATAAAGGTTGTAGAAGACCCGAGGTCTTAATTGTCTCAACTTTATTCTGCTGGCAAACCAAACATTCCGCCACAAACTTTTGAATATCAGATTTAAGGCCATCCCAAAAAAATTCTTTCTTCACCCTATGGTAAGTTTTTAAAAATCATGAGTGTCCTTCTAAAGGAGAAGTGTGCAATTCCAAAGGAATCTTTTGTTTTATTTGGGAACTCTTACAAAGATATAGGTGATCTTTGTACCATAAGGAAGCATTTTTCCAAATAAATGTATCAGATGTACTAGGATCTTGCTGCAACTTTTGAATGAGTGTCCACACTTCTTCGTCCTTCTTCCATTCATCTCTTGCTTCGGTTATCCAATCTGGTTGGATAATGTTATGTATATTTATTAATTATTAGTTAGATATAGTTATCTTAGGTTTTATTAAGTGAAAAGGCATGATCAAATATCATGCCTCTTCACCAAGGGACACCATAAGGCTATATTTAAAGCCTTGGTGATTCCCCATTGTAATCATCTATAATATTTTATCAATAATAAATTATGGTTTAATTAATTATTCCTTTTGGGGTTTCCTAATTAACATAGTGAAAGCAGTTTTACTTGGGGTAAAACTGGTCTTACATGGTGTACTTGGGTTCATCTAATGATGAAGGGTTAGATGACCAAAAAATGGTGTAACACATTCCGCCAAAAAAATTTGAATATCAGATTTAAGGCCATCTGAAAAAAATTCTTTCTTCACCCTGTGGTAAGTTTTTAAAAATCCTGAGTGTCCTCCTAAAGGAGAAGTGTGCAATTCCAGAAGAATCTTTTGTTTTAGTTGGGAATTCTTACAAAGATATAAGCGATCTTTGTACCACAAGGAATCATTTTTCCAGCTAAATGTATCAGATGTACTAGGATCTTGCTGCAACTTTTGAATGAGTGTCCATACATCTTTGTCCTTCTTCCATTCATCTCTTGCTTCAGTTATCCAATCTCGTTGGATAATAGAAATGGCACAAAGAAATGCTTCCACCTCTTCATTCTTTCTTGAGAGTGCATCTGCAACAACATTAAGCTTTCCTTTTTTGTAGATTATTTCAAAGTCATAACCCAACATCTTTGTGACCCATTTTTGCTGCTCTTCTGCAGATAGTCTTTGTTCCAAAAAGTGTTTAAGACTATCATGATCAGTTTTTACCTTGAAGTGTCTTCCCATTAGGTAAGTTCACCATTTCTTTAGTGCATGCAGTATTGCTAACATTTCCTTCTCATAAATAGGTTTCTGTAAATGCTTTCCTTTGATTGGACGACTTTCAAAAGCAATGGGTCTTCTTTCTTGCATTAAAACAACACCAATTCCATTTCCCGAGGCATCACATTCCACAATAAAGGTTTTTGTGAAGTCTGGCGTAGCTAAGATCGGTGCTAGGCACATTGCCTCTTTAAGATGTTCAAACGCCTTAGTTGCTTCAGGAGTCCATGAAAATGCATCTTTCTTCAATAATGTTGTTAGAGGTGCTGCTATTCTCCCATAATTCTTAACAAATTTGCGATAATACCCTGTTAACCCGAGAAATCCTCGCAACTGCTTTATGGTTGTGGGGACTTTCCATTCCTTAATGGCTTTAATTTTGTTAGGGTATACTTTAACACCCTCGTGAGATATAATATGACCCAGATATTCCACCTCTTGTACTCCAAAGAAACATTTGGATTTTTTTGCATATAATTGTTTCTCCTGCAATAGTTTGAGCACCCTGTCAACATGTTCAACATGATCCTTCCAAGACCTGCTGTAGATTAGTATATCATCAAAAAATACTAGCACAATTTTCTAAGGAAGGGTTTGAAAATGGAATTCATCAACCCTTGAAATGTAGAAGGTGCATTGGTAAGGCCAAAAGGCATGACCAAAAATTCATAATGACCCTCATGAGTTCGAAATGTTGTTTTCGGAATATCTTCAGTCTTCATTCTAATTTGATGATATCCCGAATGAAGATCCAACTTGGTAAAGTAAATTGCTCCATGTAATTCATCCAATAATTCATCAATCATAGGAATGGGAAATTTATCTTTAATGGTGAGCTTATTGAGCTCCCTATAATCCGAACACATTCGCCATGATCCATCCTTCTTGTGTACCCATACTACAGGAGCAGAGAAAGAACTTTGACTAGGTTGAATTATACCCGCATCTAACATTTTTGCAATCATACGTTCAATTTCGCTCTTTTGGATGTAAGGATATCTATAAGGCCTGATGTTTGGAGGAACACTTCCTGGAATCAAATGAATAGAATTATCATGATCACGAATAGGTGAGAGTCCTTTGGGAGTTTCAAACACCTTGGAATGATTGTCCAAGACTTGTTGGAGATCTGCAGAAATAGATGATTTTGATGTTGGAACTTCTAGTGAGCATAATTGTGCAATGACGCCTCGTTGTTCTTTTTTTAGAATCTTTGTCATGACATTAGAGCTTATTATCTTTCCCGGCTTCCCCGCAATACCCCGTAATTCAACTTCCTTTCCTTTTGAAAAAAAATTCAAGAAAAGTTCTTGAAAATTAAAAGCTACCGTCCCCAAAGATTGTAACAATTGTACTCCTAGTACAACATCAGCACCTCCCATAGGAATGGAAAGCATTGGACTAGTCAATACATATTCCCCCATGGTTAGCTTGATATTATGGCATTTTCCAGAGCAATTTATAATTCCTCCATTTGCAACCATCACTTGACATTCTGGTGCTGGGTATAGGAAACAATTCAATTCCTTGGCTACCTTACAATGAATAAAATTATGGGTACTACCTGAATCAATCAACACTATTACCTTTTTCTTCTTGATATGTCCTTCTATCTTGAGAGTTTGAGGAGTGGTAATTCCTGCCAATGTATTACATGATATGGTCGGACTCATTTCTTCCTCTTCTAGGGTTGGTTCCTGGTGTATATCCTCTTCTTGTTCATTTTCTTCTTCCTCTTCACAATCTATGTAAAATAATTTCTTCTCAGCACACTTATGACCTTTAGTGTATTTGCTATCACAACTGTAGCAAAGCCCTTTGCTCTTTTTTCTTCCAATTGTTGTGGTGTCAACCTTGTAGGTTGTGGAAATCTAGGCGTAGCAACACTTCCTTCTTTATAGAATTGAGTGGTAGGCTTCCTTGTCGCCATAATTTTACATTCAACTTTTCTTGCCAACCCGAATGCCTTCTCCAATGAATCAGGTTCCAAAACACGAACTTCATGTTGTATGTTATCCTTTAAAGTGCCTATGAAGAGATCAATCCTGTATTCCTCTGGAATATCAGTTATCCTTATATTCAATTTTGGAAGTCCTCAATGTGCTGCCCCACGAAACCCTTTTGTTTGAGATTTATCAATTGGCTAAAGAAGGTGTTGCTCTTTGTATCCTCATAATGTGCTATCATTTCCTCCGTAAAAATTCACCAAGTGACAATTTTTTTACGGGAGCAAAGCCATCGATACCATACAAATGTATTTTGTTCTAAATGTAAAGTTGCAATGCGTACCTTTTGTGTGTTTTGCACGTTATGGAGATCAAAATATTGCTCCATCCGTAGTATCCATGTTACAGGATCCTTTCCATCAAACTTCCTCATACCCATTTTTGGAATATGGTGGTTCTTCCTGCCAACATTAGAGTTTATGAAATCACGATTAACATTTATTTTGTTCTCATAATGAGGTTCTTCTACTATCTTTTCACCATTAGGAAACATTTCTTGTATCAACTTTGTCAAACCTTCTATGTCTGCTTTTAGATCATTCTTCATGTTTTCCCTGTTGTCTTTCATGTCATCCATCTTAGCTTCCATGCCATCCATATTAGCTTCCACACCAGCTTCCATGCCATCCATCTTAGCTT
>JAXQQM020063306.1:0-53602 GCA_034641835.2 Pinus albicaulis | reverse complement strand
TATCAACTTTGTCAAACCTTCCATGTCTACTTTTAGATCATTCTTCATGTTTTCCATTTTTTCATCGATCTTAGTTTCCATGTCATCCATCTTAGATTCCATGCCAGCATCCATGCCATCCATGCCATTCTTCAAACCATCCATCTTATATTCCACACCTTTCTTCAAACCATATATCTTAGCTTCCACGCCTTTCTTCAAAACTTCCATGTCATTTTTTGTTGCTCTTTGTGAGAGCGAAATTTGTTGCACTTGCTCTTGTAATTTTTATATGTCATGTTTCCATTCTTCGTCTTCATGAGTCATAGTAGAGCCTTCTAAAGGCTTAATGGGTGTTGAATTATTTTTAGGGTCCATTTTAGAATCCAATTCTGATATCTATTCTACAATATGCCCTTGGAATCAATTCAAATTGATTTTTAAAACAAGACTTATGCAATTCGGAAAAAAAAAATTACACACCTTTTACTTGTTTTGGAGGAGCTCGATAATGAAATTGAATTATCTCTATAATTGTGGATCCTCAATATCTGAAATTTGGCCCTGCAGTAACCCTATGAAGTTTCTTTCCAATGCCATAGGTCTGATCTTATTTGGATTCTTCAAGGAAAGTTTATGTCCAGTCTCCCACAATGACCCAATTATGGACTAGTTCAGTAGAGCAAACTTTTATGACTTTCCATGTGTCACTGTTTCCTCCTTTGGCTCTGAAATGGATAGACAGAAAACTAAAATCCATGTAATTGTGGTCAATTTTTACAGCATTCCAATCCTATGCTCAAAGAGAGAGTTATAAAGATTTTCCCATGATCACCTCTTTGAGATGAAATTTAGAAGCCTGAAAAAGCCCTAACTTCCACAGATCATATCTCTTCCAGTATTTCAAACCACAATCTGAAATTTTGTGACGATGTTACTCAGGATTTTGGCTTTGCACTCCAAAATTTTCAGCTTCTTAACCTTCGTGGAAACAAAGTTATAGTGAAAATGCCACGATGACTTTTATAGGTTAAATTCAGGAGCCTGCAAAATGACCTACCTTCCATAGATCATATCTCCAAAAATATTGCGAACCAAGCTCTAAATTTTTTTTAATATGTTCCTCAAGATTTTGGCTTTACACTCTAAAAATTTAAGCTTCTGAACCTTCATAGAAAAAACTTTATAGTGAAAATGCCAAGATGAGCTGTTTGGAGCAGCAAAACCCTAGAATCCCAAAGCTCTGATACCAAATGTTGTGAAACCAGCTCCAAAAATAGAAGAAAAGATATATCAACACCTTATAAATAATCCACTTCGAGGGGGAAACCTCCAATACATTACATGAATGAAAAATTCTTGGATGATACAAATTACAAAACCTCCTTTCTATATATAGGAGCCCATGGGGCCACAATGTAATCCTAGCCGACCTAACAATAATAATTTAAGGCCACAATAATAACAATAAGGGGGTTGTGTATAATAATAATAATAAGGGGGTTACACTAACAATAATAAGGGACTATACTAGTAATATAGGGACTCCAACAATATATATATATATATATATCGAGGGATTGGATTATCACATGAGAAGCTACGACCTCGATTCATCTGATACTCTCCTTGATCCATGACCAATATCATCTTCATGCTTATAAAGTCACCCTATATTCAATTCATTAGACTAAATTGATGCTCTATCTTATTTACACCTTGAAGAATCAAGTGGTAACTTCTCATGCGATGATCCAAGCCCTCAATCCATATATATATATCCATGAATATGGATCCAGGGCTAGGATCATCACATGAGAAGTTACCACCTGATTCATCGAGGCATAAACAAGATAGAGCATCAATTTATTCTATTGCATTGAATATAGGGTGACTTTCTATGCATGCCGATGATATTGGTTTTGGATCAAGGAGAGTATCAGATGAATCGAGGGAGGTCCATAATTTGTTACATCATGATCATGGTATATATATGTTTATATGTGAGATTTTAAATGATATTTGTAGAATCATATGTACATACATATTGAATTGATTTTTTATTTCAATTTAGCTTTATTAATTTATCATAAATTCCATATTTCTTAGGAGCATCTCTCACTAGGTCGAAGAGAGTATCAAATCAATGAATGGAGGGCCACCATTCACAACATCGTCATATATATATGTATGTATATGTATCTGTGTGTGTGTGTGTGTGTGTGCATTTAATTAAATGATAAATAGGTAGAATCATATCTACATACATATATTGAATAGATTTTTGTCAATTCAACTTAATTAATTTATTCTAATTTCTAATTCTTTTTAGAAGCATCTCTCACTATCTCATTGCGTGAGGGTGGTTAACATTCTCTCGGTGGTCAGTAAGCTCAATCAACTCATGTACTTGGGCATGATGGTGCTCAACCATCTCCGAGTGGTCATGATTCTCAATCGAATCATCATGATCTTCAACATTCTGGTAAATTATATATATATATATATATATAAAAAACCAAATTTGTACATGTAAATGAATTGTATGTACATATATCTGTACATGTCTATATTGCATGCGTATAAATACATTCACATTTTTTAATCTTTATTTAATTATATTGAAGCAAGGGGTGACAATATTGATCTAAGTCAACATAGGTGAAGTAGGGAAATTCAAGAAGAAGACCATATCCCAACTACCACCTATCCATCTGATATTCTTGATGAGATTCCTTAGGAAACAAAAGTGCAACAACGTAAATTATAGAGGTGCATAACTCATTATTCAAAATTGAAGAAATATCTTCCAAATTTGGAGCTCCCTACAAAGAGTCGACAAATCTTAGAAATATTTGTGCACTCTCTAATTTAATTTCTTGATATTTACAAGAACCTTGGGCCAACAACTGATTTCTTTATAAATATGATGAGTCGTAGAAAGGAAGCAGTGATGGATCCCGATATATCGGCTAAGGTAAGTAGAAGGGTTTCAAAAGTACATGCCAAATCTATGTCTAATTTCAAAGAAGGGATGAAAAGAAAGATGCTCAAGGTTCAATATTTCAAGCACCCTGAAATAGCCCACAATTTTTATTATAGGTTCCTTGCAGTTTATGGAAAGCTACCATTGAATGAATAGGTTCCACATTATTTTCAAAAATGATTTTATGTAGAATTTTTTTTGGGTATGAGACCTAATTATACTGACCTTCCATCTAAATTTTATGGTACTAGGAGAGGTCAAACATATGAACATAAGGGTGCATTAATGGATATTGAATTTCCTCACCCTCCACCACCCTTGGTATCTCAACCTCCATGCCTAGTAACTTCAGATCAGAAATGGATGCCACTTCTCAGATTGGTCGAAAAGCAAGGGATGTAATTATAGACAACATACAGACTACATTGATTGAAATTGATGTCATTATAAATCGATAAAGAGGATGAGCTAGTTCACATGTTAATTTTGTATATAAATTAGACGAGGAGATAT
Organism: Pinus albicaulis; assembly: GCA_034641835.2. Classification (NCBI taxonomy): domain Eukaryota; kingdom Viridiplantae; phylum Streptophyta; class Pinopsida; order Pinales; family Pinaceae; genus Pinus; species Pinus albicaulis. The sequence continues at coordinate 50,124 of JAXQQM020063306.1, read as the reverse complement.
ATAATATGACTATTGAAGAGGTTAAAGCATATGGAAATGGTTTTCGTGATGGTTGGAAAGACCTAATTGGTCATGAGGGAGAGGGCATGGGATCGATAAGTGTTAATGATTAGAGTGTTGAAACCTTAGATAAACTGAGAGGGGGGGGGGGGGGTGAATCAGTTTATCACCTTCAAGAATATTTAAGAACTTTTTCAATTAAACTTATTTACAAATTATCTTTCATGATCAATTTTATATGGAAAAAAACTTATATGTGTAGAAATGTTAAGATAATGTAACAGTAGAATTATAACAGAGCAGTAAGTATTAAGTAGACTGAATAACCATATCAACACATAAACATCACACACAGAGACAACATATATACATGGAAACCCACAAAGGGAGAAAACCACATTTATTATTGTTGTGATGTAAAGGCAAGCTCCAACTCCCTCTCACCACTGATTTTCTGTAAGCACCAACCTTTAGGAGGCTCCAACCTCAAATTATGCAAGCTACAACTTGCAAGGAAGCTTCAACTCCCTCTTTTTCATAAAAGAAACATTTTCTTATTTACCTTGGATATCAGCTCTGTTCTGTACCTTTGATTGTTTTTTTTTTTACTATACTCCAATCTTCAAATTTTCTTGATTAATTCTTTTTCTTCAATTCTGCATTCTCTTCTCTTCTATCAATTTACTCAGAGAAATGTATCCATCTCAACTTTACAGTGGGATTTTATCTTTCTCCGGAAACTTTCCAATTACATCACAAACAATGTAAACAGTTAAAACCTTTCATTCAATTACAGTATAAATTTTGAACAACACTGCTCTCTCTCTGTTTTCCTCTCTCGTTCATCAACAACCACGCCTCTCTTTTTCGTTACACTATATTCATTTTCCCTGTTCATTGCAGTTGCATAACTACTGCCTGTACAACTGTCTTTTAATCCAACATAAATAACTCTCAGCGATATTATAAAAACTTTTTAATAAACCTTGGATTTTAATTACTGAATAACCAACACTAACCTTTAAAAGATCTGGATCCTACAACTTTATAAATTCTAAACTTTTCTGCTCTATTCACCGATGCAATTAATCACAACTTGAATACTCCTGGTGCGATAATTTTCTGTTCACTTTATTTTGCCGATGCGATGTATTACTCCAAAGCGATGGTTTTCTTTGATGCAGAACTTAAGCATGTATGAATCACAGTTTATATGCCCATCGAGTTCGGAACTTCATCGGGACTATTATTAACAAGTTCTGCTGGTATGCATTTCTCCGATGCGATTCATTAGGGTCCCACTCTTCTGTTCATTCGATTTACACATACGGAATCAATTCGGGCTTAACCTTTGATAAAATGACCTTTTATTGAATGTCAGAAGCTTTGAATCTATGCGGAAGTCATTTCTTTATATACCCACGGCTTTATAAACTTACCATTGTTCAAGAGACGAACTCTTAATATGATTTTAATATTCAAGGACCCAGGTATTTTAATGTGTACCCCATACTCAGTTTAATTCCTGTAAGGTTCGACTAGTCACATAATATATATAACACCATATATATATATATATTCCCCCATATGTATACTCCTTGAATTTTCATTAACACTCAGGCCCATAATGCATTATAACATACCTTAGACTTACCCACGGAAATTCCATAAACATAATGCCCAATATATGAAGCTCTCCAATCAAATGTTACAACATCAACAAACCATGAACTTAATGAGAAAGCTTTATAAGCCTCAACCTTCCATTAAACATCAGTCCTTAACACAAATTAAGAGTGGGGCCCAGCTCTTAAATGACCCTTCTCATCTAACGGCGAACATCACATCGCACTGCTTTAGATGATCCAGCGTCCTTAATCAAATCTTGCGTGACTTAGATGCATGGGATTTTAACTCACGATGAGAGTGGTATCTCCAAACTGCTTAACGCCACGTGTCAGCCTATGGCATTGATCGCGTTCGAATTGGAAATACAACTTACTGTATAAAGGCGGTGCGATATGGGTGGGGTTGGTTTTGCAAACCCGCTGTCAATGTTCACAGTACTCGTGGTTCCACTTCTTTTCCCTCAGGGTTCTGTCGCACTTATATATATATGAACTTTGCCTTTCATGTGCAATTCCTCAACACAGTTTCTTGGTCCATACTGCAATTACCAACGACTCATTTCTATTCATAATTCCTTAACACAGGGTTTATTTCTTATTTCTTCTTATTCAACGTTGATCATTTCACTGTTGGATAACGGCTTTTCCTTTGCCTCTATGCCTTAGGTTCCTCTTGAACGTTGCAGACTGTCTTCCTTTCACAATACTCACTTCGAGCCTTCACTATGGCACTTCTGCAATTAAGTCATCGCTTGATGCATTTTAGTATTTCACATAATCTTCACCAATTTTAATCACTGTTGCATGGCGTTCAATGTGTCATTACCAATTCACTACTGCTCAGTATGATCTACTAAAATCACCTTTCTCTTTAAATGAAAGAGATTTACTTTGCTATGCCACATGAACAAAGTCGGCCTCTTGAGTTTCTATACAGAAACAATTCATTTTTTTTTCTACTCAGCATGTACAAATCAATACACCGTGAGGTAGGGCCCTCAGAGGATTTTCAACATAACAACGAACTCTGAAACACTGCAATTTCTATTCACACAGTCAATCATAGGGTTCCAACACACAGGTTTTGACTAAGGGATACATATATGGCCCATACAAAATTTACACAATTGATTATTCATTCTCGATCTCACAGTCAACCCTGTCTCAATAGTTTATATGTATTTCTTCAATTTTCTCTGCTCCTTGACAGATGCTGCTCCTTGACTGATGCTGCTCCTTGCTTCTCTTTTTGCTGCTTCTGCTGCCTCTCTAATCTCTAATCACATGACCCTTCTACAACTGCCTCTGCTTCATGTCTCATGCCTCTTTGCCTTGTTGCTGTTATAGGTATGCTGTTTTAGGTGCTTCCTCCTTTGTCATCTCCTTTGCCATCAACGACAACATTTCCAACCGATCTCCCCCTTTGCTTTGCATTGATGGAAATAACAATCACATATTTTATAACTATTCTCTACCAAGCCATGCTCTCTAAACCTTATTCTTTTTTTTGGGTGCTTCCTCCTTTGTCATCTCTTTGCCATCAATGACAACATTTTATAAGTCTCCCACTGGCTTTGATGGCTCTGTTAATCTGAAGGATGCTTCTCTTTTCTTCCTTCTCTTTGAATCCTGATCTAATCCACATGACCCTTCTACAAGCCCATGCAGCATGTCTCATGCTCTCTTTTGTTTGTTTTAGGTGCTTCCTCTTTGTCATCTCCTTTGCCATAATGACAACATTTCCATCAATGTAGTACCTTTGGCAGTGGAAATAACATTACTGCTGTTTATAGCTATTCTGCCCAGCCATGCTCTCTTTGCCTTGTTGCTGTTTTAGGTGCTTCCTCCTTTGTCATCTCCTTTGCCATCAATGACAACATTTCCAACAGTCTCCCCCTTTGGCATCGATGGCAATAAAATTGCTTCCTGTTTATAGCTATTCTCTCTAGATCTCCACTACTTATAGCTTTCCTCCCCCTTTGACATCAATGGCAAAGGGCTGATATTCTAATATTTCTTCATGCTCCTTGTGGATCTCCCCCTGGAATGATGTTTTCTCCTTATATCAGAGAGTAGCATCTATAGACACTACCCCTAGTCTATCTCTTAGATATTCAAATGGTTCTCTAGCAAGAGGTTTTGTAAATATATCTACTGTCTGTTCTTTTGTTGGCACATATTCCAACTTCACTACTTTTTGAGCTACTTGTTCTCTGAGAAAATGATACTTGATTGGAATATGTTTAGTTTTTGAATGAAGCACAAGATTTTTTGATATGCTTATGGCACTTGTATTATCACATTTGATAGAGATAGGTTCATCAATGCTTACCTTCATGTCTTGGAGGGTTTGTTTCATCCACATGACTTGTGTGCAACATGCTGCTGCTGCTATGTATTCCGCTTCTGCTGTAGATAGAGAAATAGATGTTTGTTTCTTGCTTAGCCATGCCACCAGACTCTCTACTCAATAGAATGCACCTCCACTTGTGCTTTTCCTATCATCAACACAGCTGGCCCAATCTGCATCTGTATATGCTGTCAAAATGAAGTTTTTGCCTTTTGGATACCATAGCCCATAATGTGCAGTTCCTTGTAGATATCTGAATATTCTTTTAATTGCTAGTAAGTGATTTTGTTTTGGTGCTACTTGATATCTTGCCACAAGTCCTACAGCCAGCACAATGTCTGGTCTAGACTCTGTTAGGTATAACAGACTTCCAACCATGGATCTGTAAAGTTTTTGATCTACATCAGTTGTTCCATCATCTGCACAAAGCTTGCATCCAGTAGTCATGGGAGTTGACACAGGTTTGCAGTCTTCCATTTTGAATCTTTTCAGCATCTCTTTTAGGTATTTTTCTTGTGAGATAAATGTGCATGTGCTCTTTTGTTGAATTTGTAGTCCTAGATAGAAAGTAAGCTCTCCAATCATAGACAATTCAAACTCTGATTTCATCTCTTCAGAAAATCCTTTTGTTAACTCATCTTTGTTGCTTCCAAACATGATATCATCTACATACACTACTACAATCAGAAGTTCATCTTCATTTGCTTTTATGTACAAGTTGTTGTCTACTCCTCCTTTCTTGAACCCTTGTTTTTGCAAGTATTTGTCCAGCCTTGAATACCATGCTCTAGGAGCTTGTTTCAGCCCATATAATGCTTTTCTTAACCTGCAAACATAGTCTACATTATCTGTTAAGGAGAACCCTTCTGGTTGCTCCATGTAGACTTCTTCCTCTAAATCTCCATTCAGGAAGGCAGACTTCACATCCATTTGGTATACCTTGAAGTCATGATAGCAAGAAAAAGCTAAAAACAGTCTGATAGCTTCCATTCTAGCTACAGGGGCAAATGTTTCATCATAATCAAGTCCTTCAACCTGTGAATATCCCTTGCACACAAGTCTAGCTTTATTCTTGATTACCTATCCTTGTTCATTCATCTTATTTTTGAATACCCATTTTGAGCCAATGACATTTTTCTCACTGGGTCTTGGAACTAGTTCCCAAGTGTTGTTCTTCTCAATTTGGTCCAATTCTTCATTCATGGAATTCACCCAATGTTTGTCTTTGCTAGCTTCTTCAAACTTCTTTGGCTCCATTTGTGACAAAATTGCTAGGTATACCTCTTCAGTCTGTTCAGTTAGCTGTCTTCTTGTCTATACACCTACACTCTTGTCCACAATGATTTGATCTTCTGGATGGTTCTTCTGAGTGTATCTTGAGGAGCTTTTTGATCTCAGGTCAGTATCTTCTGTTGGTTTTTTTATTTCATCATCATCTTGATTCTCTTCTTCATGATCTTATGGAGGATTGCTGCAATATGTACTTCTTATCTTGTCTAATAGTTCTTCATCAAATCTTACATCAATGCTTTCTACAATTTTGTGAAGTATTTTGTTGTAGCATCTGTAACCTTTACTCTTGGATGCATATCCTAAGAATATTCCTTCATCTGCTCTTGCATCAAACTTTCCCAGATTTTCATCATTATTTTTTATAAAACACTTACTTCCAAAAACTCTAAAATGCTTGATTGATGTTGGTTTACCATGCCATAATTCATAAGGAGTCTTGTCACTGTTTGGTCTTAAATGAGCTTTGTTTAGGATATGCACAGCTGTGTGTACTGCTTCTGCCCAAAAGGTTTGAGGAATGTTACTTTCTTGCATCATGGCTCTGGCAATCTGTTGTACAGACCTGTTCTGTCTCTCTGCCACTCCGTTTTGCTGAGGTGTTCTTGCAATTGAGTACTGTTGCTTTATCCCATGCTCATTGCACAGGTCTGCAAAATCATAATCTGTAAATTCACCTCCTCTGTCTGATCTGATGCACTTTAGCTTGCATCCTGTTTGATTTTCTGCCAAAGCCTTGAATATTTTGAATTTCTCAAATGCTTCCGATTTGTGTTTGAGAAATGCAACCCATGTCATTCTAGAAAAATCATCTATTATTAGCATGAAATAGGATTCTCCACTTGGTGTTTTAGTTCTTGAAGGCCCACACAAATCCATGTGAACAAGTTGAAGAGGTCTTCTTGTAGATAACTTCTCTTTGGTTTTAAAGGATGTACGGGTCTGCTTACCTAGCTGACAGGATTTACATATTGTATTTGAAGGCTTCTTGATGACTGGCATATCTCTGACTACATTATTTTTGCTTAGACTTATGATATGATCAAAGTTTAGGTGTCCCAATCTCCTATGCCATAACCAAGACTCCTCAAATTTGCTAAGATGACATGCTTCATTTTCTTCTTTTACTACATAGACATTGCTTTCTGTTCGAACACCTTTGATCAGGGTTTTTCCAGTGGTGCTTGATCTTACTTCACAGTCTTGAGCTCTAAAAAGAACTTCACAGCCTTTATCACACATTTGACTAACACTCAACAGATTTGCTTTCAGCCCATCCACAAATAGTACATCCTAGGCTTTTCCTCTGCCATTGTCCAGACTGACTAAGCCTCTTCCTTTGATCTTTCCTGCTTTATCATTGCCAAAAGTACAATTTCTAGATTTGTTTTCATCAAAGGTTATAAACTTGCTTCTATCTCCTGACATATGCTTTGAGCAACCGCTGTCCAAATACCATTGGCTTTTTAGATCTTGAGCTATTAGGGCCAAGTCACATTTATTCACTTTCTTTTTCCACTACAAGCATCCTCTTCTTTGGTACCTTTTCTGAGATGATGAACCATATTCTCTTAGAGGACATTTGGAAGACATATGTCCACTTTTATTGCATACACAGCATTTGGATATATCTTTAGTAGAATTATAAGTAGGAATAAACTCCCCATGATTCATAAACCTCCTTGAGGTTTTGAACATCAGTCTTTGTCCATATTTCCTACATTCTATGATTTTATGGCCAAATTCATTACAATAAAAACAGTATCCATAAAAAAAATTTGCATACCTGATAAAAGGTTGTCTTCTCCATTTTCCTGCTTCAGTAAAACTTTTTATTGTTTGCATCCTTTGTTGGTTTGTATTTATTCTTCTTGTATGACAATATGCAGAAATGTGTCCTAATTTGTGGCAGGCATAACAAGTAGCATTTTTCATAGGAGGAAAAAATCTCCTTTGATGACTTCCAAATTTGACATATTCAGGAGTATACAAGGTTTTTTCAGTTGACAATTTATTTACTTCATCCTTTGTCATTAGAGCTTCCTCCTGGTTTTTATCTACTTTATTACAGGATTCTTCTTCCTTTGAAATCTTCTGAGCTACTTGGATATTCTCATTTGATTTTACAAAAATAATAATTTTGTTTTCTTTCTCTTTGCCTTTGCTTGATTCTCCTTCATAGCCTATCCCAGTTTTTATCAGAGGAGATCTTTGAGCATCTAGAATCTCATTTAACTTACCAGAGCTTGTTATTTGAGAAGTATCTATTTTCCTCTGGGCATTTTCTAATTTCTTCCTTAAGAAAACTACTTCTTCTTCCAACTTCTCTTGTTCCTGAGTTTTATCCTCGATCTGCTTAAGTAGAATATCCTCTACCTTATTGGCTTCTTTAAGCTCTACTTTCAACTGAATGAGGGCTTCTGAATTTTGTTCCTCTCTCACGTATTTGAGAAGAATGTCTTTCTGTTTTTTGCACTTCAGTTTTAGTATGTCAATTTCCTCCGAGGCACTTCTTAGCTCCCCCTCAAGGTCCACTTCACCTTCTTCCTCATCTTCTAAAAAACATTCTTCCAGCTCTTCTATAGCCATCAAAACAAATTCTGATGTTCCTTCTTCACTTGAGAATTCAGCTGAGTCTTCTGATGCACTACTGTCTTGCTGAGCATAGAAAGATTTTCTATTGAATCTCTTCCCTTTCTGCCAGTTCTTAGATATGGTCTTCTCTGATTCCTGAGCCTGATTCTTTGTTTTCTTATAAGGACACTTAGAAGCATAGTGTCCAACTCTTCCACAATTGAAACATTTAAATGGAAGTTTACCTTTATACTTACCTGAGCCTTTATCCAACTTCCTGGTAAATTTAGCCTCTTCTTCATCAGAACAGGAGCATATATCTTCTTCTTTTTCTTTCTTCTTCTCTACCTTAAAGGTTGCCTCCCTTACATTTGACTTCCTCTGCGGCAATCTCATCTCATAAGCTATTAGTTTTCCAAGAAGTTGGTTCATGGTCAAGGTTTCCCAATCTGTTGTTTCTTCTATGGCAGAAACCTTGGGGTTAAAACTAGATGGCAAAGATCTTAGGATCTTTTGAACAATTACACATTCTTGCATGGTTTCACCTAGTGCTTTCATATTATTGACAATTTATGCAACCCTTAAAAAGAAACTAGCAATATCTTCATCATCATTCATCTTTAAATTTTCAAACTGGGCTCTATAGACTTGAAGTTTAGCTATCTTCACCTTTTTGTCTCCCTCATGAATATTTTCTAGAGTTTCCCACATTTCTTTGGCAGTCTCGCTGTGCATTACTTTGATGAATTCTGCCTCACACAGTCCATTCAAGATTGCATTCATTGCCTTTACATTAGCCACAAAATCTTGTTTGGCTTCTTTCTCTGAGACATTTGCCTTAGAGTCATATCCAAATTCCATAGCAGCCCAAACTTCTATTCCTAAGGACATTATGTATGTTCTCATTCTGATTTTCCAGAAGGCATAATTTGCACCAGTGAAAAAAGGGGCTTTGTTCGTTCAGGATCCTTCTTGACTAGCCATCCCAAGAACCTAGGATCTCCTTTCAGTTGTTAAACTGTTACAAAAAGGAACCTGCTCTGATACCAATTTTTAAAACCTAAGATAAACTGAGAGGGGGGGGTGAATCAGTTTATCACCTTCAAGAATTTTTTTTAACACTTTTCAATTAAACTTATTTACAATTTATCTTTCATGATCAATTTTATATGGAACCAAACTTATATGTGCAGAAATGTTAAGATAATGTAACAGCAGAATTATGACAAGAGCAGTAAGTATTAAGCAGACTGAATAACCATATCAACACATAGACATCACACACAGAGACAACAGATATACGTGGAAACCCATAAAGGGAGAAAACCACATCTTATTATTGTTGTGATGTAAAGGCAAGCTCCAACTCCCTCTCACCACTGATTTTCTGTAAGCACCAACCTATAGGAGGCTCCAACCTCAAATTCTGCAAGCTACAACTTGCAAGGAAGCTTCAACTCCCTCTTTTTCATAAAAGAAACATTTGCTGATTTACCTTGGATTTCAGCTTTGTTTTGTACCTTTGATTGTTTTTTTTTACTGTACTCCAATCTTCATATTTTCTTGATTATTTATTTTTCTTCAATTCTGCATTCTCTTCTCTTTTATCAATTTACTCAGAGAAATGTAACCATTTCAACTTTACAGTGAGATTTTATCTTTCTCCAGAGACTTGCCAATTACATCACAAACAATGTAAACAGTTAAAACCTTTCATTCAATTACAGTATCAATTTTGAACAACACTTCTCTCTCTCTGTTTTCCTCTCTTGTTTATCAATCACCACACCTCTCTTTTTCGTTTCACTATATTCATTTTCCCTGTTCATTGAAATTGCATAACTGTTGCCTATACAGTTGTCTTTTAATCGAACATAAATAACTCTTAGCGATATTATAAAACCTTTTTAATAACCTTGGATTTTAATTACTAAACAACCAACGCTAACATTTAAAAGATCTGGATCCTTCAGCTTTATAAATTCTAAACTTTTCTGCTCTATTTGCTGATACGATTAATCGCAACTTGAATACTCCTGGTGTGATAATCTTCTATTCACTTCATTTTTCCAATTGCGATTAATCGCAACTTTAGTACTCCCGATGTGATGATGCAATTAATCGCAACTTGAATACTCCCGATGCGATGATTTACTATTATTAACAAGTTCCGCTGGTATGCATTTCTTCGATGTGATTCATGAGGGTCCCACTCTTCTGTCCATTCAATTTACACATACGGAATAAATTTGGGCTTAACCTTTGATAAAATAACATTTTATTGAATGTTGGCAGCTTTGACTGTGTGTGGAAGTCATTTCTTTATATACCCAAAACTTTATAAACTTGCCATTGTTCAAGAGCTAAACTCTTAATATGATTTTAATGTTCAAGGACCCAGGTATTTTAATGTGCACCCCATAATCAATTCAATTCCTGTAAGGTTCGACTTGTCACATAGTATATATAACACCATATATATATATATTCCCCCATATGTATACTCCTCGAATTTCCATTAACACTCGGGCCCATAATGCATTATAACATACCTTAGACTTACCCACGACAATTCCATAAACATAATGCCCAATATATGAAGCTCTCCAATCAAATGTTACAACATCAAAAAACCTTGAAATTAATGAGAAAGCTTTATAAGCCTCGACCTTGCATTAAACATCAGTCCTCAACACAAATTAAGAGTGGGGTAAACAACCCTTCTCATCTAATGACAGACACGACGTCACACTACTTCAGATGATCCAACGTCCTCAATAAAATATTACGTGACTTAGATGCATGGGCTTTTAACTCACGATGAGAGTGGTATCTCCAAACCACTTAAGGTCACGTGTCAGCCTATGGCATTGATCACGTTCAAATTGAAAATACAGCTTACCGTACAAAGGCGGTGCGATATGGGTGGGGTTGGTTTCGCAAACCTGTTGTCATTGTTCACAGTACTTGTGGTTCCTCTCCTTTTCCCTCAAGGTTCCGTCGCGCTTATATATATATGAACTCTACCTTTCATGTGAAATTCCTCAACACAATTTCTTGGTCCATACTGCAATTACCAACGACTCATTTCTCTTCATAATTCCTTAACATAGGGTTTATTTCTTATTTCTTCTTATTCAATGTTGATCATTTCACAATTTGATAATGGCTCCGCCTCTGCCTCTACACCTCCAGTTCTTCTTGAACGTTGTAGACTGTCTTCCTTTCACAATACTCACTTCGAGCCTTTGCTATGGCACTTCTGCAATTAAGTCATCACTTGATGCATTTCAGTATTTCACATACTCTTCACCAATTTTAATCACTGTTGCATCCCGTTCAATGTGTCATTACCAATTCACTACTGCTCAATCTAATCTACTAAAATTTCCTTTCTCTTTAAATGACAGAGGTTTACTCTGCTATGCCACATGAACAGAGTTGGCCTCTTGAGTTTCTATACAGAAACAATTTAGTTGTTTTCTACACAACATGTACAAATCAATACACCATGAGGTAGGGCCCTTAGGGGATTGTCAACATAACAACGAACTCTGAAACACTGCAATTTCTATTCACACAATCAATCATAGGGTTCCATCACATAGGTTTTGACTAAGGGATACATATATGGCCCATACAAAATTTACACAATTGATTATTCATTCTCAATCTCAAATTCAACCCTGTCTCAACAGTTTATAGATTTTCTTCAACTTTATCTGCTCCTTGACGGATGCTGCTCCTTGACTGATGCTGCTCCTTGCTTCTCTTTTTTCTGCTTTTGTTGCCTCTCTAGATCTCCAATCACATGACCCTTCTACAACTGCCTCTGCTTCATGTCTCATGCTCTCTTTGCCTTGTTGCTGTTTTAGGTGCTTCCTCCTTTGTCATCTCCTTTGCCATTCAATGACAACATTTCCAACAAAACCATATTTCTTATTGAAAGTATAGGGATGCTTCTCAATTTATAGAGCTTTAATGATGATGCGAGTGTATTGAAATGGAACACGAGCAAAGTTTGGATTGATAAAAAAAAATAAGGTGATTAAATTTAAATGAGAGTTAAACAATGGATAAATTTATATATGGAGATCGGCGGTATCCATTATATTTTCCTTCACACGAGATTGAAGGGAGGGACTATCTTTGAACTGATATAAGACTTCCCACATGAACAAGGAATTTGGTAACAACCCACGAATATAGCATGGGATCATATTTTTCCTTAGGCGACTAGGACATCTGCTTCAAAGTTCTTGGGGTCATACAAGCCATCTCATTTTGTCTCATGTTGCTAAATAAGTTCAACAGAATGTGACGAGTTTTAAGAAAGGTGAAACCTAAACCCCGATTTATCCAAAAATAATGTATAGGCCATTAAGTGTCATAATGATAGCAATAGTCCTAAAGGAAGATAGAGGTAATTCCATTATCATCGAGAACTCTTACGACTATGAACGAATGCTGACCTTATTTCTTCAGTTCTATAAAATTATTCCCCAAAACCCTTTAATTCCATCACTCATCTTATCATTAGATCCATAAAATCATCTTAGAAGAATCTCTTTGGTTTTCCTAAGACGCTTGCTACAAAAGTGGGATGGAGAATCATCACCTCAAGAGTTTATGGAATAACGTTACTGATCAAAAAATACATTTATCCATACTCCCTCGAAGATTAGATTAGGAACCTTTCCAAGCGCAAAATCAACATTTCTTTTGTACGGGAAAGCTCTTGTTGAATTGCTCCAGAGTCATTGAAAGTAGATTAGCATGGAGAGTGGGAACTAGGAGTAGGTCAAAATTGGCAAAGATCCTATGTTTGGGTATAGGGAAATTTTTTGGCTCCATAAGCTCTTATTGATTTTCTTGATGATCGAAAATTCAAACTTTAAACTAGGTCGTAGATCAAAATCCTCTTCTATTTGGGCGCAAGGCTAGCTAACACCTCAACCTTTAAATCTTCCTAAAGAATACGATCATATCTAAAGTGACTTTATTCAATCCCTTATTATTTTCCATGTGAGAATTTAGGACGAAGGTAGTTATTGTGCACACCTCGAGCTAATACATTCAAATTATTCTTTATATCTATATTATATTATCACACAATATTACATATTTTTAAAATAAGATAGGTGTTATTACATTCAAATTTTATATTAATTTATATTTTAATTCGGATAAGCTCCTTTTGATTGAAGAGGGTCCCAAACTCTATCTAATGTAGAAATTTGCTGAATAATGATTAATTATCCACCAAGACTATCGATCACATATCAATTCGAATTCATATGCAACACATAATCTCTTCCACTCGGATCATCACACATGCGGAAAATAAAACAAGTGATAGCACATCGATTCATCATACACATTAACACGGTATGTATGGGGAAAGATTATAGCTGAAAACCCCACGGCTATTGTGTATATTATAATGGAGAAATCATGTAACAAACTCGGTACAATAATCCTCACAAGTACTCGGTACTTTCTCATAAAGTTACACACAAACTAACTGGTTTTGAGCAATTCTTTTGGTTCAAAACTCACCACTAATTTCCTTGCCTCTGTGCCTGATCATGGCGTTTGTCTATATAGAGATCCAAGGTTCGAATCCCTTAAGCAAAACAACGCAATCATCATGGGAAATTCCTCAAATTATTGGTGCAAATATCATGTACAGCGATGTCGCCTTGATAGCTAACTCCACCCTTTCATCTACCTCTTTCTATGGTCTCCTTCGGCCCATCCTTCTTGTATTGAACTGATGTGTTCTTGAGTTCAATAATGAGTTACTAATTAATGAATTAAATAATATTCAATTCACTCCACTCATAACTAGTTGATTAGCTAGTTAAACTAATCTCAACCGAGTTCAACTAAATTAAGCCAAGACACAACTCCATAAATTTTGTCTCATTAACTCCACCAAACTTAACCTTTGAAGTCCTAACTGAAGTCAACCATGCATGAGCTCACCAAACCCTAGGAATAGTGTAATTCCTGCGGTAGATGCATGAGCCACTTCGAGCTCAGGCAGGGCAAAGAGGAGTGATGGCGGAAGTTTAGGTCCAAATATTATTAAGGGTAAATAATATTTGACTTCCCTATTAGAGAGACGGTAAATAGACTTTGACCTATAGGTCCAAAAATAGATTATATATTTTTACCAACATGACCAATACTCCAAGAATAACATACGCAATCCCGGACCATGCTCCATATGTCTAAAAATAGACATAGTCTAAAAATAGATTTTTGCGCCGAATTTGCTGCGAGCCACTTAGTGAGGTGACTTCATTTCACGCTCCATCATCTTGCTGCACATTTCTAACCTCCCTCTGAAATAGCAAGATATGGATTATCTACAACCCCTATCCTGCCTCTGTGGAATTCGAACTTGCTCTGGTGACGCCTTCGTCGGGATGTCGGTATCACGATCCTCGGTGGGAACATGAAATCATCATGATTCTGCAACGAACCTGATACGATATGATGGTACACGATGTCGATGTGTTTGGACCTATCATGAAATCTTGGATTAGCGAGAGTTTAATGCAACTCTGGTTATCACGGTAAATGCTTGTAGGATCCAAATGCAGCTTTGAACAATCTGAGGATCTTCCTCATCCAAATAGCCTTGCATGCAGCCCAGACTAGGTTGCCATGTACTCGATCTCTTCTTGGGCGAGAGTGCCACGGATCTCTGCTCTTGTACCGGGACAACAACGTCGACCAATCACCGAAAACTCCTCCGAGATGTGCTCTTCGTCCGTTGGGCTCACACTTGTCTGCATCGATGAAGCCGAGAAAGCTTCGCTCCATCCTCCTGTCCTTGTACCATAGACCATATCACGATGTGCCTCTAATATAGTGCAATACATGCTTGCACACGCCTTCAGAGCTTGGTAGGCTTAACCATAGCTTGCGAAAGTTGGTTAATAGCATAGCATATATCGGGTCGTGTATTGACCGGATACATAAGCGACCCCACCAGTACAATGGAGTAGACGGTGGCATCCACTACCTCACGTGAGTAGCATCCTTCCTCCAACCCACCGGAAGGAGTATCGACGAGCTTGCGGCCTTGCATGTTGAACCTCTCGAGAATCTCCCGGGCATACTTTCCTTGAGAAGCAAAGCAGGTCCTCGGCCCCAACATTGCCAAATATCCAATCGGGAAATAATGAAGGATGCCCAAGTCCTTCATCTCGAACTCTGTTAGATCTCCTTGCATGAAAGTATCAGCTGCTCATCACCGATCGAAATTAGATCATCTACATACGATACGATGATCCGCGGCCTCTCCACCACGATACGATGCAGTTGAGATCGCCTCACTCTTGGAGAATCAAGCCGGTGAAATGGCCTTTATCACGAGTGTACCAACCAAAGTGCCTTTTGCTTTTGCCCCGTACGAGTTCTCTCTTGAGTCGACACACATACGAATCACTCACGAAGATCTCGAAACCTTCGAGGCTGCTCTATGTACCCTCCTCCTCAATAACTCCATTGAACGGCGGTCTTCACATCCATCGATGAATGTGCCACCCCATCTGCTTGTTGAGAGAGCAAGGATCGTCCCGTATGGAAAGTGCCTTGCGGCAATTGCAAAAGTCTCCTCATAGTCAATCCTTCGATGCGAAAAGCGCGGGCGAAAAATCTCGCCTTGTACTTCTCCACCTCCCGTCATCCACCTTCACTTTGTAGATCCATCGCGAACCCACCAACGATTCTCCTTGGTCTTGAGACAATCTCACCATGCCCCATTCTGACGATCGAATCATATTCTTCGATCATGGCATCAACCCATGCGGGTTCCTCCCACAGCTTCCTCAAAAGAGGATGGCTCCGTCACGACACATTGACTCACGAGAGCCATGTATCCGGTCATCGTCCCGTGTACCTGTCTGTATTGTGTTGTAGGTGGTCCTACAACCTTCTCTGTATCTCGAACGGTCGCTCGGCTTCGCGGGTGCGCGTGCGCCCTCGATGGTTGGCGCTGCATGGGTGGTTTTGCTTCCACCTCACGAACCTCCTCTTGTGGCTGATCTGTCAAAGAGCTCCTCCAGGAACACGGCTCCTCATGCATGCAAGTGTAAGCTCCTCTCAGCCGAACAACGCATGGCTTTCTCCCTCTGAAATTTTATATCCCATCGCACAATAGTCTTTCGGCCCCATGCAGCAAATACCGCCTGAATGGTTGTAGGGTGTATCGGTGTACCCCACAAATATTCCAACCTCGGCGGTCGGATCCGGCTTCCTTCTTGCATCCTTCGTCACATGCATGTAGACGGGGAGAACCAAAAAATCCTTGAATGGGAAATATCGAGGCCTCTTTTGAGAATAAGCCTCCGTGTACTCATGCTAAGAACCTTGTGAGGACAACGGTTACGCATACTGCTTGTTGTATTGCATGCCTCGTACAATGAAGGGGTAGGCCACGATCATGCAACATCGCCGTCGACACCCACGATCATTCGATCTTCTCGCTCGGCCACCCCAGATTCTGCTTGTGGGTTATGGGGTGCGATGAGCTCTCTCTGAATCCCTTCTACTCTGAGAACTCCTTGAATTCAGCCGAGATGAATTCACCACGGGTTATCACTCCTTGGAGGCAATACCTTCTTCCACGACTCCTTCTCGACCGGTGCTTTAAACTCACGAGAACTTCGCGAATGTATCGCTCTTCTTGCATAGAAGAAGATCCAACACCTCAGAAATCATCAACAAATATCACATAATACTTTTGCTTTATCGAAACAGCGAGAAAGGATACACACGTACGTGTGAACTCTCTCAAGTTGTCGTGGCGCGGCCTCTGGCTTCTCGTGAAAGGTGGCTTTCACATACTTCCCCCAAAGTACACCCCTTGCAGCGATCGGCGCGGTGCCCTTAGGAAGCCCGGTAGAAATGCAACAGGATCTTCCAAAGCTCCATGGTGAAGGTGGCCCAATCTCACGTGCCACGGCTCTCCCTCATCATCTCGGCTCACCACTTCTCCTTCATGCCATTGCTGCGCAACCATCTACTGTCGCTGATAAAGGTTCTTGGATTCAAAACCCCTATCTTCGGGTCTCTCCGGTAGTCTTATTGCGCGAGGAAGGCTTTTCCCTTATTGAAGACCACATCATATCCTCCAACATCGCCACGAGATCAAGTTCTTCTTCAATCCAAGTACATGCATGACATCCTTCAACAGGTTCGACTCCTGCGAAGGATATGGTACGCGATACCGGTCATGCTGTATCTACCATCATCTCCATCTCGATGTGCACACCCAAATCTTGTCCTCGGATACGAGAACAAATCCCGATCTCCCGTCTGCAAAATGATACCGTCAAGAACCCTGCCGATCCCATCTTGCCAAGAACCAAGCATGCGATCGGTGAAAAGTCAAGCTCGGCCATGACAGCTTCTCCATGCGGATCTCGCTTGCTTGTTTTCTTCTTCTTTGGACAATTTGTAGCATAATGGCAAGTGATCATGGCGATGAAACACTTCACTTTCGCCATATCACCTTCTCTTTCCCTTTACCCAGGAATGAGAAGTTTTCTTACCCTTCCCCTTCTTTGCTGGCCTCGCGCAATTTTCTTCATCAGCTCCCTTTGATGAAGATCCATCACGTAGTCCTCATGTCTCCTCCGCATGAAATCAGCCCAAGGCGCTCCCATCCGGCCAGCCTCCAGACCATTGACACTATCTTGATATGAGTGCCAAGCCTTCGGAAGACCAAGGAGAGCAGGTCGACCATGTCCTTGTCTTCTCTGATCACCCCCCACACTTCCCGGCTCATCTCTGCATTGATGAACTTAGGTATTTGAAAACGATGTACTTTCCATCTTGATGTTCCGAGCTTATCTTTGGCTCTGGCTTCCTTTGGCTAGCTCTTATAAGATAGTCAGTCAGCTTTCACATTAGAAATGGAGAAAGCCTTTCCATGCGAGGATGGATACAATATGATCCTTGACTCCCTCCAACGGGATCCTTCGACATTTGCCATCTTCTTTTGTCACTTCAGCAATGGATCAGTGGGCTTTTGGACATCAAGTATCCTACAAAATCCTTCGGTCCATTGTCTTCTAATACGCACTCCATGCGATCCTTCCATGCGACATAATTTGAAGCGCCTTGAAGAGCATATTCGAGTTGCAAACGTTGAAAAGACATTTTCAACACGGCACGAAAACAAAGCTGGTACAAAATTTCGAATTCCACCTCAAAGCTCAACGCTCTAGATACGTGAGAAAAAATTATTTCTGCTTATAAATTCTATTTATAAAGGCGTTCTTGGATATATCACCTTTCAAAAGGATGGATCAGAAGACTATAACGCTTGTACATGCGATTTCTGTCTACCAAAATAAGTTTGTAATCAACGTGATGATCAATCTACTAGCTTCAATAGCTTTCCGATACCATGTAGAAATTTGCTGAATAGTAATTTCGTTATCCTGAGACTATCCACGATCACATATCAATTAGATTCATATGCAACACATAATCTCTTCCACTCGGATCATCACATGCGGAAAATAAAACAAGTGATAGCACATCAATTCATCATACACATTAACACGGTATGTATGGAAAGCTTATAGCTGAAAAACCCTACGGCTATTGTGTATATTATAATGGAGAAATAATGTAACAAACTCGGTACAATACTCCTCACAGTGCTACGTGCTTTCTCCTTAAAGTTACACACAAACTAGCTTGGTTTTGAATGATTCTTGGTTCAAAACTCACCACTAATTTCCTTGCCTCTATTGCGCAATCATGGCTTTGTCTATATAGAGATCCAAGGTTCGAATCCCCTTGGCTTGACAACGCAATCATCATGGGAAATTCCTCCCGAAGTGGTGAAAATATCATGCACAAGCTGATATGTACTGACTAGCTAACTTTCCACCCTTTCATCTACCTCTTTCAAGTTTTGGTCTCCACTGAGCTGTCCTTGCTTGTAGTGAAGCGTGTGTTCTTGAGTTGAATAATGAGTTACTAATTAATGAATTAAATAATATTTAACTCTACCCACTCATAAACTAGTTGATTATCTAGTTAAACTAATCTCAACCTAGCTCAACTAAATTAAACCAACACAACTCCACTAGTCATCTTCATTAACTCCACCAAACTGCTGACCGAAGTCCTAACTCAAGTCAACCATAAAGGAGTTTCACTAAATCAGAGGAATAGTGTAATTCCTTTGTCGCATTCATGAGCCACTTCCAAGGCTCGAATCGAAGCTCCAAGAGTAGTAAACTGTTTAGAGTCCAAATATTATTAAGGGTAACAGTATTTATCCATTTTAAGAGAGAGAGTCTAAAAATAGACATTGACCTATAGGTCCAAAAATAGAGTCCCGTCTATTTTTACCAACATGACCAATACTCCAAGAATAACATACCGCAATCCCCACCATGCTCCATATGTCTAAAAATACATAGTCTAAAAAATAGATTTGCGTTTAGAATTTGCTCCTCATTGGCCCACTTAGGTGAAGGACTTCATTTCACTAAGCTCCACATCATCTGCTGCATTTTCAACATCTAATAGGAGTTTCTATGACCCAAAACTCCTTGGTTATGACATTGCAAGTGAGTGGTATATTTTGTAGTCAATGAGGGGAGCACACCTAGCTCTCCAAACAGATCTCATTAACATCAACTACCACTAATCACAACTTCGCATTACCATAAACCAAGCAGCTAGATACATGGCCTACACCTCAAAATACATCAGAATACAGGCTTTAACATGGGTCATCACTGTAGTTAAAATTCAACTTTAAGTTAAATCACAACCCAACCCAACAAATGATTCATAGCTAGTACTATATGATATAGCTTTATTACATTAGTTTAATAAGTAATTTTTTAGGTATTATTATTTTGAAAATTACTAGCTATGGTACACTAAGCAATGATGAACTTGGTCTCCGAGTATTGATACACTAGACACAACTCAAACAAAGAGGAGACTAAAAAATTTGTTAATGAAGAGGAAGGGATTCATACATTTAGTTTAGTGTTCTTTCTGCCTCACACCATAGGTAGTAACATCCAATTGTTGTGGTGGTTGTATTATATTTTTCTATGTTGGATTTTATTGTATAAATGGGTAACTCATAGAAAAATACAATATATTTAGGAAAATTCTCTAGTTGTTTAATCTTTGTGATACACATTTTACTCTTAATGTTGCTAATAATATATTTTATGATTTACCTCTCTTGAGTTATTGGCCTTGTCCTTATTTTTGCAACAATATGAGAATATATTGATTTTTACAGTTTTCATATGAATCACAATAGTATTGGCTAAAAATTTATGAATTTTAAAACTACATAATATTCAAAAGTTAATTTTTGTCTCGTAAATATATTATTCAAAAAGTTAAATTGAATTAAAAATTTGTGACTATGATCCAAATCATAATGGAATGTCGAGCTATGATCCTTGATTTATCATGTTATGTCTGGAATAGGCTCAAGCTTAGAGTCTTCTCGATGTCGTCCAAGGAGAATTAAGTAGTCGTGGTCGAGATGAAATGTCAGAGTACTTACAAATTTGTTCAACACACAACGAGCTTCAAGTGGGTCCAATCGAATGGGGGATCTCATGAGGCTTTGAGATCCTTAAGAGGAGGGACGAGTATGAACTAAGGATTACCATGATGAAATTTCGTGATAATCAAGGAGGAGGTGAAAATATCAAAATCACAATTTACAAAAGCAATGATGAGGTCGGAGAACTACACAAAAAAGATGTTTTCGTGGGTGGTTAGTTTTAGAATTAAACAAAAATAAATAAAAAAAAGGTACTAGGCATAAAATTTTACCAACTATTTGTAAACTCTAATATACACCTTGGTGATAAATGAAAATAAAAAAATGGACAAGGACTTAATCAGATACAACGGACTCTGTAATGATTTATTATGTATCACGTTTACAAGGTCCAATAGTTATCTATGGTAGGCTTAGGTTCCAATGGTGTCTCCCAAATATATGCGATTTACACGTAGGGAAACAAACATATTAGTGTCATTTAATGCATAACCGTTTGATGAGAGTACCTCATTATTCTTATCGTACACTAATAATTTCCATGTGGGATGTGATATCACTCCTGTGTCATACAAAAGTCATTGTCCAAAGAATCCAAGGAATATGAAGAGATATGACAGAACATGAAAATTTTGTTAATGAAGCTCTACCAAATAACAAGACCGAGGATTTTAAGCAAACAATTTATTTTCTAAAGAATTCATGCATAATTATCCCTTACACATCCTTCTAATTTTTTCAATATTACTCTTTATGTTGATTTATAGAATGTTTAGTCTAACATGCTCTATTAGAACATTTTTTGAATTATTTTGATGTTGTATCCTCGAGGTTACTGGATTAAGAGGGAGCCTCACCAATTTACCAAAATATTAGTATTTTTTTCTTTGTTGTCTATAGTTTCATGTTTGGTTTCCTTTCTCACATCAAGATTTTATTTGTATTATGTTTTAATGACCTCTATATACTCCTTTGGTTAGGAAATCCTGCCAACACCCTAAGTTTATTTGTATTTCAAAGGATAGAATTTCAATGGACAGAATCCCTTCAAGAATTAATTTCTTCAAATATTTTTTAAGGAACAACTCAAAGGTGTGTCTTATACCATAAGATTTATAAAATTCTCTTCATATGAAAAAGGTATGTCTATTTTATTTTAAAATTATTGCTTTACATTACCACATCACTATGTATAGGTTTGGAATCACAAATATTCTTGTTAGCGTGATTAATCATTAGATTGAATTTACCCTCACAGTATTATTATTCTTGTGGAACCCTAAAAGGGTTCATTGTAGAACACTAACATAAGGTCATGGTCAATATTACTTAGTGTAAACTCAATCTACTTAGGCACTGATGAAACTCTAGAAAATACTATTCTTTTTATGTTTATGGTTTTGATGGAAACCTAGTCCTTTAGGATTTGTTTTGTTATGTATTGAATCCCTAGATAATTATGGTTTGGTAAATTACGATTATAAGAAATACCCTTATATTAGCTAAGATGATCCTAGGAAAGAAACCCATGTATATATATTTATTTTGTATATTAGAAAACCTGTCTAAATGAAATTTTTGTATATCTATCTTCTGATGCTTGATGTTTGTGTCTTTGATTTACGTAGTAGATACTTATGAGAAATGTTAGTGCATGAATTTATATATATGTATATGTATAGGTTTAACTTAATTGTTGATTTCTATAGTTTTTTAATTTAGTATTGTGACAAGTTCTAGTAGAAGTTTGATATTCTAGTTATGATGATATTATCTGATATATGACGATAAACATATAGTTTTTTTGAAAACCTATTAGAGTATAAAATGTATAATATAATTGTTATTTGATTAAATTTTTGTCTCTAAGATGGAATGTAGGGTTTTAATGGATCATAGTAGAATATTTCATTTATTCGAAAATAATATTGAGGCCCCAAACAGAAAAATATTAATTTCTCATTAACTGTTTTATGTTGTAGTCTACCATTTATAACAAAAACCTAGCAAGAAGTTGAAGTTTAGAAGTATGTGATTCTTGTTTATTATGAACCTAACTAGTTTTAGGTATTTTGATGTTTGAAAATGTAATGCTCCATTATTGTATAGACATGATTCTAATATAGTTAACTGTATGCTTTTCTATATTTGCTTGTACTTGCTATTTAAGTTGTGTAGGTACATAATCTTCAAGATAATGAAGATGTTCAAAGAGTAAATATGATCAAGATGAATAGAATGTAGCTTTAAGATAGTTTCTATGATGTTATGTCCTCCAGCTTAAAAGAAACATGGTTAGAATAAAAAGAGTTCATCTCCCCAGTTTATAGTACATTATGATAATCATGATGGATACCTTGAAAGAAGAAATCATGAATGTATTAAAGTACTACAATGTATTGAGATCTCTTGATGTTGCTAGATAAATTTAAGAAGAAAAGCTTCGACTAGTTGCATACTAATAACTTGATATATAAGTGGCATTGGGGATGATTATAACCCCAAATTTTGTGTTTACATTTATATGTATATATTTTAGAGTTTCATGCTAATTGGAGTTTGTGTTTGAACATGTGTAATCTTCCATAAAGAAGGATGAAATCTTGGGAAGTATGTGGAAAAAATGGATGAGATTCAGTTTGGTTAGGGAGAGGTGAAGCATATAATGGAAGATCCTTGAGAGGAAATATGTTTAGGCTATGTGTGTTTGATGCCTAGATCCTGAAGAGGGAGGGTGGGGTGGTGTTAGTCTTAGAGTTATCACCTTCGATACACACCTAGATCCTTGCTGATGGTTAGTTAGTAAGTCTCATGGTACCTAGATCAAAGTTGAAAGATTTGTTCATCTTAGTGCCACCTAGAAATATTACCTTGGTTAGGAATCTAGTTAGCAACACCTTCAGGTGCAAGATAGAACTCTCTTCGTAGTTCATTTTGGATAATCTACATGCACTAATAGATATAGGTAACTCAATACCTCCCTAGTTAAGAGGAAGTGTTAAAGAATGTAAAATTAAGTCGTCATAATTGTACTTGGTCCTATAATGAAATTACTGTCAAAAGAAAGAAAACAAAGCTTTATTAGCAATTGAGTCTTAAAATATGGGTTTCTATGCTTTGGGTCTATTGTTTTTAGGTCAAAGCTCTCCAAATAAGGATTCTAGGGTATGTGAAGTGTTCTCATCCATGTCATATTGTAAGAACCCTCTTTGATTTATTCATAAAAGAATAATTTTATTTAATTGTAAAGATTAGAATAACAGCTTCCCGCACGGCCGTCAGTCTTCCCAACCTAGACAAGTTGGGCGTAGTGGTGCGTAATCACTATATAAAGTCATCAACTCAACCCGATTTTTCACTCACTCACAACAAGTTTGATCTCGCAACTTTAGGGAATCGTAAATGTGAAAAATAAAAGGAATAATTAGGAAGAAGGATACAATTATATAAATAGGTCTCAAAATCATAAGAAGTAAAAATTATCTCTCTTTTTCTCACACGTGAAATCTTTTGAAGGTCGTTGGATGGGTCGAAATTATAGATTTGCTGAAGCCAAAATTTTGGTGAGTTAATAAATTTCCTGGTTAGATGTTGCTAAATCTTTTGGACAAGAAGATTACCAAAGTGTGATAAATAATATTGCAATTATGACTGGTGGAGGAGGAAGTTTTGTTGGTTTAAGGTCTTGTCTATCCCATTTGAATTACTATAGGAAGAGTTCTTTTGAGTGGGTTTTCCCCTATATCTGGGTTTTCCCGGCTATGTGCCTACATTTTTGGTGTCTTTGATATTCATGTTTTGGTTTTGGTAATTAATTTATGAATTAAGATAAAAATAAGAGCATAATAAATATAATAATAACTCAAGTAAATCACAAGTAATTATCAACAGGAGAAAAAAATTCTTCCTTTCCTATTTTCTAACATCCAACACTCACAATAGTACCCTATAGATATGACCTCCTAGAGTAACAAGATGTGATTCATAAACAACTTGATGTTTCCACATATAAGATTGTCCCAAAAGAACATCAAAATTTTTGTGTTGGGAAACATCACACAATACCTCATCTTTCAAGGGCTTAGTCATAGAATAAGTGACATTATTGGATGACATGGATGTCTCATCCTTGGATTAACTAACCAATTTTTGTATATTTGTGTTTTGAAATTATCTAAGATTCAATCTCTCTAACGAATTGCTGAGGATTAGCTTTTTTCTCCCATTGTCAACAAATAAATGTGGTGATGTATCTTCACCCACATCATATAGGTTGTAAAAGGAATGAAATGAAGACAGGGAAAAAGAAATAAAACACGGGAATAATATAAATATAAAAAATAAACACAATGATATAGTGAAAAACCAACCTCTATTAATAAATAAAATATTAGAATACCAGAGAACACATGCTAGCTAGAATGGTGGTAGCTAGATAGCAAAAGAGAGATAGAGAGAGAGATAAAGAGAGAGATGTGGATAAGTCTACATGCATTCACAAAAAGGCTATCACAAGAGGCTAAAAAGAATGTGAAATTTCCAACACAAAGAAATAACCCTATGCTTCTAAAAGCCTAACCCTATAATATTAAATACAAAAAGGTTTGTGGTCCCTGGAGGTGGCTAGTTGGTATATCGCCCAAGGCACAACTTTGATATACATTATTTTTTTTGGGCACATAGTCCTATTGGAAAAAACATATTTGAGGACCACATATTTTGACTAGGGCTATGATATTATATGAGAAACTTTCCCCAAAAATCACCAAAACATCATTTTCTTCAAAACAAACCTATAGATGTTTGAGACCAAAAAATCCATAAATCGCCGCCAAGAAAATAGAGAAATTTTGAGTCGTTGGAATATGTAAAATTCATATCCACTTAGATCATCACATTTATGAATGGTATGAGGCTAAACCTTCCCAATGTCCTCTCCCTAATTTGTTTATATGTTTGTGATTTTGATGTAAGTATTGGTTTTGTATCAATGATATGCTTTCCTTTATTATGTTCCCAAGAATCTGATCCAAAGTCCATCCTTTTTTCTCTTTAAGTCAACCAACAATGGATTTCTTCAATAAAATACATTAGCGTTGTGCAAAGGGATTTTTGAACACACGACTTTCTAGTGTCCTTCTTCAACTTAACATTACCCTTTTTTTTCCTATGATTTGTGTTTCTTTTCTTGAGATTGGTTCTCCTTGCTATATCCTCATATATAAGTTATACTTCCTTCTCTAAACTTTTTGTTGCAATTTATTTGCAAAATTTAACTCGGCTATTCCTTTTCTTCAATATTTTGTCAATTTTGATAGCATACTAATAAATAGCTCTTGATGAGGAGATGTCCAAGAACCATCTCTCGTTTGGATTTACCTTTGTACAATGTAAAGATGTTACTTTAGAACTAGGTGCTACTTGGACTCGAACCCAATTCGAGTGAATGTGTGGAAAATATTTGCATTCTTTAATATTGTCTAGTCTTTCTATGTCAAAGAGTTATCCATATTGTAAAATGTCATCATTCTTCCATATAGGGTATCTGTCCTTGAGGGCATCAATGAAAAGTTTCTAAGTTGGTCCCACCTTTAATATCACATGTTCATCTTCTGTGGTTCTTAGTAATCTTCCCACCAATCTTAACATGGGGAGGGGCTTTTAGATCCACAAAAGTGACTGGTTTCATTGTCATGTGATAGGTATAATAGATGTTTAGACATCTAATCCATTTCTTGAAATCATATACATATATTTAGCCTTAAAATAATGGGGTATCACACTTAACTTGCACTTTGAAGGGTGCCATACCTCTAATTACCTTATTTTTAAAGGTGTCTCTAATTGACTTTGGTAGTGATTGAAAGATCTAAGAAAAAATGTTTATCACCTTATTCTTATGTGACGTGAGTACTTCATCAATCAACAACTCAATAAGATCTCCTACTCTATCATATCTCTTTTCTTTCACCATTGAAGGTTGTTTGAGTTGTGATGATTGCTCCCAAGAGAAACTAGTTGTATAATTGTTTTTTAAACCCCAACTTCATCGGGGCATGCACTAAAGAAAAACAAGGATCAAAGTTGTTATCATACCATTGATTTGGGTTGTATAAGGAACTAAATGAAAGTTAAGAGGAAATGAAACAGACACACACACACACACATAGAAAAATAAATAAAGCTGATAGAACATATTAATATAGTGGAAACTCAACTTCGTTCATACATAAAACAATAGAATATTGTAAAACATAAAATTTCTAGAATGGTGCATTAGCTTGGGCTCAAGAGAGAGCGATGCCATCTACACTCATTCACTAAAACATAGCACAAGAGGTTGGAAATAATGACCTTTTCAAATATAAGGAAAGAATGCTAGAGGCAAAAATGCTAACCCTTAAGATGAAGAGCCAAAAGGTTTTTTGGCCTTGGGATAGTTGAATAGCATAAAAAAATTTCTTAGGTGCAACTTTTACTGAAACTTTATTTAGGTAGTAGTCGTTGGAGAGAACTATCTAAGGATTACAATATCTTGTTCGAGCCAAAGTGTGTTGCAATATAGCCCCTCGAATGGACAAAAAAAACATCATTTATGGCCTTAAAACATCCTTTGAAGATTGTGACCTGAAAAATATATATAAACTACCAAGTAGATAAAAAATTATCGTAGGTCATCAGAAGAGGTGGATGACCAATAATATCCACTCTAGATTATTTTGAATTTAGACAATATGGGCCAATCATAGTCAATATCATGGAAACAATATTAAATTAGAGTCAACCATTGTTGATGGTCAAATATGATCATATATAATCTACATAATCAAACACATTATAATATCAAAGTGGTCATACATAATCTATATTGTTTAACATGGTTGGCACCTGGCCAACCATAGTCTGGACCATGGAAAACCATGGTTAAACATGGTCGAGCATAGTTAACTATAATTAAGTGGTAAACATGTCTCAATCCGCGATCAACCACGCTCAAGTTGAGAACCATGGTCAACCATGGTAAATCATAGTCAATCATAACTTCACCATAACATTATTATAATAGATGATAATAAAGAATATCACTATAACTAAATGGACAAACTTTCATAGTGAGCTATAGTGAATCATAACTCTCAACATAACTTCACTATAATAGAATATAATAACCTCATCTACCATAATTTCATAATATTTAATCTAAAATAAAAAGAATTCAACTTTTTCTCTAAAGACTTGGTTTCCACATTCAAACCTTGCTTCTCTAAAGACTCGTACATTCTTTGCTCTACCTAATGCAACTCACGCACATAATTTTTGAGTTGCAAATGACGTATGAAATGCCATATTGTGGAAAGTCAAGTTGTCAGACATAATCTCAATTATTCCTATACAAGACGCACTCGACATGCTTATGCTGAACCTAAAGCCTTATTGTTACCACTCTTGCGCTAGATAAGGACAAGGATGATGGGAACATGGTTGACAATGCAATCGTTTTCTTCCTCAATCTCTATTACGTAAAACCACTTTTCCATTCACGACTCATTGCAATTCTCAATCGATTTTTTTATAATAGCCCTTTAACAACAAATCTAACCATTTCTTAAAAGCGTATACATATATTTCTCTCCCTCTAAATAATGGGAGTAAATTTAGTTAACTTGTACTTGGAGGCCACACCTTTAAATTATATCTTGCTTGAAGGTGTCTCAACCACTCTTAGGCAGCTGAATGATTCTAGAATAATTTTTCCACAACTTATTCTTATGTCACATGAGTGCTTCATCACAACAACTTGATAAGTTCTCTCACTAATCATTTCTCTTTCTTCACCATTGGATGTTACTTGAGTTGGTGAAAGTGGATGTTCCCAAGTGAAACTAGTTTGATACATAACTCTTTGTACCCTAACCTCTTGGGGGGGGAAGCAAGAGAAAGCAATAAGGATCAAATTTTTATTATACCATTGATTTAAGTTTCATACATACGAAATGGAATGTAAAAATACACACAGCACACACACACACACACAAAGAAATAAAGCCAGAAGATAGTAATATAGTGAAAACCCAACTTCTATTAATAAATAAAATAGTCAGATAATGTAGAACATAAACTTGCTAGAATGGTGGTAGCCTATCTCTAAAGAGGCGTGGCATCTATACTCATTCACAAAACATAGCATAGCGGGCTGAAATAATGACCTTTAAATAACAAAGAACCGTAGGTCCAAAACCCTAACCCTTACAAGATGAAACACCAAAAGGTTCATTGGTCAGCATAGTTTTTATACCGCTCGGGTCACTTCTTACATACAAACTTATTTAGGGAAAATAGTAGCCTTTGGAGAGAACTATCTAGGGATTACAATTTTTTGTTAGGGCCAAAGCATTATGGTAGCCTTAGCGCATGAATGGAAAAAACATCGTTAAGGTCTCTTAAACGAATTCTCCGAAGCTGTGACATGAAAATACACATAAACTACCAAGAAGATAAAGAACTATCGTCAGCCAAAGAAAGAGGGATTGACAACTGACATCCACATAGATCAATTTGACATTAGACAACATGATCAACCATAGTCAACATGATCAAACCATGGTCAAATTAGATCAATTATGGTGGTTGACCATTGAAGTGAAGAATATATTCAATATAATCTACATAATCAAACATGGTCAATAGGGCCACAAATGTATTAAGGCTGTAATCTAACGGCTCTGTCAAAACATGTCGACAATATAAATATTTGCGTGATGGATCTCAAGACATATGTATAACAACCTACTTCCACAAAACCTCCTTAGATAATCTATATTGTTAAACATGGTCAAGTATGGCCAACTATACTTTGACCATGGAAACCATGGTTAAACTTGGTCAAGCACAAGCAACCATCACTAAGTGGTAACTTATGAGTCAATCATGGCTAACCATGGTGCTGATCAAGAATATGTTAATCATGACTAAGCAACCAGAGTCAACTACCAACCATGACCAACCATAGTCAATAATAACTTCACCATAATAGATGATAATAAACCCTCATCACCCACAACTTCAAATAGACACCCACAACTCTAAATGTACAATCATGATAAACCATGTTGTAACAATCAAAAACAAGCTGAAACTTACCGTATAAAAAAATTTGTTTTTACCCTACCGATTACTCTCCAATTTGTATATGTTATGACAACATTTAATTGAGCTTGCACTTTGATTGGGTTTTTCATTATGTTCCCGCATCCTGGGTAAGGTATTAACTTTGCTTGGATTAATTAGATTTTTAGAACTTTGAACTCAGTACAATGATCCGACTTGGAAGTTTTTATCCATTAATTATTCCGGTTATCATGGAAGGCATTTGTGACTTGTTTTAATTAGTTTTTTGCCACATACTTTTATGATAGATAGAGGTACCGCACAGGAGATCTTAACTCGTAAGGTTGATAAATGCGAATTCAATAAGGTTGTTGATCTGGCCACTTGACTACAGTATATGCTTTACACTTGTCATACGTTACACCGTTGATCAGCGCTTGATCCTACGGTGGTCATATCCTAGGGATTGTTAATGACCTTGGCATCGTAACCGTAATCATACCTCATTGTTGCGCCTCGGCGTAGGTTCTGGAGAGGGTTTCTGTTAGATTTCCAGGTTTAGCACATAATTTCGACTGTTCACCCTTTGCATTCAGAAGAATGGTATTCTCCAGGCAGCCCCGTCTACAGGTAATCTCTCCGGCACTTCCAGCGTTTTGTGTGAGTGAGTTATGCAGACATTTACTCTTCATTCCCAGTTTGTTGGTTTTCTGTTTGTTTTTACTTATCAAACCCTTTTCTTTTCCATACTCCGTTGCGGCGCCCTGCTGAACTTGGCAGCGAGGACTTGGTTCTACCGAGGATTGTAGTCTCTTCCACTTGCCACAGGTAATTTTCTACCCTGGACCCCCGGCTCTGTCTTCCGTGGTTATTTTCTTATGAATATAAGTTACATTTCTAGTTTAATTGTTCAGGGTTTTATGCTACCTTTAACGATGCTTTAATCTGCTGTCAGGTATCGATCCCGTCGCTCTTCTTCCTTCAGGGAAACTCTGGCTGGCCACTGAGTCTCGACTGCTTGGACGAATTCCTAACTTCTGCATCTATATACAGGTATCTACCACTGGCGAGCATGAACCTTAAACCTTCCTCTTAGTCTTCTTGACTGGGTTCATTATTATTGTTGTGGGGTTTTTGCCCAGGTTTCGAACCTGCGGCCTTGCATTCCACCGTCGATTTATTATCAAATATGAAACGCTATTCGGCACTTAAGTCTTGCTTGAGTCGGATAAGGGCCTACTGGCTCTGCCGTTTAGGAGGGTTCCATTTTGCCAAGTTAAGGACTGTTTGAATTATATGACATGTATAAATTTTGTTACAGTGAAACGCCGGGTTGCTACCCGTGCTCTCTTCTCTTCCTTTATTGAACTGTATTAAAAACTTCATTGCTTAGAGCGAGAACTGGTTCTTTTCCGCTTATATGCTTTCCGTTTTATTTAATGAAACAAGTTGTAAATGCTTGGAGTTCTATTCGGCAATCTCTACTTAAAGTTTGCTTTAGAAGTTGATGGTGTTAAGGGGTATTTACTAATTGTTTTCCGCTGATTTATGATGGTTGATGCATACTATGAATTCTTTAGTTGCTTGACTGTATAATTTCCTCCTCCTGGCGTTGTTTTTTAACTAAGCTCTGTCTGATGTATGGATTTATATTTCTCTCCGCTCTCACTCGATGGGTTTTTCATGCCTGCGAGGGTTTCATGTTCGTTAATTTATAATAAGAAGATTTATACCGCACCACATATTGTGTGCTCCCGTTTAATTAACTGCAGCCACTTCGTGTCCGGACCACCGACTGCCCGTTGCCATTTTATAGGAGGAAGCTTCCCAAAGGCTCGCTCGAGCGTTATGGTATCACCATTCTAACAAGAATTATCCTGTTTTCTATGGTAACTAGCTGCCACAAGAATCGTTCCGTATTACTTGTGTTTCACGCTCCGAACCCCGATGCAAATATCTATTCATTTAAGTAAATATCTATTTCCGCCTCTCTTGCTTTCTCTCCCTATATACCTATTCTTACCGTACGATAAATCTCGTATTTCAACATTGTTATAGTTTTCTCTTTTATTTCTTGAAAGAATAATTTTCCCGCTTTCCTCTAATGAAATAATTCCTCGCAGTAAATTATCCATAAGATATTTGTCAAATGTATTCTAAAAACTCTTCTGTCCATAGTAGAAACAACCTTAGTTATACAGTAAACTACTTCTTCACATCAGAATCTTAATAAGCAGTATGTACATTAATATCCTAATTTAAACAGGAATGAAATGCTACTGCAATTTTTAATCATCTGTAATCCAAACGTTTTGATGGTATGCTTTTTCCTCCCTTCCACGAACTGGGGCTATTACGTCCCACAGTTCCCCCCTAGCTTCAAGTCCGGGCTTCCTGTTGAACATAGAGTTCTGAAGGAGGAAACTTGGACATTCCGGTCCGATTTCTCCAACTCTGGCAGCAGTGACTTCTGGAGGAGAACTCGGGACAATCCAGTCTAGTTCTCCGACTCCAGTGGCAGTCTGTTCTGAAAAGAAAAATCTTTTCTATAATGAATGTATTCTCCCTTTTCCATAGAACCTCTAACCCTCGGGATCCTTTACTTATCCCAGAGTTTTCTTGGGTAACTGTGGAACCGTTCGTTCAACGCTCCTAATCTTGATTTCATTTTTACCATTATTTTTTACTTCCGGAAATATATTCCACAAGAAAATATTTTATTAAATATCAAAATTCTTATTTTGTTCTAATATTCCAATTTAAAATAACAGCAGTCATAATTAATCTATAATTAATAAAAAGACTTAACCATTTGTTAGTGGCTAAGAGGGTGGTTACAGTTTTCCCCCTCTTGAAGAGAACACCATCCTCGGTGTTATTATTCTAGTTCTGTAAAAAGCTTAGGATAAGCTTCACGAACAAAATTTTCGTCTTCCCAGGTAGCTTCCTCAGGTCCAAAGTGCTTCCATTGCACTTTAACCTGGGCGATGGCTCGTCTCCGGAGCATGATTTCCCTCCGGTCGATTATACTGTGTGGTTCGACCAGAAATTCCCCGTCTGGTTCTACCTGCACAAAGTAAACCTATGTTAATAAAATAAGTCTTTAATATCACATGAACATTTAATAATCATGCTCATCCACTACCTGTATGTTCTGCCAATGTATTATGTGTCTTGGATCATGAACATATCGTTTTAATAACGATACATGAAAGACATTATGCACCCGAATGTGACTAGGAAGAGCCAAACGATACGCTACCGGTCCTACTCTCTCCAGTATTTGGAAAGGGCCACAGAACCGGGGTGCTAATTTCGCACAAGACGCCCATCTCAACGTGCTTTTCTTTGGTTTAATCCGGACATATACATGATCCCCAATCTCATATTCACGGTACGATCTCTTTTTATCTGCATACACTTTCTGCCTGTCCTGTGCCACTTTCAAATTCTGTCGAATCTTCCTCACCTCTGCTTCCATTTCTGCTAACATGTCTGGTCCCAGCATGAGTCTATTCTCGGGACTGCTCCAATTAATGGGAGTTCTGCATTGCCGCCCATATAGTGCCTCAAACGGGCTCATCTTTAATGATTCTTGGTAGCCATTGTTATAGGAAAACTTTATCAAATGAAGATACTCCTCCCATTTAACTGGTTGCTGCATGACATACATTCGCAGCATGTCCTCCAGTACCTGATTTACTCGCTCGGTTTGACCGTCTGTTTGCGGGTGGTAAGCAGTACTAAAATGTACTTGTGTTCCCAATCCTGAAAACAGAGTCTTCCAGAAAGCTGATGTAAATTTTACATCTCTATCCGAGATAACAGTCTTAGGAATGCCATGCAGTCTGAAGATTTCACGCATAAATAAATCTGCTATCTGTATTGTCTTATAAGTGGATTGGACAGGTATAAAATGTGCCGACTTACTTAGTCGATCCACAACTACCATTATGGAATCATTACCTCGTTTTGATTTTGGTAATCCGGTGATAAAATCCAATGAGATCACCTCCCATTTCCATTCGGGAATAGGTATAGGCTGCATTAATCCAACCGGATGCCGATGCTCTACCTTCACCTGCTGGCACTCTAAACATCTGCTTAGATAGTTCGCTATATCCTTCCTCATGCCTGGCCAACAGTAGTCCTTCCTTATTGCTGTCAGCATTTTTTGATATCCCGAATGTCCCGCATAATTTCTTCTATGATATTCATCCAATATCATAGTTTTTAATTCCATCCTGTTTGGAATGACTATCCTCTTCTTGAAAATCAGCAACCCATCTTGGTTAATCCCATATTCCCCTGGTTCACCTTGTTCTCCAGATTCTTGTGTTTGCTGCCACAAATATTTATACTCAGGATCCTTGTCTGCTTCTTTTCTGATTTGTTCCAGGAATCTGGTTTCAATCTGATTAACATATAACTCATAAATGTTATGCAGTTTTCTACTTAATGCATCCTCAACCTTATTCTCCTTCCCTTTTACGTGTTTTAGATCAATATCAAACTCGCTCAAGAAAGCATTCCATCTAGCCTGCCGGGAGTTTAATTCAGCTTGCTTAAAGTAGCTGGTTAGACTGCTATGATCAGTTTTTAATACAAATCTCTTTCCAAGTAAGTAATGTCTCCATACCCGGAGAGCGTGCACAACTGCAGTCAGCTCTAAATCATAAGCTGAATATCGCTGCTCATGATCTTTCAGCTTACGGGATTCGTATGCAATTACCTTCCCTTCTTGTGATAACACAGCCCCAACACCTTCCTTACCTGCATCCGTACAAACCTCGAATTCCTTATTCGGATCTGCTACGCTTAACACAGGTGCTGTTGTCAATAATTGTTTCAATCTCTCAAAACTCTCTTGACATTCCTTTGTCCATTTAAAAATTTTTCCTTTTCGTTGCAAAGAGGTAATGGGGAAGGCTATGTTTGAAAATCCTTTTATAAATCGCCGGTAATAGCCAGCGAGACCCATAAAAGACCGTATATCTGCCACATTCTGTGGCACCTTCCATTCCATAATAGTTTTAATTTTCTCTGGGTCTACTGCTATACCTTTTTCAGATATTACATGTCCAAGATACTGTATTTCTCTTTTGAAAAAGTCACATTTACTAAACTTTGTGTACAGTTGGTTCTTCCTTAGCATCTCCAGTACCATTCTCAAATGTTCCTTGTGTTCTTCCACATTCTTAGAGTAAATTAGTATGTCATCAATGAAGATCAACACAAAATTGTCCAAATAAGGATGAAAGATACCATGTATCAGCCTCATGAAAGTGGCTGGTGCATTAGTTAACCCAAAAGGTAATACCACGAATTCATAGTGGCCATACCTTGTGCGAAAGGTAGTTTTGTATATATCTTCGTCCTTAATTCTGATCTGGTGATAGCCAGACCGCAAATCAATCTTTGAGAACATCGTAGCTCCCCTCACTTGGTCAAATAGGTCATCAATACGGGGTAAGGGATACCTGTTCTTAACGGTCAGCTTATTCAACTGTCGGTAATCCATGCACATGCGCATGGTTCCATCCTTCTTTTTAACAAACAGCACTGGTGCCCCCCAAGGGGATACACTGGGTCGTATATACCCCTTATCCAGTAATTCTTAGAGCTGAATCTTCAGTTCCGTCAACTCTGGTACACTCATTCGGTAAGGATTCCGGGAAACTAGTGAAGCTCCTGGTAGCAGTTCTGTTGTAAAATCAACATCTCTTTTAGGTGGTAATCCTGGTACTTCCTCAGGAAACACATCCTTAAATTCCTGTATTACAGGTATATTCTCCAGCAGAGCAGTTTTATCCTTGGCCTTAGGTAATCCAACTTGTATGGCATACAGCCGGCATCCCTTTCTAATGCATTTTCCCATTTGGGAAGCTGTAATTGGGCGTAGATGTATAGGCTTCCTTATGCCTTGAATTTCTTGGCGATTCCCATCCTGATCTCTGTAATAAATTTTCTTTTCCTTACAATCTAGGAGAGTCCAATTCTTTTCCAACCAATCCATTCCCAGCAACACATCATAGGATCCCAAGGCAGGATATTTAAGTCTACTATTAATTGCTGTCCGCTGATGTGTAGTGCACAATCTGGTATCTTGGCACTAACTCTTCTTTTAGCTCCTGTAGCTAACTGAACCAACCAGGCCTTCTTAAATTTTTGACTTGGCAACTTACATATTTCTACTAATTTAGGACTTATGTAACTTAGACTTGCTCCTGGGTCTATCAAAACAGAAACAGTTTGGGATAATAATTTACCTTCCATCTCTATCATGGTAGGTTGAAAATCAGCTTGCCGGTCCTCCAATGCCGCGTTAATTCTGGGTATGCTTCGGGCAACATCTCCCACAGTAGAGACCTCCTGTAAATTTGTTACTGCTTCGGTTTTACCCCGCTGTGGGCAATCTCAGTAGTAGTGCGCTACTCCGCAGCCCCAACACTGCAGAGGTGCCCTCTGACTTTGAGGTTGCTCAGGTTTGCTAGAAGCCTCAACAGTTCTGTCTTCTCTAGGCCATCTGATCCTCTGATGGTTCCTACCAAACTGCTTATTAATTGAATTCCTGGCTGAGCTTCTGAAATTACTGGTTTTGCCTCTTTTAAAACCAGCACTATTTTTATTTTCTTTCTTTGATTGCCACCCTTTCCCTTGGTCCATCTTGTTTTTTGCTTGTTGGTAACACAGCCTCGCCTTTCTAATAGCCTCATCCATTGTCTTTGGATTTACAAATTCGATACGCTCCTTCATATGAGCAGGTAAACTGCTCAGAAATATTTGGACTTTGGCCTTCTCGTCTCTTAAGTACGGTACGTAGCGCAGTAATGATGTGAACTTAGTGATGAACTCGTCCATGGTCATTTGTCCTAACCTCAAGTCATGGAATTCTCGAGCCTTTTCATCATAAAAATGCTCAGTCAAGTACTTGTCCTTGAAGTACTATTGAAACTTATCCCATGTCACATCCTGATCCTCTATTCCCCGCACGTTCTTCACTTCTTCCCACCATAAAGTGGCTTTATCTTTCAGCTGGTAAATGGCTAACCGTGCTTTAAGACCACTGTCATAGTCATACACCTGAAAGTACTTGTTCATGTTAATCAGCCATGCTTCTGCCACTTCTTCTTTTTCTCCATCGAACGTAGGTGGCTTTATTTTTTTAAATTCTCCATGTAATTCCACTTTCTGCCTTTTACCTACCTTCTGTTCGGTTTCATTCTCAGATTCAGCTTCATTAAAATTTCTGTTTAGGTTACTTCGTTGTGACAAACTTTTTTCTTTCCGACTTACATCTTGTTCATCTGTCTGCTGTTCGTTCCCATCTTGGAATTCTCTGCCAGCACTGGGGTTTTCATTCCTTTGATTCTGTTTATCGGAGAGACTCTTTAAGATCCTCTTCTGTTCCTGCATCATTCTTGTGTTTTCCCTTCGTACTCTTTCCATTTCCTCCTGCAATTGTTGTATTGTGTGCAATAAAATGCGAGTCTGATGTTGTTGCTCTTCCATCAGTCTGTTTGACCACTGGTGCTGTTCTATCCCCAGCGGAACCCACATTTCTGGGTTACCCTCTGGTGGAGACTGCATTTCTCTGCCATTTCGCGGTGACGGTTGTGAGGGTGTCCGTCTCATTTGTCTTTCCATCTAAATTCTGAACTGTGCATGAGTAACATACAGTTTAACATCAGTCGACCCCATAGGGCCCAGCGTTGTAACGCTGCTCTGATACCACTTTGTAACAATCAAACAGTTAAAACTTACTGTATAAAAAAAAAAAATTGTTTTTATCCTACCGAAAATGTATATGTTATGACAGCATTTAATTGCGCTTGCACTTTGATTGGGTTTTTTCATATATCTCGCATCCCTGGTACAATATTAACTTTGTTTGGATTAATTAGATTTCCCGTGGAACTTTGAACTGGCACAATGATCCGACTTGAATTTTTATCCATTAATTATTCTGGTTATCATAGCATACTTGTGACTTATTTTAATTGGCCACAACACATACTTTTTATGTGATATAGGATGTACCACGTACAGGAGATCTTAACTTGTAAGGTTTGATTAAATGCGAATTCAATAAGGTTGATGATCTGGCCACTGGACTACGGTAAATGCTTGACACTTGTCATATGATACACCGTTGATCAGCGTTTGATCCTACGGTGGTCACATCCTAGGGATTGTTAATGACCTTGGCATCGTAACCGTAACCATACCTCATTGTTGCGCCACGGCGTAGGTTCTGGAGAGGGTTTCTGTTAGATTTTTCTAGGTTTAGCCCACAATTTCGACTATTCACCCTTTGCATTCAGAAGAATGGCATTCTCCAGGTGGCCCCGTCTACAGGTAATCGCTCCGACACTTCCAGCATTTTGTGTGAGTAAGTTATGCAGACATTTACCCTTTCATTTCCAGTCTGTTGGTTTTCTGTTTGTTTTACTTATCAAACCCTTTTCTTTTCCATACTCCGTTGCGGTGCCCTGCTGAATTTAGCAGCGAGATCTTGGTTCTACCGAGGATTGTAGTCTCTTTCACTTGCCACAGGTAATTTTCTACCCTGGACCCTCGGTTTTGTCTTCCGTGGTTATTTTCTTATGAATATAAGTTACATTTCTAGTTTAATTGTTCAGGGTTTTATGCTACTTTTAACGATGCTTAAATCTGCTGTCAGGTATCGATTCCCAACGCTCTTCTTCCTTCAGAGAAACTCCGGCTGGCCACTGAGTCTCGATTTCTTGGGCGAGTTCCTAACTTCTGCATCTATATACAGGTATCTACCACTTGGCATGCATGAACCCTAAACTCTCCTCTTAGTCTTCTTGAATGGGTTCATGATTATTGTTGTGGGATTTTTGCCCAGGTTTCGAACCTGCGGCCTTGCATTCCACCGTCGGCTTATTATCAAATATGATACGCTATTTGGCACTTAAGTCTTGCTTAAGTTCGGATAAGAGCCTACTGGCTCCGCCGTTAGGAGGGTTCCATTTTGCCAAGTTAAAGACTGTTTGAAATTATATGACATGTATAAATTTTGTCACAGTGAAACGCCGGGTTGCTACCCGTCCTCTCTTCTCTTTCTTTATTGAACTGTATTACAAACTTCATCGCTTAGAGCGAGAACTGATTCTTTTCTGCTTATATACTTTTCGTTTAATTAATGAAACAAGTTGTAAATGCTTGGAGTTCTATTCGGCAATCTCTACATAAATTTTTCTTTAGAAGATGATGGTGTTAAGGCGTATTTGCTTTCCAGTTGACTTATGAAGGTTGATGCATACTATGAATCTCTGAGTTGCTTGACTTGCGAACTTCCTCTGGATGACTGTCTTGTCTCGGTTTATGGATTTATATTTCTCTCTGCCTGTTCTGGTTGGGTTCTTCTATGCTCATGAGGGTTTCATGGTTCGTTAATTTTTGTTAAGAAGGAGATTTATACCACACCGCATATTTGTATAAAGGTCTGTTTAATTAACTAGAAAACACTTCTGGTGTCCGGACCACCAATTGTCCGTGCTTATCATAGGAGGAGGCTTCCCAAAGGCTCAGCTTTCCGAGCGTTATGGGTATCAACCATCCTAACAGTAATTTTCCTATTTCTATGGTAACTAGCTGCTACAGTAACTCGTTCAGGACATTTGTATTTCACAGTTAAATGCTTATTTAAGTAAATATCTATTTCCGCCCTTGCTTTCTCTCTGATGTTGCTACCCATATTCTACTGGTACAATAAATCTGGTATTTCAACATTGTTACACTTTTTCTCTTTATTTCTTGCAGAATAAATTTTCCAGTTTCTTCTAATGAAATAATTCTTCAGAGTAAATTATCCATAAGATACTATTGTACTGTACTGAAAACCTTCTACCTAGTTCAACAACCTTAGTTATACAGAAACTACTTTTTCCACATCAAAATCTTAATAAGCAGAATATACATTAATATCCTAATTTAAACAGGAATGAAATGCTAACTGCAATTTTTACTCATCTGTAATCCAAACGTTCTGATGGTATGCTTTTTCCTCCCTTCCACGAACTGGGGCTATTACGTCCCACAATTCCCCCCTAGCTTCAAGTCTGGGCCTTCTGTTGAACATAGAGTTCTGAAGGAGGAAACTTGGACATTCCGGTCCGATTTCTCCAACTCTGGTAGCAGTAAATTCTGGAGGAGAACTCGGGACAATCCGGTCCAGTTCTCCGACTCCAGTGACAGTCTATTCTGAAAAGAAATCCTTTCTAGAATGACTGTATTCTCCCTTTTCCACAGAACCCCTAACCCTCCTTGGAATCCTTTACTTATCCCAAAGTTTTCTTGGGTAACTGTGGAAACTGCTTTTCTGTTCAACTGCCTCCAGAATCTTGATTTACTTTTACCATTAGTTTTTACTCAGGAAATAAATTCCACAAGAAAATCTTTTATTAAATATCAAAATTTGTTTTGTTCTAATATTCCAATTTAAAATAACAGCAGTCATAATTAATCTATAATTAATAAAAAGACTTAACCATTTGTTAGTGGCTAAGAGGGTGGTTACTCTTGAGAGTTCTCAAACCTGAAATCAAAGCAAAGAAAAATAATTTTCCTCCCAAGAACAAGAAAACTCATAACAATCATAGTTAAAATACTGAGAAATAACCAACTCAACCCTATATAATTGTTATAGACTAAGTAGCATGTCCAAGCTAGGAGGTTAATTCGATTCTCTCTCATAAATTTAGTGGGTTTACTCAATTTAAAACTTAAAAAAAACGTGCTGATAAACCATGAATTTGGGTATTCCAAAGACGTGGGTAAATACTCATTTCAAGAGTTAAAAAGGAGTGTATAAATGAAAGGTGCAGCGGATTCTCTCCATGATCTATTTCATTCATTAAAAAACATATTTTAAATTTTAATATTAAAATTTATTTTTATTTAAGACTGAATTTTATTATTTTTTTTTTAAATTAAGTTTTATCACTAGTAAAAAGGTAATTTATTTCAAGGAAAATTAAGTTTTATCGCTTATTATTAAAAGGAAATAATAAGTAGGTAAAACTTCAGAAATTATGGCCATATGTTTTCTTCTTAAATTTCTAGTGTTGATGTTTTTGTATAAATGAAACAGATGTGGTATTTTTGAAAAGGTTGTACACATTATATCAACTATTTATCGCATTCTAAATAAATAAAATTTTTAATGTAATAAATATTATAAAAATAATCTTTATTGTATTTTTTTATTTATGTTGATGATTCACAGCATGTATTTAACAAAAAAAATTAATATAGCACAATATTTATAAAAAAAAATATACTATATAATATAGGAATATCTGTAAACTATCTCATAATTGTTATATATGTTAAATTATTAACAAAACATGCCTAATGATGATACTAATATGGCCAACCTAAAGGTTGTTATATATGTTAAATTATTAACAAAACATGCCTAATGATGATACTAATATGGCCAACCTCCCTAAACGTGGGTGCTTATTGAGGCATCAGTAGAGGAGAAGGCTATTATATCAACTAGGGTGTTATGAGTAGAGGAGAAGACTATTATATAATTAATATGTATATTACTTAATTAATTTATTTATTATTATTATCTAATTTGACTTGAGTGTAACTTGAGTGCTAAGCCTACAAAGGCATACGTACTCTACCCCCTACTTAAACTGTATAATACATCTCTAACAATAATTTTATTATAATCACCTAAATTGGGGTTCAATAATGACAATTTTCATACACAAATTTGATTCTTAGCAAATAATTTTCGTAAATTATATCTAAAAATCCTCACAATAATATAAATTTCACCCAATCCTAATTTTCTTAGATCATATCTAAAAATACTCACAATAATAAATTTCACCAAAAAATACTTAATCTTATTAAATTCCATCCTTATTTAATCTTATTTTCAATAGTGAATTAATTTTTTTTGTTAAAACAAAATATTTTTTTTATTTTCATAAAATATAAAAAATACATTAATATATTTTTTCATGCATTTTATAATATAATATTAATTCTCACTCTATGAAACCACCCCATACCTATTTTTTCAAGTTTATAGACTTACAACATTGTAATAGATAGGTTTTATCAATTAGATAGAGTTGAGAAAGCCAAAGATACATTTAAAGAGAAACACATAAATGTAACTCAATAGAATCCGGTTGGTTGTAAATGTAGCTGAATATGAGAAGAGAAATACATACATGTAATTGAATAGGATCTGGTTGTCCTACATGATTCATATGAGAGTAGTTACTTATAAGTTAAATATTCAATTAAATCACATAAAACTCTGCACACTAACTAGGTTATAAAAAAACCAATTTATTTATCCAAACAATTCCCCAAACCTATAATTTTTTAAAATAAAATAATTCATATTTATAAGTTAAATATTCAATTAAATCACATAACATATCACATATTTTTTCCTTTATACTACTCTTTACTATGTTACTGCTTTACAACGTTTCCTTTGCAACATATGGTACAATTGCTAGTATTAAAATTTAAAAGAAAATTGTGCAATTGACCAAAGTGGTGAGCAATGTGATTTGAAATTCCTCCCACTAATGTCATTTGAAATTCCTACATAAGAGATTATAATTCATCAATACTAGACTATAAATTTTAAATAGACTGAAACATAGGGTCAGTTACATCTGTATGGAATATAAAAATAATCTAGAGTTTTCTCAATTATATTTTCAGATATATATATATATATATATATATATATATATATATATATATATATATTAAATAATTGGTAAATATTTATAAATATCAAAATATTTATTTTATAATATATTATATATTGTCAAAATGGTAAATGATGATAAAAATTAATTAAATTGTAGTTTATTATTATTATTATTATGAAATATATATATATATATATATATATATATATATATATATATATATATATATATATATATATATATATATGGATTTTTAAATATGGAAATTTATTTCATTTTACTATAAATATTCTTAATTTACAAATAAATAGGATTTGTTACAATATTATAGGTCAATATCATGGCTTACTAAATCATAACTCATTTTCCTATTATTATTTTTAAATAATCAATTAATTAAAAAGGTAGAATGACTATAAATTATTAGTGTTATTAAATTTTTTTAAAACATGTAACCATATTCTTAATCGTGTGAGATTCACCTCTTACTTTATGTTGTAGATTCTTAATATGTAAATAGACTTTCTTACAATACCATGGGCCAATACATAGCTTATGGATACCACATGTCTAAGAAAGCAAGTACTCATTCATGCTGACATTTGTTCATTAGACATTTTTTTTAATTAATGAAATTGATTAAAAGGAAAAAGAAGCATAATTACTGAAACCAAAACAAGAAAGGATATTTAACATTATTTTATATTTAATTAGTAATGTGATAAATTAAATGTGGCTAGTAATTTTCAATAATTATCAAAACACTTATTTTATAATACATATTATATTATCAAAATTAAAAAATTAACTAAAATATAAAATTTTATTATTATTATTATTGTTATTGTTATTTTTATTATTATAAAAATGTAACACACATCATCCAAATTTACAAGCATAAAAAAAAAAATTAACTCTACACCATAATTACCAACAGTAAATCACCATATAATGATATGATATAGTATAATCTTCAGCGCTGTAATTAAATTATATAAACTACACAATTGCATAGAAGCTTTGGTGAAAACAACATTGGTACAATATCAAACCAAACTTCGAGTTCTGGATTAAACATTAACCGTTGACAGGACTAACTCTTACTCGTCTTAATTGGAGTTATGATGGTGATGTACTGATATTAAAGTCTCCGTGGATCATTGAAATATTTTGCATCATTCCAAACCCTTTTTACC
The DNA here is from genome assembly GCA_034641835.2 of Pinus albicaulis. Taxonomy (NCBI): domain Eukaryota; kingdom Viridiplantae; phylum Streptophyta; class Pinopsida; order Pinales; family Pinaceae; genus Pinus; species Pinus albicaulis. The sequence continues at coordinate 6,670 of JAXQQM020063306.1, read as the reverse complement.
GGACCTTGCGCGCATGAATGAGCCATATGGCAAAGCGTCCTCTTGCCAAGTCGGCGACTTGGGTATCTCTGCGATGCCAGTACTGTGCTTTAATAATGGTTGACAGGTGTATAGACTTACAGTCAGCAATTCTCGGGTAATGCATTATTCTTTCCGCGGTAAACTCGAGTTTGCTGTTGGCATTTGCGCCATTTCGCCTATGTGCTCTGCTCCAGGGTTTTCTCCGGTCTGAAGAAAACAGGATCTCCGGACTTCTACTCTGCTCAACTCCAGGATTTCATCTAACCACAGACAATGCCTCTGGAGGAGTCCGTCCAGGTAGCCTTACTTTAAATCTCTAGCAAAATTCAAACGCAAGGTATATCTCAGGACCATCTACAGGTTTTTTTATTTTATTTTAACTGTGCGTGTAATTTCAGCTCTATGGAGTTTTATTTCCTTCCGCCGTTCGGATTCAGGATTCGGGGAACATGGTTTCGTCGTCTAACAGGTTCGAGTCCTGACCCTCGCGCTAAAGTTCTCTGTTTACCCTTTCTCTTATACTTCCGGCTAATAGGTTTTCAATCTCCTGCCGTTAAGGGTTTCTCATTATTTAAGAAAATTGTTGTGTCTGTTCTATTGGAAACAGGGATCTGCCCCCTCCATGCGGAAGACCTACTCTTCCCACACAGGTAATTTCATGAGTTATTTACTAGAAACTGTTACGACTCGCTCTTGAAGTTATAGTATAAATTTTGTTCTCATATGCAGTTTCTAACAGAGGTATGGTATTTTTGATGCACTCCAGGTGTGCTCGATAAACTTAAACCCTATCTCCTGTAAGGGTTTCAGACCTGCTCCAGCTCTAACCCCCTCGCCGGCGAAACTTGCAGGTACCGTGGGTTATCATGCGAAACTTGCTTCCTGCTTTAAATATTTCCGCCTACTGGTTGGAATGAGATTATATCGTTTAGCTTTTCCAGGCTTAGCTTAATTTTCTTTGAGTTTGAACAGGGTAGCAGTTGTATAATCTTTACAGCAGAAATACTTAGTTTGGTTATTTTCCCGAAACTGCTAAGATGGGTATTGCCTGTCAGTCTTTGAATTTATCGGAGAAACTTACGTTCTCCCAAGACTGTAAACAAATATATATAGATATACATTTTATTTCTCATTTGGAACTCGGTGTTTAATGTGTCTCTAGCCTGAAACACTCTTAATTTATTATGTATGGTTATTTTCAACAGCAAAGTTTGCTAAAGGTTTTTCGGTTCAGTTCTTCACAGTTTTCGAACCTCTTAAACGAGGTCTTGTTTTATGCATGCAAAGTTTTCTCATTTCTGTTCGTTCTCGTTTTATTTATTAAGCAAGATGATGCTCTGGTGTGGATTCTTCTCCCTCTTGGAGTTATACAGGGTTTCAGTCTGATGAAACCCTCACTAAACTTTTGTATGGTTTATAACATGAAAGAAAGCTTTAAATATTTACTGTCGATGATGTAGTTCAGTTTAATTCTTGAAGGCTCAGCCTGACACAGTCATTTCTCTTATATGTTAATATTACCAAAAAGGAATTCTCTGTCTAATCTAGGGTTTTAAAATCTATCTTTTAAGGTGTTTTTGTTTTCTGAAAAGAATAACCCTGTTTTCCTGTTTTTCTTAAAAACATTCCCGAGGGTTTTCTTTCCTGAAAGATTTCAACCACAGGTAAATCTTTCCTTTTCAAGTTTACTCAATTAACCCCGAATCTATAAAACAAAATTAGCAGGATAACTCTCAAATAAGTCAAACCTACCGCTCCAACACTCATTAACATAAAATATACATCTAGATTCACAGTTCCTTTGTAACACAGCGTAAACTACGTTTACCCGTAAAATACTCATTTGGAACAACAGCTATAAAATTTTCCGCTAAGACTACGTCTTGCAATCATTGCCAAGTTCCGAGTACTTATCTGAATAGAATTAAGACCCTTTCTTTTCCTTGACTGGGATCCTCCCAACCGTTAAGAGGGGCTATCACGTCCACCTCTCACCCCGAGCTCCAGGTCTTGGACAGCGCCACAAGAAACAGTGGATCTTCCTATCTGCTGAGACCTCAGGATTTACTGTATCCAGTCTCCAAGCAGAAAAGAATATACCTTGCCTTCAGGGTTCCTGAAGTAATTTCAACTGGTCTTGCACCAGCTCAAGAAATACTTCCCCTTAGTTTGCAAAGTTCACAGAACCCCTACCCTTCTCTAGGAATTTCCTTTTATTCCCAAGGATAGGTAATTGTTTCAAACTGTTTTTCCCAACCACTTCCCGATCCTGGAAACTTTCACCCACAGTCTTCAAAGAAAGGTTTTCCTTTATCTATTTTTTAATTTTATTTTCTGTTTTATCTATTAACTTAATAACAGATAAACTTTAAGTCAGTAGTAAATTTTCCATTAAGTTTTTCCTTTGTCCAAAACAATAATAAAAGAACATAGAAATTAAATAAAATAACTAACTAACAGTCTTTTAACCAATGGTAACTAATTCACTTTAACCGAGGTGTCACAAAAAATAATTAATATATCTATAACACACACACACACACATATATATATATATAGAAAAATGTAGCAAAACTCTTAGCCATGGAAATTCACTTCACTTTACCATGAAGATTCTTAATGTGTAGAGAAATAGCGCTTTTTACTCAATATCATAACTTACTAATATTACATACTTAAAAAATCATAAATAATTAAAAGGATTAAAAAACCATAAATTATTATTATTATTAAAAATGATTAATATAAACTAAATATCTAGACAATTTTAAAAAACTTATAACAAGATTCTTAATTATGAAGATTCATTTCCACTTTTTCATGGTAATTCTTAATATGTAAATAGATTTTGTTACAATGCCATATTTTATCCATACCACATGCTTAAAAAATCATAACTCATTTTATATGAAACTTGTTCAAATAACATTTATTTTAATAAATCAATTTTATTAAATAAAAAAATAAAGCATAATTATTATAAAAATAAATTTTAGCTTTTTATTTATGTATACTACTAAAAATATTCTAAAATATTTTATAAAAATTAAATTCATATCATCCACTTAATAATAATTATTGATAATTAAATTAAAATTCTTAAACCCCATTCAAAAATAAACATATTATCTAAATACTAATTAACATTCACTTATATATTAATTAAAATATTATACCTTATTAATATACAATTTTCAGCATGTATCAGATGCATGGCAGATTTGGAAATATTTTTCAAAATTTAACAAATCATCCTTATTTCGATGAAAGATTTTGAAACATTTCTAAAATGTAATTGATAAGAATGCGGTCAAGTACTTATGTCCGTTAAATTTCCTAAATCTTCCAGAACATATAATGGAATTATTTGTTGTCATATACATCAAAAACGGCATAGCGTTTTCAGTTCGGAAATGCCACTGCATCCTTCTAATCAAATCGTCCATCTTGATTTTCGTCATAATAGGCGAAATCCCCATAACTCCATTGTGTGGCACACCGACTCCTCGTTATTCCATTGTCTGGTGTTTGGCTTGTAATTTATGTTGGATGGTTATATTTACTAGTAGTTGTTTTAAAAGGTGCAAAGAGAGGTTGATAGGATTTTTAAATCAAAAAAGTTGTATGAGAAAATAGCAATTGATACGTTAAACTTATATTTTTTTTTGTGTATTTTTTTCTTAATTTTATAATATGTAACTATATTAGAGTTGTTTAACAAAAACATTTTCTAGTGTCATTATAACCGCATGGTGGAATATTAAATACTAAATTGATTATATTATATTTTAAACTAATCTAACTAATAGATGAGATGATATTTTAATTTACAAAAATTGAGTGTGTCAAGGATCCATTTATGCATATTGAGTGGTTCTAATAAAGAACGCATGCCTTCTTGTAAAAGGTTAAAAGTTCAAATTCAAAAATATAGAAAATAGACATCTAGGAATCAAATCACCATTGAATTCATATTTAACTATAGCTTCCTTCATCAATCCGGATCATCCATTGCAATAAAAAATAAGCTTTATCATGACAATATAGCAACAAGATGTAGGATTCAATTAATATAATTATCCCAACTTGCAGAAAGACTAACTGAAATTTAATTAGAGTGTAATGGGAAAAAACCTAACTTGCAAAAAGCTTTGTGGAAATTCAATTACAATATATTAGAAAAAAATCTCAATCCCAACTTGCAGATAGACACGGTAATTGGAATTTCATTCTATTGCAAAGGCCTTAACTTGGATTGGATTCAGAGTATTTGTTACTAAAGCTTTTATAGCAAACCACAGTAAAAAAATCAATGGAAGCTTCAATGCAATGCCAATTTACAAACAAATTAAATTTGTACAAAAAAATGGGGTGAATATTTCAGTAAATTTTAATGCCAATATTCTCATGCTATAGGAATGCACAAAAATTGAGAGGATTCTTCTTTATAATTGTAAAAATTCACAAATAAACACTAACAAAAATAGATGCTAAGTGCTCTCAGCAGTCGGTCATATATTACAGGCCTTCAAATAACAAATGAGCACCATAATATATCAGCTGGCTATGATCAACAAACTATTAGCAATATGACTAATAACAAACATCCCTAATACCCATCAATATCTCATCAATGACTGCTAGCAATATGACTAATAATAGAGATCCATAATAACCCACAATATCTAAGTTTATTTAAGTTTTTCCTAATCCCATAGATTTGTATGTTCTAAATGCATAATAAAAGGGAAAAACTAGAATAAACTTGATTCTTCCTACACCAAAGCTAATGATTTCTTCGATTTGTAGGCCAGTATAACCCAACAAGATGAAAGATATTGTTTGAGGTTTAATGCCAAACACTGGGCATTGAAACCAAGTAGCATGATAGGGATCAGTATTTACCCAAAAGTTCCCATTAATGGGCACTTTATATTAGATATATATATTTGGATGTATGAAAATTTAAATACATTTTATTAAGTAAAATTTTAAAAGAATAATGGCTATAGAGATTTAAATATAATTTTATTAAATAATTAGTTTAGATCCAGAGTTAAGATTGATTTAGGCCATCTTAGTTCCCTCGTATAAAGAAACTACATTCCACATAAATACCATGGGTCAATACGATGGGCGGTATTTATTTTTTATTGTTATTTTATTTTATTATTTTTATTTTTTATTGTATTTTGACCTAGTTAAAATGTTCGTTACATTATGTCAATATTTTTATTTAATTTACTTTTATTTTTTATTTTGTGTAATTTAACATAGTCAAAATGTTAAACATGACATTACAACCTTTCTATCATTCTTTGTTGGAGAGCATAGTAGCACAAAAATGTAATATTTAAATATATAAATAGTTATTTCACTTTTTTTATATTGTTTTTTATCCATGTAATATAAATTAATTGGATTTTGTTGAGTTTAATTTTATGATAAAAAATATTTTTATAATAGAGAACAAGAAAAACTATGTATATTTCGATGTATGAAAATATAGATACATTTTATTAAGTAAATTTTTAAAATAATAATGGTTATAAACATTTAAAAATAATTTTATTAAATAATTAGTTTAGATCCAGAGTTAAGATTGTTTTAGGCCCTCTTAGTCTTGATCTAATGGCCTAAAACATTTCAATCGTCTAACATTTGATCCAATGGATCAAACATAGACACAGTGGCAGCTAGGGGAGTTGTTTTCAAATAGTGACGCCTTATGGCATAATTAAACTAACCAAATAAATATATTTATTTTTATTTTTTATTATAACCAATATTTTTTTCTATTTAAAAAAAAATTATTTTCATTTAAAAAAAATACATATCTTTCATATTAAACTATAGAATGTGGCTCTCAGTACAAAAATGCGGGTTTGAATGTTTTCTATCAACTTCACTTTGTGCTTATGAATGCATGGAAAATTGTTTGTAGTATGGATATTGATTTCTCTTTCTTGTGAAAAACGTTTATAAATGATTATTGGCTTTTCTCTTTCTTTTCTTAAAACTTAAAAGGATTGATAAATTAATTAGGCCTATAGGCATGGTCTATATTAGAATTGGGGTGCATGAATTTTTGTTATTTAAAATATCACAAATTATGGATGATGTTGATTTTACTAATGTAGGAATATTTTTCATCTTATATATAATCCAATGAATGAGATTAAGGTCTGTAAATTATTTTTCAGTTTCAAACCTCCACTCATGTCATGGCTTTAGAAATTCTTATGTTTACAAACTGAAAATAATTAATTAGAAAGCAGCGAAAATTTTAAGGAAATTTTAAGGATGGAAAATTATCTTCAAGTTCAAAAACATTGGCAAATCTCACTACTCCCTAATGGACAATGAATAAAATGTTTATTGATGTATTTGTAAAATTATTGAAATTTATAATGATTTTATATATACTGGGTATATATTGTTGGCGATTTTTAGGTAAAATGATTTTATATTGTAAAATTTGGGAGAATCATTTTTACAAAAAATGGAAATTGGAGTTTTTTTTTTTTAAATTAGCCCACCTGTGAATATTAGCCTAAAATTTTCCATGTTAGAGAGTTACAATGTTCTTGGATTTACAATTTTTTATCATTACAAATGAAAAATAATTATCTTGAGAGTTACAATAATT
>JAXQQM020090111.1:0-374377 GCA_034641835.2 Pinus albicaulis | reverse complement strand
CATGATCCAGGTGGATATTGGTGGTCACCCGCCTATTCCACTTGGGGCTCCACCATTGTCTATTTCAGTTTTTTAGTTTCGGCACAGTTTACTATTTTTAGCATTTTTTCGGGTCCTAAACTTCCGGAGCCGTTTTGAGGCCCTAAACGACGTTTTTTGGGAAAACGGAGGGCAACATGGGTCCATGGACCAATCTTTCCCATTCCAAATTTGTAGTCCTCGGATAGATCTTTCTAATGAGGTATGGTACGCGTCAAACGGAGATCGTATGCCAAAGTTACGCCCCTGGGAAGTTGAAACACCAATTTACCCAAACGGGGCCCATAGTTTTGGCGTTTCATCTCCTAGGGTTAGGGTTTTGGCTGTTTAGGATTTCCCATTGTTTCTAAATGATAAATAGGCCCTCGAGCCTCATTGTAACTCAGTTCAGAGGCCTATAGTCGCCACATCTCTTCTCAGAGATAGCTACCAGCGCCCTAGCTAGTTTTATTTCCATTCTGTCTGTAAGCAAATTTCAGTTCTTTGATATTAATGAAATGAAGTGTTATTTCCGCTGCATCTCTGTATTTATGTTTATATGTTTATTCTTTTGCGTTCCTGCATAAATCCGGATCAGTGGTATCAGAGCGGTCTGCTTTTTCTCGATCCTTCTTTGCATGTCCCCAACGAGGTCGGGGTATAAGGAGCTAGGGCTCGATCTGGTGGAACCTTGGCAAGATCAGCCTCGCAAACCTCGACGGACGCCCATGGGGGACGAAAAGAAAGATGAGGGAGCAGGAGATCCTATCAAAATATTGCTCGAGGAGGCCCTCGAAAGACAAAGGAATGTGATGATGGATAACTTTGCTCAGATCCTTCAACGGCTACCCACTGGCGGCGCATCTGCATCCAGCAGCCACTCTGGAGGCGCGACTCCTTTTAAGGTACAAGTAAATTTTGACATTCCCATATTTGAGGGTCAAATAGACGCGGATGCCGTAGATAGATGGTTGAATCTGTTAGAAGGATATTTCTCGGTTCATGACTTTTCAGACCGGGAGAAGATTATTTTTGCACTCCTCAAAGCTACCCCCCATGTTAAGGACTGGTGGGAAACCTACTGTGAGAACAAGGACCAGATAGAACCCTCTCTGTTCTCGGCCGTACCAACTTGGAATTCTTCCCGAGACGCCGTCAAGGAACAGTACTATCCCGTGGGGAGCTATGAGGACAAGTACATACAATGGACCACGCTGCGACAACAAAGGGATCAAGATGTGCACGAGCTGACGAATCTGTTCCATACCCTGCGCACAAAGTTGGGTATCAAAGATTCGGAGAAACATTTGGTGCTAAAGTATCGCAGCTGTCTGCACAGATACATTCAGGAGGAAATGGAGTTCCTCGACATCTCCTCGCTTGGTACGGCATACCGGTATGCTGCCAAGATTGAGCAGAAATTCAAACAGAAGAAGCGAGACTTTGGATCCGTGAATCAAAAGCAAGGAAAAGGTGCTTCCAAACCGCAGAACAAAGGACAGAGCATGGTGGCTAAAGACAACCCGTCAAAGCCACAAGAAAAGAACAACACCGTAAAGCCAAAGAAGGACACGGGAAAGTGGTGTGAGTTCCATAAGAGCTCCACTCACAACACAGGTGAGTGTCGGGCCAAGCAGTCGCTAGTGGCCGAGATGAGGGCTTCTGAGTCAGATGCATGCTCCGACTCCGAATCAGAACCTGAAAAGGGGAATGAAAAAGGGAAACAGATTATTGATGCGGAGCCCAACGCCACCGTTGCCACTACAAAGGTCCAGAAGGAGGAACCGGAAGATCCAGAGGAGGAGGAACGTCTCTTCCACTCCCAGATGTGGGTAAAGGGCTCCCCTGTACAGTTCATTGTCGACAATGGGATCCAAAAGAACCTCATTTCAGCAGACGCCGTGAAGCGGTTGGGCTTGCCGACCACAGCTCACCCACATCCATACACCATCGGGTGGCTTCACCAAAGACGAGATCTCCGCGTCAGCCGGCAGTGTCGCCTTCCCTATAGCATCAAGCCCTTCACGGATGAGGTACTATGTGACGTTGCTCCTATTGATGTTTCTGATGTATTATTAGGACAACCATACTTGTAGAAGCGTCATGCTGTGTATGAGTCTCGGCCTCGTGCTGTTATTGTTACTTTGGGAAATAAGTTGTACAGGATACCAGAGGTACCACCTCCTGCCACTATCTCTTTGGTTACTGCAAAACAATGTAGTAAGCTCATTTCCCAAACCAGGAAATTCGTTTTCCTGATGATCCGCCCCCAGGGCAAGAAGAAGACTGTGGCCACGACCTCCAGACAGGACCCCTCTGCACGACAACAACAAATGGATAAGGCCGTGGAGGAGTACGAGGACATCTTCACCTCACCCACAGGGGTTCCTCTGCACTGCCAGGTCAAGCACCCGATTGATCTGACCCCAGGTGCGCCACTACCCAATGGACCGATCTATCGACGCTCTGTTCTGGAAAATGATGAAATCAAGAGGCGGATTCAGGAGCTGTTGCAGAAAGGTCACATCAGACCAAGTTCATCGCCCTGTGGGAGCCCGATCGTGTTGGTACAGAAGAAGGATGGGACGTGGAGACTCTGTATTGACTATCGGGCGCTGAACAAGATCACTGTCCGGAATAGGTACCCAATCCCACGAATTGATGACCTTCTGGATCAACTCAAAGGTGCAAAATATTTCAGCAAGATTGACCTGAAGTCTGGGTATCACCAGGTACCAATTGAACCCTCCGATGTGTGGAAGACGGCCTTCAAAGCCAAGGAAGGCCTTTTCGAATGGTTGGTCATGCCTTTTGGGTTGATGAATGCTCCCGCCACCTTCATGAGGATGATGGATGACATCTTGCGGCCATTCACCAACTCATTTGTAGTGGTGTACTTGGATGATATTCTGATCTTCAGCCAGACTTGGGAAGAGCACCTTCACCACATCCGATAAGTCCTCCAAACACTGCGGCAACACAAGTTGTGTGCCAATTTGGAGAAGTGCACTTTTGGCATGACCCAGGTTCAATATCTGGGATACATTATTGATGAAAGGGGGGTGCATGTGGATCCAGCCAAGATCCAAGTCATTCGGAATTGGCCAGCCCCAACCACTATAACAGAGCTTCGCAGCTTTCTGGGTCTTGCTAATTTCTATCGGAGGTTCGTGTTGGGATTCTCTCATATCACTTGGCCCTTGAGTCAAGTCACCAAGGGAGGAGCGAGAGCAAAAAATTTTTGGTCGGAACCTCAACAGAAGGCGTTCACAGAACTGAAAAACCGCCTCTGTTCTGCCCCAATGCTCACTTTACTAGACTTGCAACAACCATTTGAGATCGAGACAGATGCCTCTGACTATGCTATTGGGGCAGTTCTTACTCAACAGGGACATCCAGTGGCATTTCACAGTGAGACATTGTCTGACACAGTTCGCAAGTACCCCACATATGACAAAGAAATGTACTCCATTGTGCAAGCTTGCCGACAATGGAAGCATTACATTTTGGGGAAGGAAACAATCATCCACACAGACCACAGGCCCCTGCAGTTCATACAGACACAAGGGAAGTTGCAGAATGATCGCCATCAGAAGTGGTCTACATATCTGCAACAGTTTCATTTGAACATCAAGAATAAGAAGGGTAGCACCAATCATGTTGCAGATTGCCTCAGCCGACCACCGATCGTGGCGCTCACCATCGTGCCTAACCTCAGGGCATGAGACTTCCTGGGATGGCCATCAGTGAGAGTGACCCGTAATTCAAACTGTGGGTTTACAAGGCACTCTTGGGGGGTACGCAAGTTCCAAATTTTCACCTCCAAGATGCACTTTTATGTCACATGGGACACCTTTCCACTCCTTCTGCTTAGCGTGCCATTGCTGCACAGGAAGCACACTAAGGCCGAGTCATCAAGTATTTCGGGGTCGAGAAAACAGTAGCAGTACTGTAGAAATATTTCTATTGGCCGAACCTTCGGAAGGATGTCGGGAAGCACATCAGATCCTACACTTCTTGTGCCATTGCCAAATCGACCATCAAGAAGCAGGGCCTATATACTCTGCTACCTACCCCTAGTCGACCTTGGGAATCCGTCTCCATGGATTACATGTCAGGCCTTCCTTCTACTAAGCATGGAAATGACTGTGTTTTTGTGGTCATCGATTACTTCACAAGATGGCCACAGGAGCGGCCCGCAAGAAGAATATCAGCGTTGGTGGCTCACCGCTAAACCTTCTTTGAATGAGCAAAGGTGCACTTGACCCCACAACCCATCATATCGACGGATAAAGGTGTTCCTCAAGACATTTTTGTCCAGCCGGGTCAATGTTGGACAGAAAGCTCACCAAGTCCACAAATTTCCATCCCCAAACAGATGGCCAGACAGAGGTTGTCAACATAATGATTGTACACATTCTGCGCATGTACAATTCAAAGCATCCTCTAACATGGGATGAGAGCCTTCCCTATGTACAACATAGTTATAACCGGGCTCTCCATAGTTCAATTGGCCATAGCCCCTTTCAGGTGGGCTTGGGATTCCAGCCACTATGTCCCATTGACGTAGTCATGCCATTTGCAGCTGCTCAGGCCAATTAAGCTCATGTCCAGTCTGAAGTTGATAAAGAAAGTAGCTTTGTCGAGCGCATTCAAAACATCTGCCAACAGGTTCATGATATATTGGACAGAGCCAATTCCAAGTACAAGCAATGCCGTGATCAACACTGGGTGCCACACAACTTCCAGGTGGGCGACAAAGTATGGCTACATTTGTAGAAGGAGCACCTCAATGGACCCCATCGCAAGCTTCGCCCGCTCCGATACGAGTCGTACACCATCACCAAGGATGTAGGGAACAATGCATTTGAGCTCAGTATTCCACCATTCCTTGGTCTGCACCCAGTCTTCAATGTGGATCACCTTTGTCCTTACTTCCCACCTCTACTGGACACCTCAAACATTGCAGAACAACTCACACCAACAGAGTTAAACCCAGACTGCATGGAACAGGCCACCACAGATTGTATCAGGGACATGGTCCAAGAACACTGGCCACAGAAGATCCAACTATATCGGGTTGTCAAAGTCGCAGCCAAACTCCTCGCACTCAAGGAAAGTGGTTCACCAGGGACCAAGTTCGCATATAAATTTCTCATCTCATGGAGGAACTTAACGCAATGGGGACCATTGCTTCCTAAGGGGAGGAATGATCCAGTGGATATTGGTGGTCACCCACCTATTCCACTTGGGGCTCCAATTTACTGTCTATTTGCCTCTTCGCTCTACATTAGCCATTTTTAGCAGTTTTTTGGGTCCTGAACTTCTGGAGCCGTTTTGAGGCCCTAAACCACGTTTTTTGGGAAAACGGGGAGAAACATGGGTCCATGGACTGATGTTGCTCGCTCAAAATTTTTAGTCCTCAAATATATATTTCTAACGAGGTATGGTATGCGTCAAAAAAAGATCGTATGCCAAAATTACGTCCCTGGGAAGTTGAAACACCAATTTACCCAAACGGGGCCCATAGTTTTGGCGCTTCATCTCCTAGGGTTAGGGTTTTGGCTGTTCAGGATTTACCATTGTTTATAAATAATAAATAGGCCCTCGAGCCTCATTATAACTCAGTTCAGAGGCCTGTAGCCGCCACATCTCTTTTCAGAGATAGCTACCAGCGCCCTAGCTAGTTTTATTTCCATTTTGTCTGTAAGAAAATTTCAGTTCTTGATATTAATGAAATGAAGTGTTATTTCCACCGCATCTCTGTATTTATGTTTATATAAGGAGTTCTGTTCATGCTCTGTGATAAATCCGTATCAGCATTTAGTGCAAGCAATCGAATAGGATTAGAAATCATCTACATTGAAATCAATGCAACTAGTGCAAGTAATGAAATATCATTAGAAATAAATATCTACACTAAAATAAATTCATCTAGTCCAAGCAATCAAATAGAATTAGAAATCACCATCTACACTGAAATCAATGCATCTAGTGCAAGCAATCAAATAGGATTAGAAATCACCATCTGCACTAAAATCAATGCATATAGTGCAAGAAATATTCTTCCCTCTCCGCCCCCTCCATATATATCTATATTTCCCTCCATGTCTCCTTCTTTGTCTCTCTATATCACCTCCCCCTAATCGGAATCTCAATTGGGACAAAAATTTTCCAAAAATTCAAAGTGCGCAGAATCACACCAAACCAAAACGACTCGATCGGGCCCATCTCCAGTAATCTGGTACAATTCCTTTCACTCAAAATAGATTCCATATGAGGAAGTTAGATCCCGCTGATCACCGTGTCAAACAGGTGAATTTTTAAAAAAATGGTCAAATAGGGTCAAAGGTCAAAATTTTGGGTTTTCCTCCATTTCGCCCAATGACAGGATGATAAGTGTCGGATTCTAAGTGGCTCGAATTTAGGCACGTGGAAATTTGTTTTTTATTGGTTTAATTTAGACCAATAGGAAGAGGACACGTGGAAATCCCGAAGCCCGCCACATGCCCCCCCCCCCCCCTCCAAGGCCGAATGATGGTTTAAATGTCAATTTTTTTATTAATTCAAAGGTTAGGCTTTACATTTATCAAAGTTTGAATTATAAAGGTTGGGCTTTACATTTATCAAAGTCGGAATTATAAAGGTTGGGCTTTATATATTATGGTGCAAATATTTGGGCAGAGGTCGGGGTCGAACCCGCAACCTCCCCCACACAACCCAAACATCTTACCGCCATAACACATGTGCAAGTCTTAATAGACTATGAGTGCACTTTCTTTTTATTGTTTAAACAATTTTCAGGCGGATTTCAAAGGGGCCAGCCCCAAAGGGCCAGCACACGATGCCATGGGACCATGGCCCAGAACTAGGAGTGGAGGCTACAATCTAATGGTTTGGATTAATTTTTTAATATGGTTTGTTAACCACTAAACCCATATTAGCACTAATCCTTCATTTAAAATTGGATTTGGTTAGAGTGCGGTTAATGCACCTAAACCATACTTATCCCTATTTAATCTCCACTTAAAATTAACTAAACTAAAGTTTAGTTTGGTGGAAAAAATGGTGGTTCCGCTAATTTCGACACCACTTCCACATTTGGCAGACTTAACCAGAGATGTTCCAGATTTGGAGGAGATTTATAGGGAAATATTGAAGAAAGCATAACTTTTGCATATTTCGACCAATTTTGGCTCAAAAAGATTCATTCCTAGATGATTTTGATGTTTTGAGCATGATGGAATAGGTTTCAGAGGTGTTGGAGTACTTCTAAATTTTTTTTCCACTTTGAAGATTAAAGAATCCTAGTGCCACCAGGAGAGGAGGTCATGCCTAGATCAACTGAAGACCATTTTCAGACATTGAAGAGTCTATTTTGAGGTTTTTGGATCTTTTGAAGCCAATGGATTAGGTTTCAAAGCCATTGGAGCACTGTAGGTTCATGTAATTAGAAAATTGACCATTAATCCCAAGAGGGCCTAGCTAGTTGAAGCAGGTCCCTGGAGATGTAGCCCAGGAGGGGTGAACTTCGTTATCAACTATTATGTAATTTGTTTGTTGTGTGTTATTTCTTTGCATTTTATTTTTTGTACATGAGTTTTTAAAAGCTAATTAACTCGTAAGTTTCTCATTAAGACACTTCAAAAATTTAAACATAACGCCTTCACAACTGGCTAACTTGAGACAATCCAAAACACATTTTTATTCAACTGATGAAGGAGCTAGCACAGTAAAACCTATTTTCCCCTGTTTAGATCAAGTTGGTATCAAAGCACAGTTTAGCTCATTTTAGCCAAGGTTGTCTAGAATAATTAACTATTGGTTTTGTAATTGTGTAAGGAGAGTTTAACTGTGTGCAAGTTTATGTGTGTGAAGAGAAGGTTAGATTGAGATCTTAGTTCTAAAATCACAATAAGGAAGCTTTTATGCATTGCAATTATGATGACCGCTTCATTAAGAGCTATTTCTAGTCAATCTTCCTTAGCAAAACTGTTTGATAAATATATTTTGCATAAGCTCTACATCATGAATGATATGGTGCAAGATATGTATGAAGATAAGAAGGAGAGCACTATACTTCAAGAGCAGTTGATGGCCATGAAGGAGGAGAAGCGAGAGCTTCTTGAAAATATGCATGAGATGGAGACTCAGCTCCATATTACAAATGAAAACTTAGCAAGGATGCATGAGATGGAGACTCAACTCCATGATGCTAAAGAAAATTTAGCCAAGTATGTGCATGAAAAAGAGGTATGAAATTCAAGTTTATCTTCTATTTCTTCTCAATATGAATGTGTAGGTGCTTTTGAAAGACACACTAGAGCAATATGATCCAAATTATTGATGAAAATGGGCTATGACGGTAAAGGATTGGGCAAACATGCACTAGTCATAGTTGAGCCAACTGTTGTTGAGGAAAGGCCTAAGTATTTGGGTCTTGGTTATAAAAAACATGATGGAGAATGCTCCAAAGCCATGAAGGCACATGAAGGTGTTCCAAGAAGAACTTTCATTTCATGTTCATTACATCAAGCTTGTGAAGATTGTGTTCATGAGGAATGAAAAAATTTTACACCCACTTTGCAAGAATATGCTCATAAGCATGCAGCTAATGAGAATGTCAAACAAGAGGATGTCATTGTTGGTATTCTAAAGAGAGCCACTACCTCATCAAATTCACCTCCTCAATAAGGCGACAAAGGTGAAAGTGCAAGGTATAAATCTGTCTTTAATCAATTTTATTTTGATTATGATAAACATGGAAAATTATCACATAAGATTTGGAGAAAAATTGCATGTTCATTTTCTGGTTTGAATAACCATACTGTTTCAAGATGTTTGAAGAAGATAGCCATGCATAGGAAACTTTCAAAACAAAGGAGGTAGAAAGCCAAAGGTCCATTGGATAATGGAAAACATGTTGACAAGAATATGCAATTGTTTTGTGCTCATTGTCATAAGAAAGGTCATCATATAGACAAGTGTTGGACTTTGTATCTAGCAAGTCATCCACGACATTTGAAGAAGGTGGAAAGAGATATTGATAAGAATGGAAAGGAAGATTCCATAATTGATGTGGGTCGAGATGATTCGAATGATGATATGCAGCTGAAATAAACACCATTGAAATGGTTTGGTAAGACATGGTTAGATTTCTTATCCAATTAAGGCCTTGCATGTCTTTTTGATGTTTGATGCATTTATTTTCCAATTGAATGCATGTTGCATGTTTACGCCAAGAAGGTGTTTGGAAGTGGAGTATGTTGACTCACTTTGTTGCAGCAAGATTTATCATTTCAGCTCTTTAAGTACTTGTACATGTAAATGGGATTCTTGTACTTGTAACTGTACTTGTGAGAGAGTTGAGAGTTGTCATACATGCTTTTGTTTGACTTGAGAAT
The DNA here is from genome assembly GCA_034641835.2 of Pinus albicaulis. Taxonomy (NCBI): domain Eukaryota; kingdom Viridiplantae; phylum Streptophyta; class Pinopsida; order Pinales; family Pinaceae; genus Pinus; species Pinus albicaulis. The sequence goes on along the minus strand of JAXQQM020090111.1, from coordinate 364,955 downwards.
CAGTTTTTTAAGAAGCATGTTTTATCAACTTGTGTTTGGTCGATGGTTTTTACACCGAGATGTAAGAGTACATGGCGATGTTCACATCATGTGAAATATGTTTCTTTGAAAGAGCAAACGGATATTTCGTAAATTTATGTTTCTTGCATGATGTGTTTTTCAGATTTATGGTTGTGCTTGTGACAAGATGTTGCAGGAATTTTGAAGGTCCACTCTTGAGCTGGAGGCTCATGATTAGCCTTCATTCTCAAATCATGGCATAAGAAACATGTAGATACTATAGGATGACGGACAAGAGGGACAAGATGCCAAAAATATTACAGCAAAAAATCTACAGCCATTGTAGACGATTTTTTGTGTTGATTCCAAGAAGCGAAGGAGGTGGCGAATGAATTCTTCCAGACGTGTAATTTGGTACCATGGAGGTAAAATAATGGTCATTTTTTTATTGTTATTAATGATGTTGGAACTCATTGTTGTAGTTCATTTAGATGGGCTTAACTTGAAAAAATGGTTTCCAAGGAGAAGCTTGCATGAAATGCATGTGTGTGCAAAGGAGGAACATGATTCTTAGTGGGAAGGCCATCAGTTAGTTTTCCAAGCACCAAGGGATCGCTTTGGTACAAAAAAGTGTTTTATTAGTTAGAAAGCAACCAACAAGTGTTGGATTGGGTCAACAACAAAAGGAGAACATTAGTTGAAGTGCCAAGCCATTTTCAAAGCAAGGCATGTCAGTGAACCCAAGTGGTTGTCATGAAGATTTTTCGAGTAGAATCAAGATGATAGAACTCAGGAAAGAGAGAAGTATTCAGCTCTTATCAGATAACCAACTTTTGTGGGTTCAAAATCGTGTCAGCGGGAAGGAGTGATCAGAATCTGGATTGGGGTAAATTTTTTCCAAAAATTCAAAGTGCTCATAATTGCATGAAACCAAAATGACTGGATCGGGTCTGTCGCCAGGAATCCAGCACAATTCATTTCACTCAAAACAAAGTCTGTATGGGGAAGTTAGAGCCCACTGATCACCATGTCAAACAGTTGAATTTAAAAAAAAATATTCAAATAGGTTCAAAGGTCAAAATTTTGGGTTTTCCTCCATTTCACCCAATGACAGAATGACAAGTGTTGGATTCTAAGTGGATCAAAATTAGGCACATGGAAATTTTTTTTTATTGGTTTAATTTAAGAAAATAGGAATAGGACATGTGGCAAGCCCTAAGGCTGCCACGTGCCCCCCCCCCCCTCTCCAAGGTCGAATGATGGTTCAAATGTCGAATTTTTGATTAATTAAATGGTTTGGCTTTACATTTATCAAAGTCCAAATTATAAAGGTTGGGATTTACATTTATCAAAGTCCAAATTATAAACGTTGGGATTTATATATCATGGTGCAAAATATTTGGGCGGAGGTCGGGGTCGAACCTATAACCTCCCCCACACAACCCAAACATATTACCGCCATACCTTGTGTGCAAGTCTTAATAGAATATAGGTGCACTTTCTATTTATTGTTTAAAAAAGTTTTAGGCGGAGTTAAAAGGGGCCAGCCCACAATGCCACGAGACCATGGCCTAGAACCAGGAGCGGAGGCTCCAATTTAATGACGTGGATTAATTTTTTAATGTGGTTTATTAACCATTAAACCTAGATTAGCGCTACTCTTTCATTTAAAATGGGATTTGGTTATAGTGCGCTTAATTCGCCTAAACCATACTTATCCCTATTTAATCCCCACTTAAAATTAATTAAACTAAAGTTTAGTTTGGTGACAAAACTAGTGGTTCTGCTAATTCTGACACCACTTCCACATTTGACGGACTTAACTGGAGATGTTCCAGATTTGGAGGATATTTCTAGGGAAATATTGAAGAAAGCATAAATTTTGCATATTTTGACCAATTTGGTTCAAGAAGAGTAATTCCTAAATTATGTTAATTCTCTGAGCATGATAGAATAGGTTTAAGAGGCGTTGGAGCACTTTTGAAAGTGTTTTGAAGATTAAAGAAGTCGAGGGCCACCAGGAGAGGAGGCCATGCCTAGATTAGCTGAAGACCATTTTTAGAGATTGTAGAGTCTATTTTGAGGTTTTTGGGTCTTCTAAAGCCAATGGAGCAGGTTGCAAAGCCATTAGAGAACTTTAGGTGCATGTAATCATACAATTTACCATTAATCCCAAGAGGGCCTAGTCAGTTGAAGCACGTTCATGGATATGTAGCCCAAGAGGGGTGAACTTCGTTATCAGATATTATGTAATGTGTTTTCTATGTGTTACTTATTTGCATTTTATTTGTTGTACATGAGTTTTTAAAATCTAATTAACTCATAAATTTCTCATTAAGATAATTAAAAACTTGACACATAAACCCCTTCACAATTGGCTAACTTGAGACTATCATAAACACATTTTTATTTAACTGATGAGGGAGCTAGCACAACAAAACTAGTTTTCCTATGTTCAAATCACAACCCCCCCTCCCCCCCCCCCCACAAAAAAAAAACACACACACACTCTCTTACTCCATATTTATCAATCTCTTTGTCCCTCCCTTCCTCTCTCAATCTCTATCTTTTTTCCTCTCTTCACCTTCCATCTATATCTATATCTTCCCCTTCTCTCCCTCTCCCATACTTCTATCTTTATTTCCTATGGATCTCCTCTCTCCCTCTCTCTCCATCTTCCTTATCACTTCCTCTCTCTCTCCACCTTTATCTCCCTATGTATTTCTTCTTACCTCCCTCTCTCCCCCGCTCTAACTCAATCTCTCTTTCCCTCCATCTTTCCACTATCTCACGTCCTCTATGTTTCTTCCTCTCTCTCCCTTTCTCTACCACCTCTCTCCCTCTCTCTTCACCCTCCAACTTTGTTACTATCTCTCTCTCTCTCTCTCTTCACCCTCCAACTTTGTTACTATATCCCTCCCTCTCTCCTTCTCTCCACGCTTCTCTCCATCTCATCTTCTTTGTCTCTTTATCTCATCCCCAAACTTACACACTCTCTCTCCATCTCTCCCTTGTCACTCCATATCTCTCTCCGCTTCTCACTCTCTATGTGTTTCTTCTTCCCTCCATCTCTCCCCCTCCAACTCCATCTCTCTATTCATCGCTCTCTCCCCCTCTCTCTTGTCCTTGATCTCTCTCCTACCCCGCTCTATATTCCCCCATCACTCTCCCCCTCTGTCTCAAGTCCCCTCTTTCATCCTTTGTCTCTCTCCCTTTCTCTCCCACCTCCCTCTCTCTACCCCCATCACTCTATTTCTCTCTTTCCCTCTCTCTCTCTCTCTCTCCCTATCTATTTTCCCTCCAATCCTCTCTCTCTCTCTCTCTCTCTTCCCTCCAATCCTCTCTCTTCCCCCATATCTCTCTCTCTCTCTCTATCTCTCTATGTTACTATATCCCTCCCTCTCTCCTTCTCTCCCCTCCTCTCTCCATCTCTCATTCTTTGTCTCTTTATCTCACCCCTAAACATACACACTCTCTCTCCGTCTCTCCTTGTCACTCCCTATCTCCTTGTCACTCCCTATCTCCTTGTCACTCCCTCTCTCTCTCCACTTCTCACTATCTATGCCTTTCTTCTTCACTCCCTCTCTCCCAATCCAACTCCATCTCTCTATCCCTCCCTCTCTTCTCCTCTATTTGAAGTCACCTCTCTCCCTTTCTCTCCTACCTCCCTCTATCTTCCCCCATCTCTCTCTCTCTCTCTCCTCTCTCTCTCTCTCTCTCTCTCTCTTTGTGCGCCCTCCAACTCTATCTCTTATCTTCCTTCCTCTCTCTCTCTCTCTCTCTCTCTCTCTCTCCCTCCCTCTCTCTCTCTCTCTCTCTCTATGTGCCCTCCAATCCTCTCATATACTTCCTCCCTCTCTCCTTCTCTCCCTCCCACCTCCATATTTATGTCTCCCTCTCCCTATGTTATGCTTCTCTACCTCTCTCTCTCTTCTCCCTCTCTCTCTTCATTTCTTCTCTCCCCTCTCCTTCAGTTTATCTCCATCTCTTCCTTATCACTTCCCCTATCTCTCCACTTGTATCTCTCTATGTATTTGTTCTTCCCTCCCATATATATATGGAGAGTTAATATATATCATGGCATATTAATATATATTATAATATAACAAATTTAATATTTTATTAATCCAAAGTTATTAAATTTAATAATATTAATATTAGGGTTAATAATGTTTTTTTGTGCATGGTATTAATAATAATTTGTCCCATCGTATTTGGCCGATAGGCTTAACCTAAATAAAACCTATTTTTTGAGTGTTCATTAATATAAATAGGATTATGGAGTAAATATAAAAAAGGTTTTATTTTTTACCATAGCTCTGGTTTATTTATATTTATATTTATTTACCATACCTCTTTTATTTACCATGGTATTTCGTCAATAGGTTTGGTATATACTTAGATGTTGATTTCTAATCATATTTGATATATTTTTATGCATTTACCATACATCTTTTATATTTTTTTATTTACCATACCTATTTTATAAATATGGTATTTAGCCCATTGTTTTAATAATAATTTGTCCCATGGTATTTGGCCCTTAAGCTTCACCTCAATAGAACCTCATTTTTTATTTTTCGTAAATATAAAGAGGTTTATGGAGTAAATATAAAAAGGGGTTTTATTTATTTACCATACCTCAGGTTTATTTATATTTTTATTTATTTACCATACCTCTTTTTTTAGTGTTCGTAAATATAACTTTGGGTTAAGAGGCATGATAAATTATTCCAAATGTATTGATTACAATTGAGCCGACATTACACATCTTCCACATACTTGGTTGTAGAGCACCTCTTGGCTCAATAAAGTGGAAAATTGTGGCTAAAAATAAGATTAAAAAAGATAAATAATTTCAACAATATTTTATAGTTAAATAGAATATAACAACACTTAAAACCCTAGATGTCAACCCTAATTTGCAGTTGAAAATGTAACCTTAAATGACTTTTTTGGTTTTTCAATACATTCTAAACACCTTTTAACCATAGCTAATAACATCTAATTTGATAAATGCTAAAAATAATTGGATTTGTTGCAATTAAACTCTAATTCACTTCAAAAACAAAAAATACTTAAAAGAAAATATTTTTAAATATATAAATAATTGACGCAAGAGGAGTAACAAATGTGGACTAAATTATGTTCTTTAGACTTATAACCCTAGAGTCTTTCTATTTTCAAAGACGAGGGATATTAACTTAGGTTATCTCAAAGAATTTGATGAAAAACCTTGTTTAAGGAGAATAAAAATATAAAAATGTCAACAAAACTATGGAAAATACTTAATAATTGATCAGGAGATCATGTCCAAGTTAAGAAAATTGCTCAAAAATGGAAGTGCTCAGAAATGGTTGAAATTATAATGACTAGAAAGGTCTTGTCGATGTGATTCTTTTGCCGTGAACGCTTCTCAAAACCGAGGTCGTATGAAAAAGTTATTGAGGTTTGAAATTGTCCAGTGAACTCCAAAAACAAGACTGTTTTGACTACATTTGACTTTGGGTTTTAAAATAAAAAAAATTATTAACATCGGAGACCAATATCGTGTGCCACATATTCCAAAAACCAAAGGCAAATAAAATTTTATTTGACAGCCACACCTTGGGCACGGCCTCCGCATGAGACCTTGGGCAGATTGAACGCAAATTTAGGTCAGTGGCATGCAACATGTTGTTTAGAACTCTCGAACGAGTTTACGTTTTGGTCGGGTCACCACTAAATGAATTTGTCTGCTCAAGTCGGGCATGCTTCAACACCAACGAAAATTTGCAAGTCCGCGGGATTGAACATGGGCTGTCCTGTCATGCCCTCACGTTCATCGTCTGGCCCCAAAGGGTGTTTTCTAACCACTAGCGCCTTGCTATACTTAACCTTACAATTGAATGGCAGAAGAAAAAATGGGCTAATACTGCCAGGCTAGCCCCTACAATTTGACTTGCAACCGTGACCAGGGACACTTTCTTAAACATATCCAAAATTGTTAACCTTCTACTAATCTCGCATGTGAACACGCTCAAGTGCCACAAGAAATGCCGTGGGTTAAGCTGATAACCGTGGTAGCTATGGTGGCTAGGTGGCTTACCATGTGACCTCGTTACCAACATTAAATTTAACAAATGGTTCCATCGGATTTGGGGTGGGTTCGCACACATTTTAGACCTTTCCACCTTTTTTTGTCGAAGTTTAACTGGGAAGTTCCTCCGCATTTGGAGGAACATTTTGGGGGACATTGGGCAAAAATTTTGCCAAGTAACTTTCTTCATAACCAAACAAATTTTCCAGTGGTCAATTTTGGGTTTCTTGAGCATTCTGAGAAGTTTGGAATAGGTTTGAGGTCGAACAGAGGTGATCTATAGCAGATTTTTCTTTGAGGAAGATGAAGGAGCCATCAGGGCCATCATGGAGAAGGCACTGTATTGGGTTATATTTCACTGTTTAGTGTGAAACAAAAGACATTTATAGCTATTTTCTATCTTCTGAAGCTGAATTTACAACTGGTTTTGCCTATTGAGGCATATTTTTACCTGTATAACCATTTTGAGAAAATTAATAGAGAAAGGACATGCCATGGGGGAGCCTTGGACCGACAGATGTAGCCCAGGAGGAGTGAACTGCCTCAACAATTTGCTGTGTTATGTGATGGTGAATTTTAATTGCTGTGTATTTCTCCTTTGATATGTTAAACAATAAAATTACTTAACTAATCCTCACACTGAAAATTCAAATACATAACCAAAACTACTTTGTTTAATCTGCAATATCATGGAGAACACTTTGCACACTTTATTATATCAGAATGGATAATTTGCATAGCATTACAAATATTTCGATTTAGATAAAGTTGGTATCAAAGCTAGAGTTTTACTTTGCATTTGTTCTTATGCAAAGATATATTTAACTATTTGCAAGGTTTTGATGCTTACTAGGCTTAAGCTCAAGAGAGGAGAAGGACAATTGGTTAGAGCTCAAAGTAATCCTCAACCAAGGAGTGCTAGAGTACCATTTTCTCCACCTTTGATTTCACCTCCAAGAGAAGAAGAAGAAGCCATACACATGTCTTCAAGAGAAGGAGAAATTCCTGAAGACATTGATTCCAAAGAGGAAGAACGGGTGTTCAGAAAGGCATTCTTAGACATGACTGAGATGGTGAGGATACTCTACCAAGAAAGGAATGAAAGGCTTGTAGGAGAAGGGTCTAAACATCACAAGGAAGGAGAGGGATCTTCAGGAGGAAAGAAAAGTGAAGACAAGTCAAAGAAAGGACATGGAGGAAATGGTGATCCACCATCCCCATCTTCATCCTCTTCCTCTACATCGTCATCCTCAACTTCAGTGAATCAATCTCACAAGTCTAAAACCACTGGTAAAAGTCCATTTTTAAAGCTTGATGTCAAATTTGAGTTGCCTATGTTTAATGGTGAAGTCAATGCAGAGAAACTTGACAATTGGATCAGACAGTTGGAAGTTTACTTGAGGATACAGAACCTTCATGATGACGACACCAAGATACAGTTAGCCTCATTGAGAATGGATGGAGCAGCATTGGTATGGTGGGAAGCCAAGACCAAGGATTAAATTAAAAAACATGGTAAGATCACTTTATCATGGGCTGAATTTATTACTGCAATTAAAAATAAATTTTATCCATTAGCTCATTTACAAAAGGCTATCATGAATTGGCAAAACTTTAGACAGCTTAAGGGAAAAAATGTACAAGACTACACCCAAGAGTTTAGGAGAAGAGCACTCTTATTAGGGGTAGACTTACAAATTCAAGATACTTTGCTGAAATATATAGGTGGTTTTCACAACTACCTTAGACATACTATCCTTATGTTCAATCCTACTAGTCTAGACGAAGTTTGTGTACAAGCTACGCATTTAGAGGCTAGAGGGAAAAACACTTTTGATGAGGGTAGAAACAAGCCTTTTAAGGGGAAAAACAAAGATAAAACCTCTAAGGGAAAAGGAAAAAAGAATGCATCTGTCAAACAGGAGGGTGAGAAAGTGATATGTAAACATTGTTTAAGAGAAGGCCATGAAGAAAAAAACTGTTGGAAACTTCATCCTGAAAAAAGAACTCAGTTTAACAAAAACAAAGGAAAGAAGAAAACTACAGCTACTACAACTACACCACAAGACTTAGGTGATGATTCAGGTGACGAAACCAAAATTGCAGCCATGGGTTTGAAGAGTATGAAGGGAAAGGAAACTGAAACTAAGCCAAGCACTAGTACTTCAAACTGTCATGTACAAGCTCCAAATGAGGAAGAAAGAATTGAATTGTTCCATGTGAGGGTAATCTCAAAACATACAAAAATTGACACACTGTTTGACAGTGGGTCACAATCAAATCTCATATCAAAAGACTTAGTCAAACAGCTAAAACTTGAGACCATTCCAAATCCAAAGCCATAACCACTTGGTTGGATATGCAAGGATGCAAACTTACAAGTCTCAAGGAAGTGCATATTGCGTTTTGCAATTATTGCACACTTTATTGACACATTTGAACTTGATGTAGTGTCGCTTGATATATCAGGAATTGTTTTGGGAAGTCCTTACTTATATGACAGGAAAGCGATCTTCCATCGCCATGAGAACAAGTATCATATTTTCAAACATGGTAAGGAGTTTATTGTCAAAGCACATCACAAAAATACAAATATCGCGATGGTAAATGCGGGACAGGTAAAAGGGCTAGTGAATTCTAGTAAGAGTTTTGTACTTCTTATGGTTAAGCCTAAGGTTGATGTGAATCATGAGTCATTTGAAAATTGTGATTCCAAGTTAAAATCATATTTATATGATGTAGTTGATGCACATCATGAGATGTTTCAGGAGCCAACAGGTTTGCCTCCTAAAAGGGAGATTCAACATGAAATACAGTTGCAACAAGATTGTCCTCTTCCTAACATAGGCATGTACCGCATGTCTATCATGGATAATGTTGAAATAAAGAGGAAAATTAAAGACATGTTGGACAAAGGTTTCATAAGACCAAGCACTTCGCCATGTGGGTCACCGATAGTGTTGATTCCAAAGAAATATGGAACTTGGCGCATGTGTGTGGACTTCAGGGCATTGAACAAGATAACGGTAAAGAATCGTTACCCACTTCCAAGGATAGATGATTTGTTAGATCAGCTGAAAGATGCTAAATATTTCACTAAGTTAGACTTACGTAGTGGTTATCATCAAGTTAGAATTGCAGAAAGTGACATTTGGAAGACAACATTTAAAACCAAACAGGGACTCTTTGAGTGGCTTGTTATGTCGTTTGGTTTATGCAATGCACCTACAACATTCATGTGGGTAATGGATGATGTCTTACGGTCCTTTTCTTGATGATTTTTTTATTGTCTACTTAGATGAAATCTTAATTTTCAGCAAGACTAGAGAAGAGCATGTCATGCATGTTAAGAAAGTACTTGATATTTTGAAGAAAAATCAGTTGTTTCTTAAAATGTCAAAGTGTGAATTTGGAAAGACTTCTTTGGTTTATTTGGGACACATAGTAGGAGGAGGTGCTTTGAGAATTGATCCTTATAAGGTAGAAGCCATTGTGAATTGGCCTACTCCCAAATCCATTACAGAGGTAAGAAGTTTTTTGGGTGCAGCTCAGTATTGGAGGAAGTTTATTTCTAACTTCTCTGCCATAGCAGCTCCTATGCATGTAGTGACTAGTGTGAAGCATGCTTTCCAATGGGGAGCCAAAAAAAATAAATCTTTCAAGTCTTTGAAAGAGAAGATAAGTTCAGCTCTAGTCCTTGCATTATCGGACCTGAGACAACCATTCGAGATTCAGACCGATGCTAGTGATTACGCCATGGGTGCAGTTCTCCTACAACATGGTAAGCCTATCGCATTTCATTCTGAGACATTTAATGGTGCTGTTGTGAATTATCCTACATATGATAAGGAGTTGTATGCATTGGTACAAAGCATCAAAAAGTGGAAACACTATTTGATGGGCAAAGAAACAGTTGTTCATATCGACCATCAGCCTTTACAGTACTTGCAGTCGCAAAGTAAATTGCAGTAGTCACGACATTTCAGATGGATGGGCTTCTTACAAAAATTTCACTTGGTAATAAGGTACAAGAAAGGTATTTTAAATAAATTTGCTGATATGCTTTCAAGGCCTATTATTAGTGCTACTACTTTACTTAAGAATGATTCTATTGTACATGAGAGCTACATAGAATAGTATGCATTAGATGTTGATTTTAAGGATGTGTATGCTAACTTGAGTGAAGGGAATCATGTTGAGGAGAATGATTATCACTTGCATAATAATTTTCTATTTCATATGGGCAAGTTATGTATACCACAGGGAGAGAGACTAAGTGTCATGAGAGAAGCTCATTCTTCTCTTATTGCTGGACATTTCGGGGTAAGCAAAACAGTGGCATATTTACAGAGGTATTGTTATTGGCCTCATATGGTAGATAGTGTTTCACGTCATTAGAGGTTGTTCATTATGTGCTAAAAGCAAGCCTAGCAATAGGAAGCTTGGTTTATATACGCCATTACAGGTACCTTCTAGACCATGGGAAAGTGTTTCTATGGATTTTTTTGGAGGTCTATCAATGTCTATAAAGCAACATGCTTATATTTATGCAGTAGTTGATAGATTCAGCAAGATGTGTATTATTTTGCCATGTAAGAAATCTATAACTACTGAACGAACTGCTGATTTATATTTTCAACATGTATGGGTTCATTATGGCTTGCCTACTTCTATTGTTAGTGATAGGGATTCCAAATTTGTTGGGAATTTTGGTCCAATTTATGGAAGATGATGGACACCAAGTTGAAGAAGAGTATTGCTTTTCATCCGCAAACAGATGGCCAAACAGAGGTAGTGAACAAAACCATTGTACATATTTTGAAAGGTTATTGCAGCAAGCATCCCAAGCTTTGGGATGAACATTTGCATTACATTCAGCATGCTTACAGCCGGGCCAAGCACTCTTCTACAATTACTTCACCTTTTGAAGCTTGTTTTGGGTATTTGCCTAAGTCACCTTTAGATTTCATTCTTGAGAACGATGTTGCCATTGATGGGAATAGTGAAATTGACAAAGCTCACATGTTCATTGAAAGAATTCAGCTCATACAACAGCAAGTTCAAGAACAGCTTGAAAAGAGTCAAGGCAAGTACAAGGAGAGGCATGAAAAACACAGAATTGATCATAAATTTCATGAAGGAGATGAGGCATGGCTGCATATTAAAAAAGAAAGAATATAAGGAGAAGGTAAAAAGCTGAAGCCTATTCGTTATGGTCCATTCAAGATTATTAAACAAGTTGTAAATAATGCTTTTCAACTAGATTTGGCTTCATATATGAAAATGTATTCCATTGTGAATGTGGAAAATTTACGTTTGCATGAGCCTCCTTTGATTGCTGATCAAGGGAGTGACATTCAGCTACCATCAATAAAATATTTCTTGCCAGAATATTTGGATGAGCTAAAGAAGATACTATCCTTGACAGGAGGACACACACTTCTAAGAGGGGAAGTGTTGATTATCTTTGGATTGGTCTTAAAGGCATCAAACCAAGTAAGGAAAAATGGATGGAGGTGGAAAAGGTGAGGGGTCTGTACCCTCATCTTCTAAAAAATTAATTGAAGGATTTTGGGATCCAAAAGCTTCTCATTGGGGAGGTGTGATTAGGAGATCATGTCCAAGTTAAGAAAATTGCTCAAAAATGGAAGTGCTCAGAAATGGCTGCAATCAAAACGACCAGAAAGGTCTCATCACTGCGATTTTGGTGCTGTGAATAGTTCTCAAAACCAAGGTCGTTTGCAAAATTTACTGAGGTTTGAGATTGTATAGTGAACTCTAAAAACAAGACTGTTTTGACTACATTTGACTTTAGGTTTTAAAATCAAAAAATAATTAACATTGGAGACCCAATAGCAGGGTGCCATGTTGCCTGCCTGGTGGCTACCACGTGGCCCCAAAAATCCAAAGGCAAATAAATTTTTTGTTTGACAACCTGACACCTTGGGGATGGCCTGCACGAGAACTTCGGCAGGACTGAACGCAAATTCAGGTCACAGCTGCACGTAGTTGGGTCCTTCAGGCATCTGAACGAGTTTACGTTCAGGTCGGGTCACCATTGAATGAATTCCCATTCAAGTTGGGTCGAGCACGTTTCAATACCAACAAAAAAGTTTTCAAGTTCGCGAGATTGAATGTGGGTTTCTTGGCCACAAGCCCACAGGCCCGACCAGCCCACCCAGTGGTGTTTCTTAACCACTATGGGCGCTGGTTATAATTAACCTTTACGGTTGGAATGGGCAGAAGAAAAATGGGCTAGCCCCTATACAATGTGACCTGCAATTGTGACCAAGGGCATGCTTCTTCAAACATATCCGAAAATGGTTAACTGTCTACAGAATTCTCGCATGTGAACACGCCGAAGTGCCACAGTAAATGCTACAGTTGGGTTGGATAACCGCGGTTCTGAGGGTGGCTAGGGTGGCGGTCCATGTGACTTGCAACCCCAACATTAAATTTAACAGCTAGTGGTTCCACTGGATTTGGGGCGGGTTCCACCATTTCAGGCCTTTCCACCTTTTTGTCCAATTCAACTGGAGTTCCTCCATTTTTGGAGGAGGATTTTGGGGGACACTGGACAAAAATTTGTTTTTGCCATAAATTTCTCAATTTTTGACCAAACAAGGTGCAAAAATAGTCAATTTTGGGTTTCTTGAGCATTTTGAGCAGTTTGGAATAGGTTTCAGGTCAAACAGAGGTGATCTACAATAGCTTATGCTTCGAGGAAGATGAAGGAGCCATCAGGGCCATCATGGAGAAGGCACTGTATTGGGTTATATTTCACTGTTTAGTTTGAAACAATAGCCATTTATAGCTATTTTATATCTTTTGAAGCTAAATTTACAATTTTTTTTGCCTATTGAGGCATATTTTTACCTATACAACCATTTTGAGCAAAATAATAGAGGAAGGACATGCCATTGGGGAGCCTTGGACTGGTAGATGTAGCCCAGGAGGGGTGAATTGCCTCAACAATTTGTTGTGTTATGTGCTGGTGAATACTTGCTGTTAATTTTTGTTGTATATGTTAAACAATAAAATTACTTAACTAATCCTCACACATAAAACTCAGAAACATAACCAAAAATACTTTGTTTAACCTGCAATTCATGGAGAACACTTTGCACACTTAATTATATCTGTTTGGATACTTTACATAGCATTACAAATATTTCCATTTAGATCAATAACCCTTATCCTTCAAGAATAAATGATATTTAAGAAGATAAATTATATTGAATAGCATGTAACAAATTTCACAAATAATCATCCATAAAGTGAGAACTGTCCACATCGCAAAGTCTTCCAAGAGAAGCCACTCAATTAGTGCTCCATAACAAATTAGAGGGAAAGACAAGTATCCAATAAAAGTGATCTCTCTAGAATATGAAATGATCCAAAATAAGGTAAGTTCTTTCCTATTTACACTAGGAAACCAAATTCTTTAACTCAAATTTGGATAAATCCCCTACAACATCATAATGCATGATACAAGGTGGATAGGTCTCATGTTGATCCAAAAAAATGTCATTGACATGAAAATACAACGTTAAAACATGAAAATCACCCTCCAAATTCCCACATATGCATGTGCATAAGTATCATAAGAGTCACGTCATCTCCATAATGGGTTTAAATTCTTCAAAGGACATGTCTTTCCAAAAGGGTGTGATGCTTCAACAAAATTAATGCCTCCTCACTCAAGGGACATGTCTCATCACCAAAAAGTTCCCACTCATTACAAAAAATTATAGGATGGCTCCAACCAAGTGTGACACTGTATCAAGAATGGAATGTCCTCCATCACCATTGTGAAATCATCAAGAATAAGGGTTCCATGATCTCTCTTGACTAGTGTCGCAACATCATCAATTCCAGCATCATCATTCTATACCTCAATGTTAAGCATACGGTATAATTACATCAAAAGGGCTCTAACACCTATCAGTAAGTCTCCATCATCCTTCAACAGGTGTGTCTACACATCCGTAAAGTGCGGGAATGATAAAATTTGCATGAGGAACAAGATAAAATATCGATAATAGAATACGCCACAAGTTCATAGAAAATAAAGTAGAAGGAATAATATGAAAAAGAAACAAAATATTTTATTAAATAGTAAAATGTAATAAGACTACATCATGAGAAATTTAAATTGGTTTTACAAAGCCAAAGGTCCATATCATTATTATTTACAAGCTCCTCTTCCATCTTTTTATTTGGAATGAAAGCAAAGGAAACCTCAAAGTACTTCCCCAGTTGTTTATTTATGGTAACTAGGTAAATTGTCATATTTGATTATAGGGACTCATCTCGAGTGAATCGAAGAGATTCAAACTGGTGATCAACAATAACTAACAATAATATCAAATAACTTCACATTTGCCTCTAGACCACTTGAGCTAACCCTTGGGGTTCTCTTCATTTTAAAACATCCTTTCATCTTTTATTATTAAATACCAAGGGTGAATAGCATGGGTGGATACCATGGGTAAATACCATGGTGAATACCATAGTTTTCCAAAACCATGGGATGGTAACCTATGATTAATAAAAAATAAATATCAATCGTGGTAATTTAATGGAAAAAGTGGGTAGCCACAAATTTTCACTTTGACTAGTCCTCCCCCCCAAGGAAGCAATGGTCCCCATTTCTTCAATTTCTAGTAGGAAATGAGGAAACTTAGAATTTGAGTCCTTATAAGATATTTTTCTTGTTGAAGAAGTATTCCTACTTTATAAATTTGATAGAGTTGTATGTTCTATTGACATGTGGCCTTCATTTTTGTTTCCATGATCTAATCCATTATAAATTTCTCAATGTAGTTGGGGTTGAGTTATATAAGGGCCAAGTATTCAACCATCATTGAGGTATGTCTATATGATGTGATACATGATATTTGACTGTAGTCGAGGTTCTTATTTAAATGTAACCATACCTTGTTGTCAACCTGTGCTCTTGTGTAACTTGTCTGGGTTTATAATTATTTACTTGTCATTAGCTCTTCTACAAGACATCATGAACTCATTTTTGGATCCATTCAAAAAATTACATGATTTTCTCAGTTTATGAGGACTTTACTAATGAAGAGCAACATATAGAACTACATCAATATAATGAGGGACAGAACCCCACATGTATCTAAAAAGGGACGTGGCTAATGGAGATATGGAGAGATTTTTTATAGAGATGCTAAGCATATAGAAGGATCACATTGCATGTATGTGGATTTTGGACATAAAAGTGTAGAGGAAACACTTTAGATGAGGTAAATATGTCTTTGTACCCTTCTACAAGATTTTCCACTTGCTTATGTTTTGTAGAGAGAGCTTGTTCTAAAGTTGTGTGTAATGAAACTCCTCTAGTACATTTTTTTTTTTAAGATATAACTAATTGTATAACTGCACCTTCACTATGATAGGTAATGAAAGTTTCAAAATATTAACTTGTCACCTATTCATAAAATATTCTTATCTATTATTATATTTTGTTTCTTATTTTTCCATGATCCTTTTATTTGCATTCTCCATAACATTATTCATTGATAATTGGTTTTAGTATATTTCATATGTTGTATCAAGGAATCCTTCTTCCTTAGAGAATTGTTTTATCTCCTTAACCTTTAAATGGTAATATATTAAATTTTTAACTTGAACTACTGCTAACTCTCTTGAATTCTTCATTTGAATACAAAATTATAATTTTTAGGTCCAATTAACACTTAATTAATCCACATTATATTAGTTTATTGTATTTTATATGTTATTAATGTTATTAAAAAAAGTGTGTTTTGTCTCCTAATACACTTAGGTTTACATGTATTATTACTCTCTTTTATTATTATTATAGTTATAATACAAATTTTGACATACTAATAACATTACCCATAACCTTTGTGTCTCTCTCATAAGCGAACATGTTACTATATGTCAACCATATAAAACTAGTCATATATGTGAACTTTGAATTATAATGCATTTTCAATATGTTAATATGATATATTTTCTTAAGTCACCAATTCAATGTGGTATATATTTCATTTTCCCTTATGTTTCGACTTCGATGTGGGATGAAATGTTCCTCTAGATCATTCCATGTCGTATTTTGCGAATACGTTGTTGAGGTATAAAAGGTGTCTTTTTTAATGCCTATGTATCCTACATTAATTATCTATCCAAGAACGACTTTTTGTTTCAAGAGTGTACTCAGTCTGAGGCTACAATTCAATCTAAGAGTAATGCTTTGCAATAGGTAGTATAGTGTTATAAATACAAGCGTAAACAGATGCTTGGAAAATAAATCTAACTACAACTCAAATGCTCTAAAATCCAACTATTCACTCAGCAAATATCAATCGAGGATACAGTAGCAATAACTTATTCCTCTAGAAATTGATACGATTGAAATCAAACTGAAACAAGACAATCAATCTGGGAACGAGGAAGTAATAAAAAATGTTCTCTATAGGTGACAATCCTGCTTTAAAGCAATTAAAAGGAAATAAAAATTGAACTAAAGTCGCTATTGAAAGTAAACTAGGAAAACTCTTTAAAAGCAAACTATTGCAATCTGTAAACTAATGAATTGGAAATGAACAACACACTGGAATTGAACGGCAATGTAAATGGGTAGCAAATTGTAACTTAAAAGAATTGAACAAAAAATCCTAACTAATGGGATTGAACAAAAAAACTCTATTAAACGTCAAATCCTATTGAACAGAAAACTGAATAGCGAAGCTTTGTATCTGCACTCTGAAATGAACAGCAGTCAAACGAAACAACAAATGGAATGGAACATCAAATGTCGAACAACGAAGAATAACAAGACAATTAATTCGAGGATTAAGATTCTTGTTAAATTGGGAAGGAACTGTAACACAATCCATTATAATAAAACAATAAGCTATTATGAATTAATTAAGATAGAACCAATATCACTTCCGCGAATCCAAGGATGATCTAAGTAAGGCAATATGTTGTCTTAATTAACCCACACTGTAAGAAATAAGATTTAGATCACACGATAATGAAATAACTCATAAACAGAACGCATAATACATGAAGACAGTAAGATGATAAAAAACTAATGAAATGAACTCACAGTAGCATGCATGTATCAAATCGATCACATGCTGTAAGAATCAGAAATATAACATAGAGGAGTAGTTCACGCTGCCAGGGGTCGGGCCCTTAACTACCAGCAGGGACTGCTCAAGCTACTTCAGATGATGCGAATGGAACAACAACTTCAATTAATCATTAAACTGGAGCAGCATTACAATGGAATCGTGTTTTTCAATAAAACAACTTTTGATTAAGTTTACAATTCACAAAGGCAACAACGATCCCCTCTCTTTTACAAACGTCTCCTTTTATAACCAAAGAGAGGAGAAATTAAATAGTAAATAGGATCTCTCCTAACAATATTGGATTTTTCCCAACCAATTGATCAACAAGAAAATATATTTCCATCCATCTTTCAACAAGAGAAAGTCGAATTTGGATTTGCAGCTGAGATAATTTGGTAGATATCACCCGAGAATTAAAGAAATCCGAGAAAATCGTGCTCAAAGAACTCATGCTTTCTTTCCTTTCAATAAAGTCGATGCCAAATGAATATCAGACTTTGATTTACCTAATCAATCTGCTACATAATATCTTTCAAATCAACAAATTTATTAGAGAGTTTTAGGGGTTTTTTAAAGTGGTTTAGTGACTACTCCAACAACTCTCTAACTATTCATTCATTTAATTGTTTCCTCCTATGACTCTATCTCTTTGCATCTAATTTTCCTAAGTTCTTTTCTACTTCAATCTTGAAGGTTTATATACCCTTAGTTTCTGTTGAGTGGCTTTTTAATCTTTGAGAAACCCACATATATTTAATATCTTTGTAATCTCTCTTTTATATTATTTCCTATTATGTGACAAGGATTTTTATAGTATTCTAGATTCCTTTCTTATTTTTCCCTTCTATAGAGTATTAATTTAACTAGGGTTTATAAAATAGAACCCTAATGTCTCTACTATATTTTGGACTTGTTTTATTTACTTTAAATACTTCAATTCTCACTAAATGGGGTTTTGACTTAATTTCTTTTCTTTTTTTGAACATTGAATAACCCTTTACATATTACTGGTTCACATTGGGTTATTACAGAAATCCTTATTTAGGTTTTAGAAGTCTTGTAAATGTTACTTATAAATGCATATTATTTATAATGTAAAATTTACATCAGGTTTTTAAACCCTTTCAATTTCACTTACTTTTTTATTTAAGTATTTTGTTCATTGACATTCTGAGTTTTATCAGAACTACTTAAGTATCCTCACAATTAACATTATACTCTTATATTGTATAGGAATTTGTTCCTCGTCGAATAAATTCTTATACAGGTAAAAAGCCTCTTCTAGACATTGTTATAATTCACATGGGTCTTTTCTATTTGTTTACAAATTATAGTATAAAGACTAATTTCTCTAATTTATCTTGTTCTTTGCATGTATCAACAATCTCCATGATATTTCAATTTTTTTATTGGAAAGGAAAGATTTAGATATCTTTCAACTCATGAAAAAATTCTCGACTTGAATATTCTAGGTTAAATGAACCTAAAACCCTTGTCTGATTCTATCTAAGTGACTGTGATTATGACTTCAAAGAATTTTCTCCCAAGTGCTTTATTATTTAGTTTTTATATTTTATTTATTACAATATTTATTTTTTCTCTTCCTTTTTGGAAGAGTTCAAATTATACAAGCTTTCATGCCTGAAGTTGTACCAATTTCTAATTTCAACTAAAATCAAAGAAATCTCTTTGATCACATCCCTGCATCCCTGCAAAGACCTCCTCACCCTTGCAGCCCTGGGCGCTTTTCCAATATGACAACCTACTCTGCTCTCCCCTCTTTCTATTGATCCACTCCCTCTTCCCACTGGGTCTTCCTATGGATCTTCCTCACTATACCATGATTAGAAGCCCTCCCTGGGAAATAGGTATTCAATGGGTGGGTCGACATCCCCTTCTCCATTGGATCAAGAGATTGAAGCATCTAGTTCTCTGGTATCGAATGAACCAACATTCCAAAGAGACTATGATTCTCGTTTTGTCAAAAATCTCTACAATATCCCTAAGATCAAGATTACAGAACCTCAGGTTCACCATTGAGCTCTCCAATTTTCATATCGAGGTCTAATCAGAAAATTTATGGGTCTTTGGCCTCCTAAGGAAATTATAAAATAATAGTGGAAATAATAAAGTTATATTTGATTACATCATCAAATTTTAGAGGGAAAAAATAAAAAACTACTTTTTAAACTCATATTTTCAACTTATATCCCTATGGGTTTACTCAAATTTCGAGCGAGAGCACTCACTGGATGAAAAATTTGATTCCTCATCCAAGGAGCACCCATGTTGCATACTTTCGGATGGACCCTGGTACACAAAAATGAGAAATACATGAAAAACGTGATTGCAATCACGTTTTTTCATGTATTTCTCATTTTTCGTGTAGTAAGGTCCATCAAAAGTATGCAACATAGGTACTCCTTGGATGAGGAATTAAATTTTGCATCCAACGAGAACTCCTGCTCGAAATTTGAGTAAAACCTTAGGGAGATAAGTTGAAAAAGTAGTTTTATTATTTTATTATTTTTTAATCTTTTTACTTTTTTGCCGCAAAAATGGTGAATCATTCCCTATGGTTGACATCATCATCTTAAATCATATTGGTTCTTATAAAGTTTATTTTGGTTGTACATTTTTCTTAGGAGGACCATTTTAGACCTCAAAAGTTCTATAATGCCCTCCATAACCACCACTAGATAGTTTCTTCCTTATTATATCTTTTTTGGTTGTGAAACCAGCTCCAAAAATAGAAGAAAAGAGATATCAATGCCTTAGAAATAAGCCACTTCGAGGGGGCAACCTCCAATACATTACATTAATGAAAAATTTCTAGATGATACAAATTACAAAACCTCCTTTCTATATATAGGAGTCCATGGGGCCATAATGTAATCCTAGCCGACCTAACAATAATAATTTAAGGGCACAATAATAACAATATGGGGGTTACAGGGGTACAATAATAACAATAAGGGGGTTACACTAACAACAATAAGGGATTATACTAGTAATATAGGGACCTAACATGCCCCTCTCCTTCAAAAAAGTGTTGTCCTCAACGCTTGAGTAGCTCTGGGTGCTTCTGTATAAAATTCTCATCCTCCCATGTAGAATTTTCAGTGGGTAAGTTCTTCCACTTGATGAGATACTCTGAAATTGATCGATTCCGTAGTTGTCGAGTTCTTGTTTCTGTGACCGCTTCCAGTTCCAATATGATTTTTCCTTCCTCATCAAGTTCTGGAAATATTGTTTGAACTGGAAGATTTTCACCTATAACCTTCTTTAAGCATGAAACATGGAAAACGGGATGTACTCGCGAAGAAGCAGGAAGCTCCAATTTGTATGCCATAGTACCAATCTTTTGCAACACCTTGTAAGGACCATAGTACTTTGGCGATAATTTATTATCCTTCTTTGCTTGCTTGAGGGACATTTGTTTGTATGGTGGTAGCCGTAAAAATACCCAATCTCCTACATCAAAACTTCTCTCGCTACGATGTTGATCTGCCTGTTGTTTCATTCGATTTTGTGCCAAATTCAGGTTATCCTTTAAGAGTTGGAGAACTTCTTGCTGATGCTCGATGTGATCTTCCACCGCTTGAACCTTCGAATTTTCCCTTAAAGATGATGTGATGGATGGTGGATGATATCCATAAAGTGCCATAAATGGGGTCATTTTTGCTGCAGTATGGAAGGAAGTGTTATACCACCATTCAGCAAGAGGTAACCACTTGACCCATTGTGTTTGTTTTTCAGATACAAAACAACGAAGATATCCTTCCAAACATTTATTTACTATCTCAGTTTGACCATCAGATTGAGGATGATAAGATGAGCTATGAGCTAATTGAGTACCCAAACAAGAAAATAACTCCGTCCAAAAATTTCCAGTAAAAATGGGATCTCTGTCGCTCACAATAACCCTTGGGCTTCCATGTAGCTTTGAATTCTGTCCATAAATGTAGTAGCAACTGTACTTGCTTTAAATGGATGAGATAATGCACAAAAGTGTGCATACTTGGTAAGTCTATCAACTACCACCATGATGACATTCTTTCCTTCGGACTTAGGTAAACCTGTGATAAAATCCACTGAAATCTCCTCCCAACGTTGACTTGGAATGGATAAAGGTTGTAGAAGTCCCGGGGTCTTAATTGTTTCCACTTTATTCTGCTGGCAAACCAAACATTCCGCCACAAACTTTTGAATATCAGATTTAAGGCCATCTCAAAAAAATTCTTTCTTCACCCTGTGGTAAGTTTTTAAAAATCCTGAGTGTCCTCCTAAAGGAGAAGTGTGCAATTCCAGAAGAATCTTTTGCTTTAGTTGGGAATTCTTACAAAGATATAAGCGATCTTTGTACCATAAGGAATCATTTTTCCAACTAAATGTATCAGATGTACTAGGATCTTGCCGCAACTTTTGAATGAGTGTCCATACATCTTTGTCCTTCTTCCATTCATCTCTTGCTTCGGTTATCCAATCTGGTTGGATAATAGAAATGGCACAAAGCAATGCTTCCACCTCTTCATTCTTTCTTGAGAGTGCATCTGCAACAACATTAAGCTTCCCTTTTTGTAGATTATTTCAAAGTCATAACCCAACATCTTTGTGACCCATTTTTGTTGCTCTTCTGAAGATAGTCTTTGTTCCAAAAAGTGTTTAAGACTATTATGATCAGTTTTTACCTTGAAGTGTCTTCCCATTAGGTAAGTTCTCCATTTCTTTAGTGCATGCAGTATTGCTAACATTTCCTTCTCATAAATAGGTTTATGTAAATACTTTCCTTTGATTGGACGACTTTCAAAAGAAATGGGTCTTCCTTCCCGCATTAAAATAGCACGAATTCCATTTCCTGAGCCATCACATTCCACAATAAAGGTTTTTTTGAAGTCTGGCGTAGCTAAGACCGGTGCTAGGCACATTGCCTCTTTAAGATGTTCAAAGGCCTTAGTTGCTTCAAGATTCCATGAAAATGCATCTTTCTTCAATAATGTTGTTAGAGGTGCTGCTATTCTCCCATAATTCTTAACAAACTTGCGATAATACCCTGTTAACCCGAGAAATCCTCGCAACTGCTTTATGGTTGTGGGGACTTTCCATTCCTTAATGGATTTAATTCTGTTAGGGTCTACTTTAACACCCTCGTGAGATACAATATGACCCAGATATTCCACCTCTTGTACTCCAAAGAAACATTTTGATGTTTTTGCATATAATTGTTTCTCCTGCAATAGTTTGAGCACCCTGTCAACATGTTCAACATGATCCTTCCAAGACCTGCTATAGATTAGTATATCATCAAAAAATACTAGCACAAATTTTCTAAGGAAGGGTTTGAAAATGGAATTCATCAACCCTTGAAATGTAGAAGGTGCAATGGTAAGGCCAAAAGGCATGACCAAAAATTCATAATGACCCTCATGAGTTCGAAATGTTGTTTTTGGAATATCTTCAGTCTTCATTCTAATTTGATGATATCCTGAACGAAGATCCAACTTGGTAAAATAAATTGCTCCATGTGATTCATCCAATAATTCATCAATCACAGGAATGGGAAATTTATCTTTAATGGTGAGCTTATTGAGCTCCCTATAATCCGGACACATTCGCCATGATCCATCCTTCTTGTGTACCAATACTACAAAAGCAGAGAAAGAACTTTGACTAGGTTGAATTATACCCGCCTCTAACATTTCTGCAATCATACGTTCAATTTCGCTCTTTTGGAAGTAAGGATATCTATAAGGCCTGATGTTTGGAGGAACAATTCCTGGAATCAAATGAATAGCATGGTCATGATCACGAATAGGTGGGAGTCCTTTGGGAGTTTCAAACACCTTGGAATGATTGTCCAAGACTTGTTGGAGATCTGCAGAAATAGATGATTTTGATGTTGAAACTTCTAGTGAGCATAATTGTGCAATTACGCCTCGCTGTTCTTTCTTTAGAAGCTTTGTCATGACATTAGAGCTTATTATCCTTCCTGGCTTCCCCGCAATACCCCGTAATTCGACTTCCTTTCC
The DNA here is from genome assembly GCA_034641835.2 of Pinus albicaulis. Classification (NCBI taxonomy): domain Eukaryota; kingdom Viridiplantae; phylum Streptophyta; class Pinopsida; order Pinales; family Pinaceae; genus Pinus; species Pinus albicaulis. Next base: position 341,715 of record JAXQQM020090111.1, on the reverse strand, counting down.
TTCTGAAAAAAATTTCAAGAAAAGTTCTTCAAAATTAAAAGCTACCGTCCCCAAAGATTGTAACCATTGTACTCCTAGTACAACGTCAGCACCTCCCATAGGAATGGCAAGCATTGGACTAGTCAATACATATTCCCCCATGGTTAGCTTGATATTATGGCATTTTCCAGAGCAATTTATAGTTCTCCATTTGCAACCATCACTTGACATTCTGGTGCTGGGTATAGGAAACAATTTAATTCCTTGGCTACCTTACAATGAATAAAATTATGGGTGCTACCTGAATCAATCAACACTATTACCTTTTCTTCTTGATTTGTCCTTCTATCTTGAGAGTTTGAGGAGTGGTAATTCTTGCCAGTGCATTACACGATATGGTCGGATTCATTTCTTCCTCTTCTAGGGCTGGTTCCTGGTGTATATCCTCTTCTTGTTCATTTTCTTCTTCTTCTTCACAATCTATGTAAAAAAATTTCTTCTCAGCACACTTATGACCTTTAGTGTATTTGCTATCACAACTGTAGCAAAGCCCTTTTGCTCTTTTTTCTTCCAATTGTTGTGGTGTCAACCTTGTAGGTTGTGGAAATCTAGGCGTAGAAACACTTCCTTCTTTATAGAAGTGAGTGGCAGGCTTCCTTGTCGCCATAATTTTACATTCAATTTTTCTTGCCAACCTGAATGCCTTCTCCAATGAATTAGGTTCCAAAACGCGAACTTCATGTTGGATGTTATCCTTTAAAGTACCTATGAAGAGATCAATCCTGTGTTCCTCTGGAATATCAGTTACCCTTATATTCAATTTTTGAAGTCCTCAATGTGCTCCCCCACTAAACCCTTTTGTTTGAGATTTATCAATTGGCTAAAGAAGGTGTTGCTCTTTGTATCCTCATAATGTGCTATCATTTCCTCCGTAAAAATTGACCAAGTGACAATTTTTTTACGGGAGCAGAGCCATTGATACCATACAAATGTATTTTGTTCTAAATGTAAAGTTGCAATGCGTACCTTTTGTGTGTTTTGTACGTTATGGAGATCAAAATATTGCTCCATCCGTAGTATCCATGTTACAGGATCCTTTCCATCAAACTTCCTCATATCCATCTTTGGAATATGGTGGTTCTTCCCGCCAACATTAGAGTTTATGAAATCACGATTAACATTTATTTTTTTCTCATCATGAGGTTCTTCTACTATCTTTTCACCATTAGGAAATATTTCTTGTATCAACTTTGTCAAACCTTCGATGTCTGCTTTTAGATCATTCTTCATGTTTTCCATGTTGTCTTTCATGTCATCCATCTTAGCTTCCATGCCAGCTTCCATGCCATCCATCTTAGCTTCCACGCCTTTCTTCAAACCATCCATCTTCTCTTCCATGCCTTTCTTCAAAACTTCCATTTCATTTTTTGTTGCTCTTTGCGAGAGTGAAATTTGTTGCACTTGCTCTTGTAATTTCGATAGATCATGTTGCAATTCTTCATCTTCATGAGTCATAGTAGAGCCTTTTGAAGGCTTAATGGGTATTGAATTATTTTCACATGGCATTTTTTAGAACCCAATACTGATATCTATTCTACAATACGCCCTTGTAATCAATTAAAATTGTTTCTTCAAACAAGACTTATGCGATTCGAAAAAAAAAAAACACTTTTTTCTTGATTTTGAGGAGCTCGATATTGAAATTGGATTATCTCTATGATTGTAGATCTTTAATATCTAAAATTTGGTACTGAGGTAGCCCTATGAATTCTCTTTCTAATGCCATAGGTCTGACCTAATTTGGATTCTCCAAGGAAACGTTATGCCCAATCTCCCACAATGACCTAATTATGGACTGGTTCAGTAGAGTGAACTTGTACGTTCTTGGTTGCTTGTCACCGTTTTCTTGCCTTTTAGCTCGAAATGTATAGCAAAGAAAATACAAGATGTATGCTTGTGACCACGTTTTTACGACACTTCCAATCCGATGCTCGTAGAGAGAGTTATGAATATTTTCCCACGATCACCTCTTTGAGATGAAATTCAGGAGCTTGAAAAAGCACTACCTTCCATAGATCATATCTCCAAAAATGTTGCAAACCAAGATCTGAAATTTTCCGACGAATTTGCTCAGGATTTCAGCTTCACGCCCTAAAAATTTCAGATTCTAAACCTTCGTAGACAAAAATATATAGTGCAAATTCCACGATGACCTGTTTAGATTAAATTGAGGAGCCTGCAAAAAGACCTAACTTCCACAGATCATATGTCCGAAAATATTGCGAACCAAGCTATAAAAGTTTGCAATGATCTTCCTCAGGATTTCGGCTTCGCACCCTAAAAAATTCAGCTTCTGAAACTTCATAGAAACAAATTTATAGCGAAAATTTCATGATGACTTGTTTGGAGCAGCAAAACCCTAGAATCCAAAGCTCTGATACCAAATGTTGTGAAACCAGCTCCAAAAATAGAAGAAAAGAGATATCCATGCCTTATAAATAAGCCACTTCGAGGGGGAAACCTCCAATACATTACATTAATGAACAATTCTTGGGATATACAAATTGTACAAAACCTTTCATATATAGGAGTCCATGGGGGCCATAATAACCTAGTGGGCCACAATGTAACCCTAGCCAACCTAACAACAATAATTACAAATAAGAATAAACAATATAAAGCATAGGGCACAATAATAACAATATGGTTTCACACTAAACAACAATAAGGACTATACTAGTAATATAGGGACCTAACATTTTTATACCAAGGTATGTTTGGTAATCAATATTTCTATGTTTTTCCACTATCGAGATAAGAAGACATGTTGGGATTCTTTGATGACATTTAAATATTTAAAATTTGGATCAAATAAAATATCAGGTAGGGACTTCAATACAACTTGCCTAAGCTGGGAGAAAAAAGGAGGCATCCCTATTCAGGATCTCTTTCAGGAGCACATGGATGACCTCATATCTCATCTCAAGCGCTTTAACCATATCCCTTCTAGCCTCAAATACACCTGGAACAATAGAATATTTGGGCCCTCCCACAATGTTTCTAGGCTTGATCACTTCCTCATCTATTACCCATTCTCACTACTACATTTGGCGGAAATTCCGACACCTGTTTCCGACGCTTTTGACCAAATGTCGGAAATTTTCCCAAATTTTTTCCATCCCGCCCGAAACCGTCGCTATACCGACGTCTATAGAAAAGTGTCGCAATACCGACACTTAAAAACGTGTCGCAATTGCAACGTTTAGAGGAAGACGTCGCAATTGCGACACCATGGCCCAAAGCGTCGCTATTGAGACGACTCTAAACGTCGCAACTGCGACACAATGTCTAGGTGTCGCCATTGCGACGTTTGGAGGCACCCGTCCTAATAGCGACGCCTTTTCTGCCGTCGGTATAGCGACAGTTATTTTCGCGCTACATAAAAATACCAAACTTATATGCGTGCTACATAAAAATTTGAAACTTATATGCGCGCTACATAAAAATGATTTTATTGTTTCGTATCTGTCGCAATAGCTACATTAATGTCTGATATCACGCGTGCATTCGCCCTCCGCTCTTGCAACGCATTTGCCCTCGCATTCGCCTCGCCTCTTGCACGCATTCGCCCCGCCTCTTGCAAAATGGTAAGTTCTTACCGGCAAGCCCTTCCTCCTATAGTAGGGTTGACTCTATTTGGGTTTTTTGGTCAATTCCATTGGATTGTGTTAGGCTGTAGGGTTCTCTCTAGATGTCAAGAATCAAGATTCAATACCCTCTATTATCTTCATCACCCAATACAAGATTTAAATTTTTCCCAAAGAAACGATTATTAATTTGGCAGCCATTATTTCTCCTTGCTTTAAAAACCCTACATTTAAATGAAAACAAGCATTGCATTTCAACTACAAAAATCTATTAGTGTTCAAATGTACATGTGTGCTACATTAACGCTCGATATCACGTCGTGTTATTCGCTCCGTCTGCATCAAACATTCGCTCTTCATCATTTTCCTCACTCTCTAAGAGCATTCGCTCAGCTCTTGCATCAAAGCATGCTCCCTCGCATTCGCCCCGAGCTCATAACAAAGATTCGCCTCGTATTCACCCTCACCCTTGCAACACAAAGATTTTCCCCGTGATCCCCCTCGCCTTGTAGAACAAAGATTTGTCCTCAAAGATTCTCCTCACTGCTCGCCTCTTAGTTTTGAATGAACATTCATTTCTCAAATTTCGTAAAAATGGTAAGTTCTTACCGATAAGTTCTTACTGCAGGCCCTTCCTCCTATAGTAGGGTTGACTCTATTTGGGTTTTTTTGGTCAATTCCATTGGATTGTGTTAGGCTGTAGGGTTATCTCTAGATGTCAAGAATCAAGATTCAATACCCTCTATTATCTTCATCACCCAATACAAGATTTAAATTTTTCCCAAAGAAACGCTTATTAATTTGGCAACCATTATTTCTCCCTGCTTTAAAAACCCTACATTTAAATAAAAACAAGCATTGCATTTCAACTACAAAAATCTATTAGTGTTCAAATGTACATGTGTGCATCACTTGTGTAGGGTATTCCTTTTCCACTTTCACATTATCCAAGAATGTGTGCAGTATAGTTCATATTTTTTTGTGATTTAGATTATCTTGAAAAAGGAAAGGTAAATTATTTCCCATGGAAAAAGAAGGTTTTCCCTTTTTATAGGTTGTTTGGACTTACGTGGAAAAATTTATGGTATGCCTTTCATATTATTTAGTTTAAATTTGAATTAACAGATTATTCTACATGAAAATATAATTACCTATGTGATGTCCTTCATCACTAATTAAAATTATAGGGTTTCAATTTCCTAGACTCTAACTCATTTGATGATAAATTCTAGGTTCTCATTGGTGGATCACTCTTCCATTGATTTCCTTTCCCTCTGGATCTTGTCATACTTTAAAAGTCATCAATGATACATATATTATTTCGGGTATCCCAAAAGGCTTTATAGTAGAACATATTGTGAAGTTTTTTTGACACTTGAGGATTCTTTTTAGAACTGCAATGCGGTCTATGCTATCGAGTTATATATCAAGCAACTTGTCCTTAATAACCACACTATGAGGTAGGTTCAACCGGTTTGAACTTGTTGGGACATAGCATATGAAGTTGTGTGATGAGTCCATATCACAGGTCTATTATGGTGAAAAAAGTGAAGACATGTAATGATAGTTATTATGTTAACATTACTAGAAACATTTTCGAAATTATCCATGCTATCGAGATGTCAAAATTCCAGGCATTAGGTGTCAATACTCGTAGCTAATAGATAATAATAATAATATAAAAAAATCACAACTTTATTCTTGAAATATGATTGTTACAAATTGGTAACCTAGTTCATGAGTTACTATCACCCAAAGATTGCAAAACAAACTTAAAATATAAATTAAACCAACATGAGAATCCAACTAAGGGTTTCTCGACAAAATCATGCCATAACTTGGCATTTTGAAACCCAAATTTGAATCCATCATAAGTAATACAATGCAAACTCAGATGGATTTTCAATGCATGTTTGCATGCTACACTTATTCTCTGTCTAGATATTATTTTTTAAATGGAACCATTAGTCAAGCCCACAGTCCTTTTTATGTGAAAAATTTCAGCTCTATTTGAGCTCTTTTTTGCTCCACCACCTCCATAAACATATGCAAACATATATCATGATCTTGGAATTCCATTACATATGTATGTGTCAATGTTCCATAATCATGCCCCATCATCAATTTAAGAAATTTCCATTGAATATCAAATTATGGAGGGGGGGAACTTTTTGCTGCAACATTTGGCTCAAAATCAGGGACCATCTTTGTATGAGGTGAATGAGAACTATAGATATTTGAAGAAGTAGATTAGTGCCTTTTCCTCTGGCCATGGAGTCATATATAGTCATCCATCACAAAAATTTGTCTTTGTTCATTCTCACCTTGAAAGTTGCAAAAATTCATGCCCTAATTGAAATGACACTAAATTTGAAAGATATAATAAAAATGCAAGCTAGAAGTGCCCTATTAATACAAAGGGAAAGCCTTCCTACCTACCCTAACTGAGATAAATTTTGATTGAATAGGAAACATGATATTTCCTATGGAGTTGATCCAACAACTTGTTAAATGTATGGGACTAAATCATGCATTTGATTTCCAAGGAAACATGCGCATGAAGAGAAAAAGTGCAGAATTAATTGAAAATCCATACATGCCACTTATAAAAACTACACCGAAAGGTCAAAAAATACTTAAGGCCTTAACTTAATTTGAATCCAAAAATGACAAAACAGGATTAGCGAAAACACGAGAGTGGTGTGGGTGAACAACATAAATAAAAAGTGAAGATACCTTTCCCCAAGATGCCTTTGTCACCGTTGTATGAAAACATGTTTTCCTTTCCCTTTATACATGCAAGTGAATGCATTATAGGTATAGTGTTTTCCCAGAATAGGAGAAGCCTACTTAAATATATCATTCGTGGATTGAATGTTTGGGTGCCTTAATGTGCAATGACATGTTTCCAGGACTGAATTCAATGCAAGGCATATTTGAAACTCTAACTCTATCTTCCGGTGTCTTATTAGAAATTATTTCAGTTTTCATTTTGTATTTTCAAGTTAGATATTGTTTTCAAGTTTTTACATTTATAATTTTATTGCAATGTGGCAGACTGATCAGAGCAGTGTAGGAACAACCCCGAGATGGGATGATCACGGAAAGAGGCCAGCGGAAGAACATGTAAAGTGCCAGCATTGCTCTATCTTCAGGTATTTTAGTTATTTACATAATTGAAATAATATTAATTTTGTTCAAATATGCGGACACCTAGCCATGGTACGCCTGATGATTCCCTCTTTGAGGAAGAGCTTTCTTCATCCCTATCTCCAGTGTTCTTGTTGCAAAAAAAGGCACGAGATGCAAGGTTGGAATTTAATACTTTGATAGATGCGCCTCAAACACCTGAAACAGAAGAGAGGATAAAACATCTTATGAGCCAGCTAGAAAGATATCAGGTAATAATAAAAATTCAAAAGGATATTTTTTTTGTTATGCATGAGATGAATTGTGATAGTTTGATTTTTAATTTTTACATTGACTAAACTAACAAAAAGTTCTTTTGTATGTAGCGTTTTCTGGCACTTGCTGAACCTGGTGTTGGTGGTAGTGGGACACAAGGGCAAGAGATTGCCCAAAAACCCTCTCGTACACCTTCTACTCCTTTAGGTGCCGGCCAAGAAACACACCCTGCCCAAGCAGACACCCAGCCAACCGCTGAACGTGTTGGCAATGATGAGGCTGATATGGCCAACTACATTATTGTGTTTCCTGGAGCTACACGTGTCAGCTCCACAGGGACCATTAATGGCATGTTGTTGGTGAACGATGAAGGTGTCCCTATAAAGCATGTACAACTCCCAGGTAAATTTTAATATTTTAACTATTTCATGTACTTTATCTAAAACATATTTATCATGATTTTATTTTTAAATTAATGATAATATCTTTCTTTTTTTTGTGTAGGAAACAATGAGTTCTACAGGTTTCTGGAGAGCCATGCGTTGGTAATTTTTGGCCCAACCATATGCACAGGGTGGAATTCCCAGAATTCCAACCTGAAAAAAGAACTTCTAGATTATCTAGAAGCCCTTTTTGGGGTCGGCACATTTGACAGAACAACGGTGGCTTGGGTAGCCGACAAATATTTGAAATATACCAGGGACACCTATAGGATGCAATTGCAATTTAACCCTAGATATGAGCATCCTCTCACAGTTCCAGAGAGTGAGTGGAGAGCACTCATCCATGACGGAAAAGAGAAAAGGGCAAAGAAAGAAGGAAAAATGCCAACTGGACCCGCAAGGTAAATTACAACTTTAATTCAATAGCTTTAATTTTCTTTATGTCTAAAATAAAGTGTGCTACGTCATATCTGACTTCAATCTTTTGATGCTAGGTTTCCTGACACCTCAAAGGCAACCAAAGCTAGGATTGAGAAAAAGGGCCATCACAAGCTAGGCCAGGGCGGCTACTTGAAATTAGCTACAAGAATTGTAATTAAGTAGCTAAACATCTTATAATTAATTGTATCGCCTTCCAACATTTTTGTAATCCTATCAAATATGATTAAAAATACACAATCATATGTAATGTAGGGTGATGACTTCGGAATAGAAACTATAGAGGAAGATAAAAATATCACTTTCCATTTCGGCTATCAAGCCGTAGTTGAACGTCGTAGAAGCTTGGGGCAGGTCCCAAGATCCAGAATGCCTGATAAGGTAAAACATTAACCTTTCAATATGTTTGTTTTCATCCATAAATTTAATGTCTAAAAACTTTGTTTAAATCAGGGGAGCAGCACTACCGACGAGGCAAATAACCCAGTTTTAGAGCCAGATGTAGATGATCCTCACGTGCAACTTGATCATTGTAGTGGGGACCAGGCCGACAATGCTACTATCAGTGAGGGCCGTGACGGTAATTAATTTCCACTTATAATTTTTTCTAATTATACCTTGATGGTTGTCCTTATAACGTTTTTTGTTTAAATGACGGAGAATGTTTCCCTTGAGGATCTTACCACCAGAGAGGAAGACAGGGCAACAGTCCCAACGGCGACAACTGGTGCACCAGGTAAATAATCTCATTGCAATTTTTTTTATTAATATTACCGAACTAGTTCAATGATATTTAAAAGCTGACAATTAAAATTTAATATTATCTGTTTTTGTAGGCGATGCCCCGTCACTGGATGAGACCAGACATCGTGACAACGCAACTAGGTCAGCGGCGACAACTGGTGCACCAGGTAAATAATCTCATTGCAATTTTTTTTATTAATATTACCGAACTAGTTCAATGATATTTAAAAACTCACAATTAAAATTTAATATTATCTATTTTTGTAGGCGATGCCCCATCACTGGATGAGACCAGACATCGTGACAACGCAACTAGGTCAGTGGCGACAACTGGTGCACCAGGTAAATAATCTCATTGCAATTTTTTTTATTAATGTTACCGAACTAGTTCAATGATATTTAAAAACTGACAATTAAAATTTAATATTATCTGTTTTTGTAGGCGATGCCCCGTCACTGGATGAGACCAGACATCGTGACTACGCAACTAGGTCAGCAGTGCGGGTCGAAAGGCACAAAACAAGAGCAGAGCACGATGATATTGATGATGTAATTAGGAGCTTTAGAAATAGGAAGAAGAAAAATAAAATTTGATAATGTAAAATATTGTATTATTATAAAACAAACGTTACCATACTTGGAACGTTTTTTGCGTTATATAAAAAACTCATTTATCATACTATTTTTATGTCAAGCATTAATTTCAATGTTTCCTTGCGTACTTTTGTTGAATTGTTTTTTTATTAGTTATTGAATATTTTTTTTTATGCTCATGAAAGTAAAAAATGAAATATAGATTGGGTATTGGGGAATTGAGAGTGATGTGAGGGGGGGGGGGAAGGGCCATAAGAGCTTCCACCTTCACATGGTTGGCCCTGTTTAGTAGAGAATAATTTATTGGAGCGATTTAATCTTGGAGCAAACCTCCCTTGATCCAGCGTAGCAACAAAAAAGTCACTGTTGACTTAGGTGCTACTCTTTCAGATCGTGGGAGGCTTGTTCCAAGTTCATGCGACTCCAATAAATTGTTCTTGAAACGAAGAGGAGCTTATTCAGGTATGTTTTGAAATTTTCAACATATTTTCTAACATTATCATAAGAATGCATCTTAGAGTAAAAAATACTACATCAATTACTTGTATTTATTGTATAGATAATGATGGATTTTGATTGACTTGGCAGTGCAGGTACAAATCCTCTTGCATCATGAGCAATAAAACTTGTCAACCAGGATCATGTCCAGGATATTTTTGCTTGTGCGCTTGACCAGGTTCGTAATGTCACATTTTGTAAGTTCCTTTACAGTTCATAATTCGATATTAAGCTTGTTCATGATTATTATCTAGGTTTTTTGTATGTGTTTTTTCATCTATTTGATTGTAAGCAACTCTGCATGTTTCCTGTTGTTCACTATGATTTCTCCCATTACCACTCCCGGGATGAATCCGACTTTATTGTTACATAGGTTACTTTATTGTTACTATGATTTCTCCATTTACGATTTCATAGGTTACATCATGTAAAGTTGTCAATCTCAGGTTGGTGATGAGCTTTAGTTCTCCAGATTTGGGGCTTTTCTGATATTTTCTCCCTCATGTCATTCCTGCATCACCTCGTTGTTTGAGCATGCCAATTTTCTACCACTTGTACCAATTTTCACATGTCAATCTCTGAGTGGTGCCACATTTCACCTATTTTCAGTGAGAGTTTAGGGTTTCTCTAACATAGCTTCAGAAATCCGATTTAGTGCCTGCTTGAATATCGTCACATAATAATCATGGTTTGGATTGATGAGCATGTTTTGAATGGTTGGTTGATTCATAAGAACCACCCATATAGTCATCTTGAGATATTTCAGAAGTTTTCTCGGGTTTCCTTTTTCACTGTTTATAGTGGGTGGGATGGTGTGGGGTGATCCATCAATACTAGTGCTCTTGTAGTAGGGAATTTGTTTTTGGGGATATAAAGGAGCATTTGATGTAGATATCCCATTAGATGCATTCATAGATGGGCACGAGAGGTCAAGAATTTAAATTAAAAATATGCAACCTCTAGCATGGCAACCTGAAGGCCGCAAGAGACACTGGTTAAAGATTGTTTTGTGCTAGCCTTAATATAGTCGTGATTTCTTTCTATTATCTTAATGCAAATATATAGTCCGGTCTCATTAAAATGAGGATTGTGGTTTTATTTCTCTTTGGTTGTTTCTCTCTTAATGCTCCAGAAGTTGCCAAAAGTTGCGATAGTTGTTTAGTTTTACTGTTACAACTTAAAAGTGGTTTTTAGCAATGGGAGTCATGTTTTTTAAGGTTCATACTAATATGAAGATCTTGTAATTCTATATTCAGCATAAGAGAAGATGGCCTTTGCTTTGGGAAGTATGACAACAATTGCCACATCTACCTCATTGGGTAACAATGGAAAGGGGAAGAAGTTGGGTGCAATGTTTGATAATTATGGCAGACAATTGTCTTCTCTTTCACTTTTTTCACCCATTTCCTTTAATCGCTCAAGAAGAAGAGGGACTCTGAGATTACGCAACAGAGAGAAGGTAGTTAATACAAGAGCTATGGAAAAGGAGTTGTACTTCAACAAGGATGGCTCAGTGACAAAAAAATTGCAGGTCAGAGAAAAATTATGTTTAAAGGAAGGTCACCTGCACGTGAAACTTCACTGCGGTGGATCTTTCCTTGTCCACTTATATTCGATTTTAATGTGTTATTTTAATTTTTCATGGAGGGTTGTTTTGGCATATGGTTTGGCATTCAATTGCACACTTACTGAAAGCATTGTCAATTTGTCTTGCGAGCGGTGTGAACAAACTTGTTGATCTTGTTGGAGTCACCCTTGGGGCGAAGGGCAAAATGTTGTCTTGGAGAGCAAGCATGGTTCTCCGAAAATAGTTAATGATGGTGTGACAGTAGCTAAGGAGGTAATTTGTAGATGTGTGCTCTGGTTTTATTTTTAACATTGTATTAGTTCCCCTCTTAAATGTCTTAGATTTGGTAGGCATAATTTGAAAACTCAAAGGTGAAAGGAAACATATTTGTTACCCAGTGGTCTACTTGGCCTATGGACTAGCCACATTAGAGTAATGCATAAAGCTTTTCACAACAATAAAAGGAAAGGGTTATGGCTGAGTCAAATTTTATTGTTATTGACAGTCTAATGAAATGTATCTCAATGCTATGGTTTTGGCCTTTTTATTGGTTGAATTAGAGGACCCAGTTGAAAATATTGGGGCCAAGTTGGTAAGGCAAGCTGCGGCAAAGACAAATGATTTAGCTGGGGATGGAACCACAAAATATGTTGTTCTTGCACATGTTGGAATATTGAAAAATTCCAGAACAATGAATGGAGAATAAATCTCCCTTCTTTTAACACAGAGAAAATAAAAATTTCTTTGACAAGAGACATATTTTCAATACTTTGAAAACAAACTTCTATTCCCTTCAATAACTCAAAAAAAAACTATTACACTTCTTCCTCACTGAGAGGGATTACAAAATTATGACTGCTACAAAACGCAGTGCATAAAACCAACTCACTATCTATTCAAAACAAACATACTCTGTCTCTAAAACACTCTGCTGTGTTTTTCACTTTCGCACTGCTGTGCATACACACTTAAAAAGTTACACTCAGTCTTTCACTTTTTACACACTGCTGTGTAATAAAAAATTTACGTATTGTCTATAAAAAAAACTACCAAGATTTTTCGACCTTTTTATTTTTATATGCCGTAACATATAAAACATATTATAATAAACCCTCTTTTAAAAAAAATAAAATTAAAAATAAATTCTATGGCCCACCTTTCATTTCGCATATGATATATATATAACATATGTTTAAAACATATGTATATATTAAACTATCAAAAAATTAAAGAACCCTTTCCGTCGGACTTCAAAAGTCTGAATAGATTGAATTTCAAACCAAATTCGCGTTCCAAAATGGGATGCTGACGTCTGCCTAATTTTAACTCGAATTCTCAATCCATTGTGCCCTATAAAAAATTCGGGTCCGGTTTTCAGGTTTTCAGATTCCCTTCAATTTCATGCGATCCAATATTAATGCTCCACGTGTCCTCCTTTTGAATTTACAAAACTGTCGGGTAAATTTCTGTTTGTTTAATTTCTGGTTGGTGAATTGCGTTAATGCCGGTTGTTGTGTTTAAATACAATCTTGTACAGAAATATGGCTGCGGCCGTCTACAAAAAAAACTTGCAGGAATTTTAAATGCTGAATTAAATTTCTGGATGGCATGCAAGCAACCTCCAAAAAAAAATGTTGCTGCTGCATCCGTCCTTCTGCTGCAGCGGTTGAAGTTAAAATTCAACAGCACAGGGTTTAATAAGTGAGGGTGTAAAGGTAACTTTTTGTCGATAGTACTGGATTAAGATCATCTATTCATTTTTGTAGGGTCTTATGGTGTTTGTTTTTTTAGTTTTGGGTTGGGCTTATTGAGTCTAAGATAGATTTTGAGTGAAAAAATTGCTATCAGGTATTAAAAAATTTTGGTTCTTTTGTCAAAATTTATGAGCTTGTTAGGAAATACAAAACTGACAATGGTTGTATCTTAAATTTGTGGAAAATAATTTGAAATGAAACCTTTTTGTTTAGGTTGTTGTAGTAGGTGCAAACCCCGTTCAAATTACTAGGGGCATTGACAAGACAATAAAGGCCCTTGTTTTGGAACTCAAAATTTTGTCAAAGGAGGTAAACGCTTGCCTTTTGAGTAGGCTGGTTTTCCTTTTTGCTGATGGTTTGGTGTATCTAATTGAATTAGTTGCCTAAGGTATTTTTGGTTGCAAACTCCTTTTCATTTTTCATACAGTGTTGGCCTTGTGGAATACATTTGATTGTGTGGTCTTGTTAGATCTACAACATTTGTATTTGTTTAGTCTTATGGCCGAGGTGCAATTTATTATGGAAATAGTTGATGCAATATTGTCATTTAATCCTTACTGTAGGGTAGCATGTTGAGAAGTTTCTTGTGAAACATTTGGTATTCAAAATGACACTTGATCCTATACGGCATCATGCACTTGACTTCAAAATTCATATTCAAAGTGTGCCAGACAATTCTTGCAAAATTTCAAATATTTATGTTGTTTTAAACCATTATCTTTTTCATGTATTGGATGCTGAAAATGTGAAAAAGACTTTGGTATGAAACCAACTGGTGAATAATTTCCAGCAAAACAACCACTTCGAAGACATGATTTAGAAGTAGAACATATGTACTTATGAAGCATAGAAAGATATCCTTGATGCATTGTCAATGTTTGGCTAGGGTTATTTTGGAGAAAATAACTCCTTATTCCTAGAATAGTGATCTTCAATACAAGTAAATGCCAGAGAAGAGAGATCATCGTGTGACGCAACAAAACTGAAATTGGACCCCCAAGGAGAGCTGGTGTGTCTACAATCGCTCTGTCGGCATTTTCCCTTGGTGTACCCCGTTCTTTTCCTCCAGCCTGAGTCTTAATTGACTTCTTCTTTCTTCGGGTTTATTTATCAAATTCGTAGAATTTGATAAATAAATACTATCCACAATGGTTGGACTTCAATTTATATTCCCGACTTTATATTATCTCCAATCCTTATAACCAATGTTTAACTTTCAACACTTTGTATTTATACTCCACGTTTCTTTTTAAATAAATAACTTGTAATGAACTTTCGGCTCTATATTTCACCACCCGGCCTTACAACAATCACGCTCCAGACTTATGCTAATTATCCGCCAATCGTTTAATTAAACAATTTCATTATACTCCGGCCCCACCTATATATATCAATAACCAATCAAACACTTGTATCGTACCTGGCTATCCTCCGCACACCTTAGTTAACCTCCGGGCAAGTTCAACGTGCGACCACCGTCCGATGGCCCTTCTCCAAATCAACAACTCTTGGCAATTTCGCTCGGCTTCCAACGTCGGGCTTTAACGTGCGATGGCGCGGGTTAAACGGTGGTTTTCCGGGGGTCACTTTGCCACGTGTCGCATTCCCTATGGAATCGCTCGCGAATAGGAAATACCGCCTACTCCGCAAAAGCGGTGCGATATGGGCAACCCGCTTTTGTGATTCCGCTCATGGTTTTGGTAGAGGGCTTGACCACGGGTGCAAGTCTGGTTCCGCTATCCTTTTGTTTGTTAACTCATGTCCAATCCTCGGGTCAGGTTCCGAAAGCACAACAATTTTGTCTCTTTATTAAGTGGGATTTTTATATTTGAATAGTGTTCACGACCCCGGTTCTCTACACATACCTCGCCTTCAGGTGGGGTGAGTTCACAGGGTTATCCAACAATTTACGGGAATTCAAAGACAGAATAATGGAATTATCAGTACCCAATCACCTCACAGTTAAAAAATTCTTCATAATTAGCAGTTCGAGATAATTCAATGGCACCTAAGCTTGGAAATCATTTAACTGGAAACAATTGTTCACACACAGAGGTTTATTGCAGAAATCCCCTCTCTACTCTCCTCTTCCCTCTCTAATTTTATTCATCTGAGGAATTACAATTTATATACATAACATATGGCTCTTCGGTTCCTCTGAGAGGACCGTTCTAGAAATCAAAAGGTCTAATTATAATAATTCAACTAACTGAAACTATTCGACTCCTACAACTCTAACTAGTCTAAGTAATATAGTCAGCTGAGGTATTGACACCTAGCTGTTACAACTCAAATGTTTTCGAACCCTCCTAGCCACAACATGTGGAAAAAACCTCCTACATTGCTGGCTAGTGCCTAATGCCCTTGCATCATCGTGTGACATAAACCTATTAACAAAAGTGAATTCCTTGAATTTCACCAAATATTTTCTTTGAATTCCTTGCTTTTAAAAGCCAATGATATCCCTTATTGTGTTAATGTTACGGAAATTCCTTGTCCTAGTGCCTCACACTCTACTATGATTTTTTTACCAAAAGTAGGTGCAACCGATGTTGGTGTAGAAGACATGGCATCCATTGAAAGAGAGAATGCCAAAGTAGTCTCATCATTCCATATAAATGATATTTTCTTTAAGATATATGTGAGTGGACTTGAAATGCATGCATAATTCTTAACAAATGATCAATAATATCATGTAAGTCTAAAAAATCTTCTAAGAACCTTGATTTTCTTAGGAATAGGTCATTTTTTAATAGCTTGCATCTTTTGAGGCTCCAACTTCACTCCTTCCTTTAAAACAATATGAACCAAATACTCAAATTCTTATTTCCCGAAAGAACATTTGGATATTTTTACATAAAAATGATTGTTCTCAATAATTTATATAACTTTTCCACATGTTTAGTGTGGTATTTCCATGATTTATTATAAATATGTGTATTATCAAAGAAAACCAACACAAATTTTATAAGATGGGATCAAAAAAAATTGTTCTTAAGTCGAGCCCGCCGAACTTCAAACGGCGATAAACCATAATTCAAACCAAATTCGTGTTCCAAAATAGCCTGCTGACGTCGGCCAATTTTGTGACGCGAAAACCAAATGAATTCCGCCCTAATATTTTTCGGGTCCGAAGTTGGGCTGGCGTATGGAGGGAGAGTTGTGACGCGAATTTCTTATCAAATTCGCCCTAATCTTTTTCGGGTCCGGATTTCCACTGCGCGAGTGGCCCAAACAAAGATCCGCTCCAATCAATTTATGCCACGTGTCCTCAATAAAAACTTTCCCTGCTCCCGGCTGCGGGTGCATTCGATGGCGTTTAAGGCGATGGGACATGGATATGGCGATTTCATATCAATCGCATTAACATTTAACGTTGTTCAATTAAGTTTTCACATCAAATCCGCATTAATTAATTTTTAACACTGTTCAAGATCGGCCTCCACTCCTCTTAGTGATTCCGCACGCTCCAATATGATCCGGCCTTCGGCTCTCATTATTAATGATCAGAGATTAATTATGACGGGTGTCCTTTGATTGCATTGCAGTCGGGTCGACAAAATGGCGTTTAGCTATGGTTTTTCAGACGAGCCGGTTGCTGGATTACACTGCCTGCTAACTGTGACGATAAGGAGAAGTGGCCAGCTGAACTGCTGCCTAGACCTTGCAGCATATCTGCATTTCTCTCGGTTCTGTCTCTGTTTGTCTTCCTCTGTTAATTGGAATTATGCTTCTCCGTCTCCTCTTGTGCCCACTGCGCCTGAGACTGCACCCATGCCTCGCGTGCGTCATAGGATGCGTTGCCGCAGGGGGAGCACTAGAGGTCAACCCCTGCGGGCTCCCTCCAGCCCCTCAACAGAGTCGACTTCCGGCCAATCCAGTGATTATTACGCAGGTCGATATCCAAATACTAGGAGTGGGCGGGGTCGGGTTGTAGGATCTGGCCACCGTATGGATTCCCCTGCTCCTCGCTTCCCCACCACTAGTTCACCTTCTCCCACGACGCGCACTGTGCAATTTTCCTTTAATTTCTCTCTCAACCGCCCACGAATCACGACTTTAGTCACTATGGTCTTCCGCGAGGAGGCCCAAATGGAGGAAGAATGCACTCGTCCGGCGAGTCTGAGCTCGGAAAAAGTCGGCTAGCATTCGGGCCTTCAGGAGGGGAGTCGTGGCATGCATGTGGAGGTAGCACCTAGCGATCCTGGACCTTCCGAAGGATGGTGCCGAATCGTGGAGGAACCACCGGAGGAGTAGTTTGGTTAATTTGTTTTTCTTGCTTAGCAGGCCCACTTAATTGGGCTACTTTTAGATTATTTTACTGTGCTAGACCTTTGTAATATTTTTGAATTCTGTAAATTAAACGTTCAAGACTGGTTTCCCCGTATGAGGGCAGTCTTCTTAATTTTTTTATTTTTTGATGACAAATTTGCCATGAGTCTGGCCAGGCAATTTGACTTCGGTGTAATTTTATTCACAATGTTAATAGATTAAATTTACTTAGAATTCTCACATGATTAGCGTTTTTCTTGATCTGTTCAAGGATTTTAGGTACTTTAATTTGTATTTGGAACAATGGATGTCGGTACTCTATCTGTTGCTTTACTATTCTACATACTGCTATTTCACTTTCTTATAGATGCCTCGGGCATATTTGGATGCTTTCTCAGATTGTCGATAATCTCCATGTGGACCGTTACTGGGTTTTATATCATGTCCCCGTATGTGACATGGGGTATTTTTCTATCATTGTCTGGGGTGGGACTTCCACTTTTCTGGATGGATATTTGGGTTCCAATCTTCAGATGTGAAAATGTAATGACTTCATGGACTGCTTTACTTCATATAATATATTCAAAACAACATTTTTTCTCTTGTGAAAAAAAAAATGATTAATGTTTATCACTCTGCCTTCAAAACTAGCGATGCTGGTCTATGTTGCTGGTTTATTGATATGGTCTGATGGTCTTTTTATATTTTGGACATATCACACTCTCACATGATTAGCGTTTTTCTCTGTTCAAGGATTTTGGGTACTTTAATTTGTATTTGGAACAATGGACGTCGGTACGTACTCTATCTGTTGCTTTACTATTCTACATACTCCTATTTCACTTTCTTATAGATGCCTTGGGCATATTTGGATGCTTTCTCAGATTGTCGATAATCTCCATGTGGACCGTTACTGGGTTTTATATCAAGTCCCTGTATGTGACATGGGTATTTTTCTATCACTGTCTGGGGTGGGACTTCCACTTTTCTGGATGGATATTTGGGTTCCAATCTTCAGATGTGAAAATGTAATGACTTCATGGACTGTTTTACTTCATATAATATATTCAAAACGACGTTTTTTCTCTTGTGAAAAAAAAATGATTAATGTTTATCACTCTGCCTTCAAAACTAGCGATGCTGGTCTATGTTGCTGGTTTATTGATATGGTCTGATGGTCTTTTTATGTTTTGGACATATCACACTCCTCACATGATTAGCGTTTTTCTCTGTTGCAGGATTTTGGGTACTTTAATTTGTATTTGGAACAATGAACGTCGATACTCTATTTGTTGCTTTACTATTCTACATACTGCTATTTCACTTTCTTATAGATGCCTCGGGCATATTTGGATGCTTTCTCAGATTGTCGATAATCTCCATGTGGACCATTACTAGGTTTTATATCAAGTCCCTGTATGTGACATGGGGTATTTTTCTATCATTGTCTGGGGTGGGACTTCCACTTTTCTGGATGGATATTTGGGTTCCAATCTTCAGATGTGAAAATGTAATGACTTCATGGACTGTTTTACTTCATATAATATATTCAAAACAACGTGTTTTCTCTTGTGAAAAAAAATGATTAATGTTTATCACTCTGCCTTAAAACCTAGCGATGCTGGTTTATTGATATGGTCTGATGGTCTTTTTATATTTTGGACATATCACACTCCTCACATGATTAGCGTTTTTCTCTGTTCAAGGATTTTGGGTACTTTAATTTGTATTTGGAACAATGGACGTCAGTACTCTATCTGTTTTTTTACTATTCTACATACTGCTATTTCACTTTCTTATAGATGCCTTGGGCATATTTGGATGCTTTCTCAGATTGTCGATAATCTCCATGTGGACCATTATTGGGTTTTATATCAAGTCCCTGTATGTGACATGGGGTATTTTTCTATCACTGTCTGGGGTGGGACTTCCACTTTTCTGGATGGATATTTGGGTTCCAATCTTCAGATGTGAAAATGTAATAACTTCATGGATTGTTTTACTTCATATAATATATTCAAAATGGCATTTTTTCTCTTGTGAAAAAAAAATGATTAATGTTTATCACTCTGCCTTCAAAAATAGCGATGCTGGTTTATTGATATGGTCTGATGGTCTTTTTATATTTTGGACATATCACACTCCTCACATGATTAGCGTTTTTCTCTGTTCAAGGATTTGGGGTACTTTAATTTGTATTTGGAACAATGGACGTCGGTACTCTATCTGTTGCTTTACTATTCTACATACTGCTATTTCACTTTCTTATAGATGCCTCGGGCATATTTGGATGCTTTCTCAGATTGTCGATAATCTCCATGTGGACCGTTAATGGGTTTTATATCAAGTCCCTGTATGTGACATGGGGTATTTTTCTATCACTGTCTGGGGTGGGACTTCCACTTTTCTGGATGGATATTTGGGTTCCAATCTTCAGATGTGAAAATGTAATCACTTCATGGACTATTTTACTTCATATAATATATTCAAAACAACGTTTTTTCTCTTGTGAAAAAAAAATGATTAATGTTTATCACTCTGCCTTCAAAACTAGCGATGTTGGTCTATGTTGCCGGTTTATTGATATGGTCTGATGGTCTTTTTATATTTTGGACATATCACACTCCTCACATGATTAGCGTTTTTCTCTGTTCAAGGATTTTGGGTACTTTAATTTGTATTTGGAACAATGGACGTCGGTACTCTATCTGTTGCTTTACTATTCTACATACTGCTATTTCACTTTCTATAGATGCCTCGGGCATATTTGGATGCTTTCTCAGATTGTCGATAATATCCATGTGGACCGTTACTGGGTTTTATATCATGTCCCTGTATGTGACATGGGGTATTACATGAATAAAATGAATAAAATAAAACAACAATTTTATTAACATAAAAATGAAACTGGTATTTGATACAGAAATGCCAAAAATACCAGTTAATTGAATCTGCTTCTCTGATCCTGGTCTCTAACAGTACTTTACATTACTTGAATTTCTGCTTTCAAGACTAGAGCTGCAGAAATGCAAACTCTGATTTCGTACACCCGTGCGTCAAATCCACCAACACAAAAGGAAAAAAGACAACTACAGAAATTTTCATAGCGTTTTCCTGGCTTCAAGCCCAGGAAACGCTACGAAACTGTGGAAAACTGTGTAATTTCCAGATTTTGACCTAAGGTACCTTCCAGATATATAAACTTGGTTTTCAACATGCCATTAACCTCATAATCAAACTCAACTTAAGAACCTTGAGGTGGTTCCTCTTCATTAATGATGATTTGAGCTATGGGTTCCTCAACTACAGTCATCTTTAAACCCTTCTTCTCCATCTCCTCATGGATCAATTCTAACTACTCTTGGAGGTCTTTTACTTGGTCCTTCAGTTTTCTCTTGCTAGATTTCAAGTGCAGGTTCATTCTTCTAACATGCTTCACCTCTTTCCTCAATGATATAGTCCATTAGATTAATTTTTGTGTATCATCTAAGGTCTTTGACACACTATCAACCTGCTCTTCCCAAATCTCTTTCATTTTCTCAAAATAAAATTTTTGGACATTATGTTTCCTTGCCTCTTTCTTCAAGACTGTTATTTCATGATTTTCTAACTTCACTACTCATCAATAACCTCAAACTCTATTTTTTCAATAATTTTCTCCTTTCCTTTCTTTTGCTTGATGATTGATTCTTCTTTTGCGAGTGATGAAATGTCAATAATGTTTGGTAATGGCTGGGTAGTTTCAGTGACCTTCTGAACTTTTTTACAGCTTTCCAAGAGTTTTCTAGCATGTCTTGTCATGGTCTTCCTAGCCTGAAACATAAAACCTGCATCCTCACCTTCAAAATCTAACTTCTTTACTGATTTATCTTTCTTGAGCTTCTTTCCTCCCTCATCTATATCCTCAGCTTGGACTATGGGAGTCTCTTCAATATCAATAGCATGCAGAATGTCTTCTAAATTTCCCTTAGCCACTGTTTGGCTTCTTGTAATCATTTTGCTGCCATGTTTACTCACAGTTGGCTCTTGTTTTGCAGGTGAGACAACAGGTTTATCAAGTTTTTGCAATTGCTCTATTTCCATGATTGCTGGTTCACTTTGCTCTGCCCCTACTGGTTCACTTTGTTCTGCCACTGAAGGTTATATTATACCTCTAGGTTTATGAGTTATTTTAGGGGTGATGGCATCCACTTCAAAACCACTGACAAACAGAAAATAAGACCAGTCTCTGCCTAGTCTTTTTAAATCATCTAAAACCAATAAATTTATTAAACCATGATGAAAAAGTGAGTTTTCACTTCCTTCAGATTTAGCTTGAACTTTATCTGCCATTTTTTCTAAGCTTCTATATAAATAAAAAGGTAGATCAAGAGATTGCTTACCAACAAAATGTAGCAGAAGCTTGAAGTGGTACGAATAAACCTTATGATACCTCCCTTCACAAGTGAAGTATTTCTGAATGATAAGTAGTAGCTTTGAGAAATTATCTTTCATGTAGCTCCTTGGAATGGAATTTGTAAGTTCAACCTCACTATGTTCTGGCTTGATAAATTCGTTTCATTCCTGCATGTTGAATTTGAAACCTTTGAACCATTGTTCTTCTCCTCTTGGAATTCCTATTGTTGTTGCAATAGTCTCTGGAGTTATAGTGAGGTTCAACATTCCCACTTTTGCAGCTGTCCCATTGAAATTTTGGGAAAACTCTTTAGAAACCTATACATGGAATCCTTGCAATCTTTGGAAAAACTGCAAACACCTTGTTCTTCTGAAAAATTCTCAAGCTATTGGGTCTTCATTTATCAGGTTCATGTCTGATGGCTCATATCTAAGACAGTGGCCACCTTTGTTGCTCTTACTCCTTTAAGCCATGTACTTTTTATGTCTTCTTTGCCTCGCTTGATAAGTGATACCTGCAAACCTTTGAAAATTCCAGCCACAACTTGCTCTTAGTGAAATAGCTCTCCAGAGATCAATAACATGCAAAGAGGGAGTGGAGAATGACAAATAACTCAATTGGGAAAGATTTTAAAGTTCGATGACAACTCATGGCATAGTTATGACTCATACATACTTAAAATGGTAATAATGACTTCAACCATGACCATTGTACCTTGATTTAACCCTAACTGACTCGAATGACATCTATCCTAACCCCTTCAATCATTGACTGACACCTAGCAGCTGTTTTGAAAAGACAGAAAGGAATGCTTCCTTTCGTAGCGTACTTAGTGTATTTCTTGGCAGTTTCGCTACAAAAGTATTAGCTGTTTCGTAGCGAAAAGTGTTTTTTTTGTGTAATTCGCTACGAAAGTAGGGATTCTTGGCTAAAATGACCTTTTTGGAGTTGTATGCTTGGGAAATGAAATATGTCAGGAAATAATGACTGATGTGACATGAAAATACTTGAATGGGGGTGGGTTTGGACCTTAGGATAAGATAATAAGAAAAATTTAAAATTTTCCTTAACCAAGTAATAAAAAATGAATTCTATGACCATACCTTTGACACATGAACCTCTAAGACTATGTCAAATGATGTTTCATTTTTTTTTGAGTGATAACACTGCACAAAATCCACTACCAAAGCAAAAAAATGAGCCGATGAACATAATGCAACCATCTCGGGCTCAAGAGTGACAATCTTACGACCAGGAGAACAACAATAACCCTCCAAACATTGCAAAAAAGAAGCCTAGGAATAATCAAAAGGGATACTTTGGACAGGGGACACTAATCAACAACGCCCCCTACGATCTCAGTTTGGGGCCAACCCCAAACGAAATAAAAAATAAGAGCCAAATAATAACTCCCAAGGGAACAAAAAGAGACCCAGTATAAGTACAAATCATTCTTGTGCCATATGTGGTGAATATGACCATTACAGTCACCATTGTCCCGAGCTCCCCAAATTTAAAAAACTTGAGGGTAACCATGGACAAGGGGGACCTACTCAACAACCTGTTGTAATGCAGGAACCTTTTCCCCACCAAGGGGTGGTTAACACCCAGCAACAACAACCACCCCAAAATGATACCAGAGGAGGCAGTCACAAAATATACATGTCTAGAGAAGAATTGTTCTTCCAAACAAGGAATAGAAACTATGATACACCTTTGGACACCAACCCATCAGGTACAAGTACAAGTGCACCTACCAAACCATTAACTATCTACAAAGTACCTATAAAGCCCCTTCCAAAAATGGTCAAGGGACCAATCAGGTGCGTAGGAAACCAATCTAAAGCTTCTCATAGGTACAACATAGTAGATGATTTAGCACAATCACCAGCTGCTATGTCAGCTTTGTAAGTTCTCCAATCGTGCCAAGGACAATATAAAGCCTTCATTTTCGCGTTAGGTGCAATCGATCCTTTTGATTCACGCCTAATGGTTTTCAACCTAGACAAAGCAATCCCGAGGCTTCCTTCTCTGGTCACTTTCCAAATACTGATTTCGATTCAGAACATCACCATACACCGATGCATCGTCGATGAAGGAGCATCCACATGTATCATGTCCAAATCAGTTTGGAAAAATTTAGGATCACCTGAATTAAAACCATTTGACATCATGCTTAGAGCATATGATGGTCGCCCTTCAACCCCCGTCGATCTGTATCAAAATGTGCTAGTAAACCTAGCCGGGAAGATATTTATTACATACATTGAGGTCTTAGACGAACAACTAGACTACAATATACTCCTCGGGCAGAGTTATATGTACAACATGAATGCAGTCGCATCCTCTGTCTTTAGGGTTGATGTTTCCCCATGATGATCGAATAATCACCATCGACCAACTCACATAATCCGACAAGAAACCCATGACGGCTCTCGATGTCATGTTACCGTACGTAGACACTGTTAGCGCAAGGAGTCACTCCTTGACTGCAAAAGGAGTAAGCCTTACACATCATAGTTCATTTAAAATTTTAAAGGGTTGTTTGAGTGGTGGGATGGCTTCTCAAATATTTTTGAAATGATTTTTTATATTCTTTAAAACTTTCATGCATTTGGAAAGCTGTGGCAAGTATAAATTGTATGGCTAAATCGGTATTATAGGGAGAAGTGTGTAAAAAATAAAGAATATGGATAACTGGTACCTATTCTAGGAAATATTCATATCCTAAATGATTCACAGCTATAATGATGGCTCTTTACACAAAATTTGTTTATGCAAAGTAAACAACATTCATAAAGTAGATTGCATGTATAAAGTATTCCATAAATCCTTTATGAAATCTTCACTAACATGTTCTACAACACATATATGATTTGCAGAAAATTGAAAGCAGATAATTTACTATTAAATCCTCTAATATTTTCTCACTCACACCTTACTAGCTGCTGCAACTCATAATTAGAAAAAATTAACAAAAAAAGAAGACACACCATACATTAGATTGGTTCTTGTGTCACAAAATCCTCCAGCATGAAGTAAAAATGCTTTTCTTTATTATATTCAGTCTTCACGAAGACCAACATCCAACCTGGAAATTGTATTTACAAATGGTATATATAGAAAGAGAGGCACCAACTCCATCTCTTCTAAAAAGAAGGAAAAAGTAATCCTATCATTACATAGGTGTCATAAAACACTACAATCATATCCCATCGATATCTAACTTAAAGGACAGATGTAGAAGAAAGAAGAGAAGAAATCTCAGTTGAACTGTTGAGTGTATTGTCATGCTGCCCCTTTTTTTGCTAATTTGTCTCCTTATGTCTTTGGTATTTAAATAACCATGTATCTTATTTTAATATGACCTCCAACAACCTCATAACCGCCTTTCACCATCACTTGTTATATCCATTTTGTTATGAGTTTTTATCCTTCATGAAGTTGCTCAAAAATTTGCTGACAAGTGTCAAAATTCAGTTAAAACAGGCGCTATCGGAAATTCTGGAAAAAAACATGTAACTGCGCAAAAACTAGAATGCTACCAGAATTTCTAGTAGCGCACTATTTCTTTTTTAAAAATGCATAGAAAATGTTGAAAAACCTGTGCAGACTTATATTTTTTGACATCTAAGCTAGTGTTCAAAATTGTGTTTGATAAGCAAAAAGGTGTTTGTATAAAAAAACCTTTTTACCTTCCTTCCATGTGGGTTGTAGCTTCAGTAAGCTTATCCAAGTCTGTCTTACTGTCAGGAACTGATCTTGATCTGGTTTTTCTTGTGGCTACTTGTTTGACAATGGCCTTATCCTCCTTAGAGCCCTTTTGTATCTTTGTTCTCTTTGAGGGTTCTAAGTGCTGCTCTGAAGGGGTTTTGTTTTTATCTTTCTTCTTGGTTTTCTTTGTCTTTAACCCTTCATATATTTCTTCTATATCAATGACCTATGTCATTAAATTTGGATTGTGCAGAGCCTTGGAATTAAGCCTGAAATTTTTGTTATCTCTGGTATTCCTTTTTCTGGTACCAACAACAGGTTTGGCTTCTTCTTTCTTCTTATTACTACTGATCTCATATCCAACATCTTTGAGGAGTTCTTCATCAGATTTTGTAGGTTGATAATCTCTCTGCATATTCTGCTGAATATATGCTTCCGGAAATTCTGATAACATCTGCTCTTTAGATTTATATGCAGTTGCAGACCTTCCTCTTCAAGCTATGGTGTAGACATTAGGAAAAGGAGGAACGGGAGGCACCATTTTCATAGACTTGGGTTTATCAACTAAGGAGATCTCTCCTTTCTCCAACTTTCTCTCAGCCTTGACTGAAGAAACATTTTCTTTCCTACTCTTGGCCTTACGAATGTTCTCCTTTTTAGCCTTCCTCTTGGTTCTTTTTGCAGGCTGAAGTTGTTGTTGTGAGGATGGAGGTGTAGGTGTAGGTTGGCTTGCCCTGTAAAACAAGAAATGGTCCCATGTTTGATTTATTTTCCTTAACTCTTCTTCAAATAAAACCTTGATGATACAAGTTGTATTCTGAAGCAGCAGTGTGAGTTTGGATCCTTGCTGACATCTTCGTTAGAATCTTCAACAAAAAGTATGGTAAATTGAGAGTCTTCATACTTGCAACATGAAAAATAAATCTCATATCATAAAGAAACAGAACTGTATACTTCCTTTCACAAGTGAGGTAAATCTTGATGAGTTTAACAGCTTCTGCCCAATCATTTTTGAGATAGTTTCTTGGAATTACCTTGGCCCAGTTGGGATCTCTTTGTGCATCCTTGAGGAAACTTTTGAGGTCTCCTCTAGTGATAAAATGACCTTTAAACCACCTCTCTCCTTCATGTGGAAGGTTAAATTCCTCATAAATTAAGTCTTCTGAAACCTCCAATGTGAGACCATAGATTGTGGCTGATTTTCCATTGAAAGAGTTTGCAAACTCTTGAGATACTCCTAAGTGAGATCTTCCTAGTCTGGTGCACAAAGAAAACTACCCTTCTTGGATAAAAAATATTATCACCTTCAAATTTGCATCCACTAGGTCAGCACCATGTGGCTCAATTCATTTTATCTTCCCTCCTCTTTTAGTCATCTTTAGAAATTAATGACTCTATCTCTGAAATTGATAAGTGGTAGAGCTAAAAGAGCTTCACCTAACAAGTGTTTCTTGTGTATTCCTTTGAAATCCTGTTCGAAATCTAGAGTCCTCCTTAAACCACAACTCTATGAAACTTGATCTCCAACAGCTAGGATAATGTTCCTCTTTTTTCGGTGGTTTTAAAACAACAACCATGGTTCATTACCCCATGCAATAGATTTCCATAATGGAAAATCTCCTTGACTGTAGTGTGCACCATGTGATGGCCATCATAATATTCAGTTGGATGCGTAATTTTGTATAGAACGCTATAGATGGCTTGAGGCAAGAGGATCTATGATGGAGGTCACCTTTTTTGTCTTGTTGATTATTGGCCTAAATTTCTAGCACCATCGCTGTGCGACCAACCAAACGGTCATTACATTAAGTTTGATGATCCACGATATTCTTTGTTCGAAAAAACACATACCTTGAAATGAGATTAGACTGACTTGGCTGACAGAGAGGACGAGATTAATAGTTGGGTTTATTACTACGGGTTGAAACCTATGCACTACACATATACCATGACTTAACTTAGGCATAACTGACTGTATACGACTCCTACCACATGATATAAATCATTTAAAAAAAATTGAAACGTATTTACACCATAACACGTGGCTTGAAAAAAAGTGTATGCGCTTTTTCGTTTATTTTTAAAAACAGGGGAAGTTAACGAAATTTCCAGCAGCATCGGAATAAAAGAAAAATAGATAAAAACAGGAATATAACAGACTATCCGAAAAGGCTAAATCAGGCGCTACTGGAAATTTCGGTAGCGACCAATTTTTTTTTTTGAAATTTTTAGAAGTCTAATCCTAAAAACAAAAATTTAAAATGGACTCATGGCTTAGCAAAGAATTGTGCTAACATTGGCTCCACATGGGATAGAGCTCTCCCTGCGAGGCTCTAAGAATATTTTGTAGTTTCAGTGCCTTGTCATTGGGCTATGGAGTCTTATTATGAAACACATCAGTATTTATAGTGAACTTAGGCCACCAACAGCCTTAGTGAAAGATTTTTTTGAAAAAGCGCCCATTGAATGGGCCACCAAATAGTTCTGTCCCATCAAGATGTTGCAAATCAAAAGTATTGTTGTGCAAAACATTGGAGATTATGAAAGGACAAATCCACAAAGCATCAAATTTGGAATGCTTACCTGGATCTTGATGTTGTGTATCCCATTTCAACACTAGATCTCCAATCTGAAAATCTTTTTTTTTAGTCCCTTTATCAAAAACTTGCTTCACAACTTGCTGATATTTTCTTATCAAATCATATTTCCGTTCTCGCTTTTTCTGCACTTCTATGATCTGATAAATTCTCCTGGTCATGTCATCTGGCTCAGCTTCATGATCTTGCAGAAATTTAGCTACATGACTGGCCATTGGACTAGAAAAATAACATCAGTTCCATAAACCATTTAAAAAGGTGATGTATTAATAGACTTTTTGATGGTCACCCTGTTAGCCCATAAAGCAAACTTCAGTTTTGAATCCTAGGCTTTCTTGTTTTGCTCCAATAGCTTGGTGATTATTCTTACCAAACTTTTGTTTGATGATTTAGCTAAACCATTCCCTTGGGGATAGTAAGTTGTAGAGTGAGTGAGTTGAATGCCATAAT
Source organism: Pinus albicaulis (assembly GCA_034641835.2). NCBI lineage: Eukaryota > Viridiplantae > Streptophyta > Pinopsida > Pinales > Pinaceae > Pinus > Pinus albicaulis. Next base: position 313,217 of record JAXQQM020090111.1, on the reverse strand, counting down.
TTTCACAGAAACTTACCAATGGAATAGCTTAAAAATTAGCTGCATTATCTGCTACTAACCTTGATGGACATCCAAATCTGGTTATGATTCCATTGAGAAAATTAATAATAAATTTATGAGTAGTATTCCTTGTAGGTATTGATTCAATCCACTTGGTGAAGTAATTAGTTGCGACAATAATCCAACGATGTTGTCCACTTGAAGGTGGATGAATTTCGCCAATGAAATCTAATCCCCATTGTTGAAAATGTGCAAAACAAACTATGGGCTTGAGAGGCAAATACTTCAAATTTTTCTTACCAGTGAACTTCTGACATTTTTCACATGCTCTCACCTCGGCACATACATCATAAAATAAGCTAGGCCAAAAATAGTTAGCTCTTAGTATTTTGTATGCAATAGTTCTCCAATAATGATGACCTCCACACATACTACTATGCATATCAAAGATAGCTTTCTTGGAATCATCTGGGTCAATGCATCTCAACAAAACTCCTGTAGGATATTTCCAATATAAACAATTATCTTTAATGCAGAATTTAATAGTTTTCAGCTTCAAAGGTCTTACTATGATTTTTTCATAATTTGGAGGAGGTTTAAAATGCCGTAGAAAATAGATGATGTCCTTATACCAGATACACTCAGAAAGCTTTACATCCACTGCCATGCTGTCAATAGGTTCAGAAATTTTCCCTTCAAATTTGTCATCCATTAAATTCAAGCCCAAAAATTTACAATTTTTTTCAGCTAGTAGTTTGGCTAATCCTTGACCTTTGATTAGTTTAGTAGGCTTTATCTCTAGATCAAACTCAAGAACTTTAGTCACCCACTTACTTATTTTTCCATCAATATCAGGCTGAACTAATATCTCTCTAACAACATATGATGGTACATAGGCAATAACTTGAGCATGTAGAATATAAACTCTAAAAGATTTCAGAGCTTTAAGTAATGCATAAGCATTCTTTTCCAGCATTTCATACTTCAATTCTGCATCTCTAAGAGCTCTGCTGAAAATTTTTATGGGAGCTTCCTTATTTTCTGAATCTTTTTGTAAAAAAACAAAAAAAATAGTATCTTGGGAGGCAAATGAGAAGATCAAGAAAGGATTTGAGTATTCAGGGCTTACCAGCTAAGGTGCTTCAATGATAGCTTTTTTTATCAGCTCAAATGAATTTCTGGATTCAATTGTCCATTTGACTTCTTTGTCCTTCTTCAACATGCAAGTAATATGCTTCACCACTTCAGCAAAGTTTGGAATGCACCTTCTTAAGAAATTGATCTTACCAAGGAAAGATTGAACCTCTTTCTTGGATCTTGGAAGTGTTAAATCCTGAATTGAAATCACTCTTTTAGGATCAATTTTCACTCCATATTTAGAAACTATGTGACCCAAATTATTAAATTATTTGAGAGAAAAATGAGACTTCTTTGGATTCAATGATATACCATATTTTCTGCATTTAAAAAATACTTGTCTCAAGTGCTGAAGGTGTTCTTGATCTGAAGCTGAAAAAATAGTAATATCATCCAAATAGATGACCAAGAATTTGTCCTTTTCTCCAATAAATGCAAAGTCCATAGCACGCTGAAAAGTAGCTCCGACATTCATAAGCCCAAATGTCATATATGCATACATGAATGTTCCCCAAGTAGTGAATGTTGTCTTCTCTCGGTCTTCTGGCCAAAAAAAAACTTGATTTTACTCGGAAAACCCATCCAACATGGAAATTATGTTTGAACCAGTTACCTTTTGAAGAATATGCTCCATCTTCGGCAATGGGTAATTATCTTTCTTGGAGCATTTGTTAAGATTTCTGAAATCTACACATAATTTGACTTCACCACTCTTCTTTCTTACTGGAACTAGATTAGAAACCCAATCTGAGTATCTCAATGGAATGATGATTTTGACATCCAAAAGTTTCTTCACTTCCATCTCCATCACTTGTAACAATAGTGGATTGATTTGTCTTAGTTTTTGCCGGAAAGGCTTAGTACCATCCTTCAATGGTATTCTATGCTCAATGATAGTTGTATCATATGTCTTAAGATCCTTATATTTCCAGGAAAAATCATCAACAAATTCACAAAACAACTTATGGTATTCAACCTTTCTTTCTTCTGATAAATCTTTTGACAACTTAACATACCTTGGTTCTTTTTCTGTGCCCAAATTGAAATTTTCCAATTCTGCTTCTATTTCAGCCAACTGTGGTTTGACTAAGACATCATTGTGATAAAATATCTTCTCAAGTGGGATTAACCCCTTGGGAATGTGATTGGTAGGCAGCTGAATGATAGGCTGATCAACAATATGTTTTTGTGGATTTTTGGTATCTTTCAAATCAGCATCATCCTTCATGAGATCTTCATCCTAATCAATGTTTAGGAAAACAAAATCTTCAGCAGCTTCAATGAATCTTATAATCTCCTGATCATCTTCAAAAAAATTCCAATGCTTGACATTATCAGGAATGCTAGGTCTGAACCTAACTTCTACTTCATATTTCATCTTTATAGGTATTGGAATTTTGAATGAGCTTGCTGAAATAGAAAATGAATCAGTCAAAATATTACTTTCTCTTGGAACAAAAGAAATGTTAAAATCCAAGAATGATTATTCTACAATGCTCCATACTGCATCCAATAATCTCTAAGTCTGGGATGCTTAGTTTGATAAACATTTATGATTTGCTGATTAATAAGTTTCACATCTCCAAAAATAGAAATTTCTGAAATATTAATATCTTTTGTTGTTTTTAAACTAATCAGAAAAGCTTCATACTCAGCCACATTATTAGTTGCTTCAAATTCAAGTTTTAAAGAAAGATTGGAGCTTTGTTTCAAAGGAGAAATTAGAACTATTCCTGCACCATGTCCTTCTTTAGAACATGAGCCATCAAAATACATTTGTCATAGCTGGGAACCTTGATGACTGGTTTGTTTTTCACCAGGCTTCAAAATCTAAAAATTTTCTGCATATGTGACAACATTATCCATGTGTAAAATTCTTGAACCAACATCAGTTTTTCTAGCATAAATTGGATGATTAGTGGGGTCTTTTTTGTCACTAATGATATATGCCATTTGAGCTTGTCTATAAAGTATTATTTGTTCTCCTTCGAAAATGAGGACAATAGCATAAGTGAGATCCATTTGCAAATTTCCTCCCAACCTTCTAATCCATGACCTGGAAAGTAACATACCAAAACTAGGAGGAATGTCGGCTACAATAATATCCATCACCATCCCTCTCATGGGTAATTGAAAAAGGCTTACTGAAAGGTTTTTGATGACACCAAGGTATTGAACTTTCTGGGAATCAAAGGAGTAGAGATCTTGGTACTCTCTAGTTACTTCAAGACCTAGTTCATCCATAACTACCTTGGTCGATAACTGCCTTGGGCATTAAATTATGAGAGGCTCCAGAGTCCATTAGGAAATTATGCAAGATCTTATCATGAATATTTAGAGATAGATAGAAAGAAGGGGTAGATTCATCTTTGTCTTCTACCAATGGACCTAAAATAACAGTGGGTTTGTCATCTTGAAGGTTAACAAAATCAGAAGCTACTTCGGTAGGTGGGGGTTCAAGAGCTTTCATAAAAGTCTTTTTTAAATCATCATTTTTCATGAGCTCTACAAGAGGAACAGGAATATTTATCTTTTGTATTTCATTCTCAAAATTGTAAATAGGGGTAGTTTGTGAGAAATTTTTACCTCAAGTGAAGGAGTATTAACTGCTACTAGAATTTCCGGTCTGCTTGGTTCAACAACTTGTTTTTCTGCTGGAATTTTAACTGCATCCTTATTCTTCTTGGGTTGTGCAACAGGCTTTGGATTATCATCAATATTTTTTGATCTGAGATTATATCTTCTTTGATGATCAACTTCAATCATGGAATGATTAGGAATCACTTGATGATATGAGTATATGACATGAAATCTTCATACTCTGATTGTGTAAGATGAATCAACCCTTCTTTATCTCGCATAAAATTAATATCAACATATTTCTCCAACCTTTCAACTTCCTATTCATCTTCAAATATAACATTCTGCAAAGGGGGCTATACTTTTTGATCATCATCATCTCTCATTTCGCGCTGCAAAATTCGAGGAGCAATAGGTCTTCTTAATTGTTGTGTATTAGGTTGATCAAATGAAAAATTTCTAGTAGTATTTGGTCTTGCTTCCATCTTGAGCTTGGACATCTCAGTAGTCAATGACTTGACCATATTAGTAAGCTCATCTAGCTTAGGATCTATGTCTGAAGTTCTTGAAGTTTAAACTTCAGCTTTTTTCTTTCTTTTTTCTTTGTCAATCCCTCCTTTGAGTCTATCAGCTGCTAACACATTAAATTCTACCGCCTGTGCATTGTCCTACATTTGTGTTAGTGTTGTAGATCTTCTTTCTCTCAATAATAAACAAAAATCAGGATCAAAGGCACCAACATAAGTGATTTTGGATGAAGCTTCAGTAGGCTTGATTTCAATAGGTGTTTTTCTATACATCTTATTGAATCTCTTAGAAAAATCAAAAACTAATTCTCCTTATTTTCTTTTTATTACACTAAATTCAATGATATAATACAGAAAATATTTCTTATCACCCATTTCCTTAAAAATATATCATCTAGGGTTTCAATTCCAGTGATGCTACCGGTTGTCAATGCTCTGAACCATTTCCTAACATCACCCTCAAGGCTCTAAACAAAAACTCTCATCCAGACATATTCATGTTCAATATTCAGATTGTCAGCATAGGCATAAAAATCAACAAGGTGTTCTTCAGATGTCACCTCTCCCTCACCACTAAACTTAGGCATGTATTTGAGATAATATCCTACAGGTAATGCATTCATAGGCTAAGGTAAAATCAAAGGGGTATACCTTGCAACAACAATTTCATCCATTCAGTTAGGGGGTGGGTTTATACTTTTCATGGTATGAGTTGTTGGGACTTGTGTAATAAAAATTGGTGGATTGTAAACAACAGATGATGAAGCACCAACTTGTGATGTAGAGACTGTTTGTTGGTTGGAAAATAAGGGAGGTACAGGATTGTCTGCAAAATCAGGGGATAAGGTTTGCAGTACTTCTTTAGGGACGACCTTTGAGAAAACAATAGAAGAGGCAATAAAATTTCATTTAGTCTTTTTATTGATTATATTTTCAAGGTTAGAAACTAGGATTCTCAAAGGGGAATATGGGTTAGCCTTGGTTCTAGTCCTTCTAGGAGCCATAACTTTAATAATGGAGTCGCCAGGTGTACAGTAGTCTAAAAATACAGCTAGAACTGTACACCTTAGAACTAGACTTATAACTTTTTCATTCACCCAGGATAAACTTGAATTCGCCTCCTCGGAAATGACGCCAAAGATGTTAGTGCAAGGAGTCACTCATTGAATGCAAAAGGATTAAGCCTTACACATCATAGTTCATTTAAAAATTTAAAGGATTGTTTGAGTTGTGGGATGATTTCTCAAATATTTTTGAAATGATTTTTTTATATTCTTTAAAAATTTCATGCATTTGGAAAGCTGTGGAAAGTATATATTGTATGGGTAAATTGGTAATATATGGATTAGAGTGTAACAAATGAATAATATGGATAGCTAGTACCTATTCTAGGAAATATGCATATCCTAAATCAGTCACACGACTATAATGATGGCTCTTTACACAAACTCAATTTATGCAAAGTAAAAAACATTTAGAAAGTAGATTTCATGTATAAATTATTCCACAAATCCTTTATTAAATCTTCACTAACATGTTCTACAACACATATATGATTTGCAAAAAACTAAAAGTAGATAATTTACTATTAAATTCTTTAATAGTTTCTCACTCACACCTTACTAGCTGCTTCAACTCATAATTAGAAGAAATTAACAAAGAAAGAAGACACACCATACACTAGATGATCCTTGAGTCACAAAATCCTCCAGCATGAAGTAAAAAGGATTTTATTTATAATATTCAGTCTTCAGGTAGACCAACATCCAATATGGAAATGGTATTTACAAATGGTATATATAGAAAGAGAGGCACCAACTCCATCTCTTCTAAAAATAAGGAAACACTACTCCTATCATTACATAGGTGTCATAAAAAATTACAACCATATCCCATCGAAATATAATTGAAAGGACAAATGTAGAAGAAAGAAGAGAAGAAATCTGGGCTGAACTGCTGAGTGTGCTGTCATGCTGCCCCTTTTTCTGCTAATATATCTCCTTATGTTTTTGGTCTTTAAATAACCATGTATATTATTTTAATATGATCTACAACAACCTCATAACCACCTTTCACCATCACTTTTTATATCCATTTGGTTATTATTTTTTATCCTTCCTGAACTTGCTTGGAAAATTTGTTGATAGGTGTCAAAATTTAGTTAAAATAGGCAATACCGGAAATTCCGGAAAAAATCTGTAATTGTGCAAAAACTGGAATGCTACCAGAATTTCTGGTATTGCTCTATTAATTTTTCAAAAATGCACAAAAAATGATGAAAAAACTGTACAGACTTATATTCTTTGACATCTAAGTTGTTGTTCAAAATTTTTATTGATAAGAAAAAAGGTGTTTGTGTCAAAAAACCTTTTTACCTTCCTTCCATGTGGTTTGTAGCTTCAACAAGCTTATCCAAGTTTGTCTTGTTGTCAGCAGTTGGTCTTGATCTGATTGTTCTTGTGGCTACTTCTTTGACAGTGGCCTTCTCCTCCTTAGAACCCTTTTGTATCTTTCTTCTCTTTGAGGGTTCTGAGTGTTGCTCTGAAGGGGTTTTGTTTTTATATTTCTTCTTGGTTTTCTCTATCTTTAACCCTTCAAATATTTTTTCTGTATCAATGACCTTTGTCATTAAATTTGGATTTTGTAGAGCCTTGGAATCAAGCTTGAACTTTTTTTTGTCTATGGTATGCCTTTTTCTGGTACCAACAACAGGTTTGGATTCTTCTTTATTCTTCTTACTACTGATCTCATATCAAACATCTTTAAGGAGTTCTTCATCAGATTTTGTAGGTTGATAATCTCTCTGCATTTTCTGCTCAATATTTGCTTCCGAAATTTCCAGTAGCATATGCACTTTAGATTTCTCTGTAGTTGTAGACCTTCCTCTTCAAGCTCTGGTATAGACATTAAGAAAAGGAGGAATGGGGGGCACCATTTTCATAGACTTGGTTTTACCAGCTAAGGATCTCTCTCCTTTCTCCAAATTTCTCTTAGCCTTGACTGAAGAAACATTTTCTTTCCTGCTCTTGGCCTTATGGATGTTCTCCTTTTTAGCCTTTCTCTTGGTTATTTTTGAAGGTTGAGGGTGTTGTTGTGAGGATGGAGGTGTAGGTGCAGGTTGGCCTACCCTATAAAACAAGAAATGGTCCCAGGTTTGATTTCTTTTCCTTAACTCTTATTCAACTAAGACCTTGATGAGAGCTTGATGATACAAACTGTATTCTGAAGTAACAATGTGAGTTTGGATCCTTGTTGACATATTTTTCAGAATATTCAACAAAAAGTATGGTAAATTGAGGGTATTCATACCTGCAACATGAAAAAGAAATCTCATATGATAAATAAACATAATTGTATACCTCCTTTCATAAGTGAGGTAAATCTTGATGAGTTTAACAACTTCTTCCCAATCATTTTTGAGATAGCTTCTTGGAATTCCCTTGGCCCAATTGGGATCTTTGTGTGCATCCTTGAGGAATCTGGTTTCCTCCAGTGATAACCTGACCTTTAAACCACCTCTCTCTTTCCCGTGGAAGGTTAAATGCATCAAAAATTGAGTCTTCTGAAACCTGCAATGTAAGACCATAGAATATGGCTTCTTTTCCATTGAAAGAGTTTGAAAAATCTTGAGATACTCCTAAGTGAGAGCTTCCTAGTCTGGTGCACAAAGAATACCACCCTGCCTGGATAAACAGTCTTCTCACCTTTGAATTTGCATGCACTAGGTCAGCACCCTATGGCTCAATTCGTTTTATCTTCCCTCCTCTTTTAGTCATCTTCAGAAATTAATGACTCTGTCTCTGAAACTGATAGGTGGCAGAGATAGAAGAGATTCACCTAACAAGTGTTGCTTGTGTTTTCCTCTAAAATCATGTTTGAAATCTAGAATCCTCCTCAAACCACAACTCTATGAAAATCAATCTCCAATGGCTAGGCTCACTATTGATAACGCTCATGTTTTTTTGTTGGTTTTAAAACAACAACCATGGTTCATTACCCCATGCAATAGATTTCCATGATGGAAAATCTCCTTGACCATAGTGTGCACCATGTGATGGCCATCATAATATTAAGTGGGTTGCGTAACTTTGGATAGAACACTACAGATGGCTTGAGGCAAGCGGATATGTGATTGGGAGTCACCTCTGTTGTCTTGTTGATTATTGGCCTAAATTTCCGGCAGCGTCGATGTGCAACCAACCAAACGGTCATTGCATTAAGTTTGATGATCCACGATCTTCTCCATTCGAAAAACATGTACCTTGACATGAGATTAGACTGACTTGGCTTACAGATAGGACGGGATTAACGGTTTGGTTTACTAATGCGAGTTGACACCTATGCACTACATGTATACCATGACTTAGATTAAACATAACTGGCCACATAAGACTCCTATCACATGATATAAATCATTTAAAAAAAAAATTGAAACTTATTTACACCATAACACGTGGCTTGACAAAAAGTGGATGCGCTTTTTTTGTTTATTTTTAAAGACAGGGTAAGTTACCGGAATTTCTGGCAGCATCGGAATAAAAGAAAAATAGACAGAAATAGGAATATAACAGACTGTCTGAAAATGCTAAGATAGGCACTATTGGAAATTTCGGTAGCGACCAATTTTTTTTTTGAAATTTTAGAAGTCTAATCCGAAAAAAAAATTAAAAAATTAAAAAATTAAAAAAAAAATGTATTCATGACTTAGTAAAGAAATATGCTAACATACACAATGAGAGAACCACTTACACAGTATATATAATTCGGCCAAAGCCAGTTCAAACCATCATCCATCCTAGGGTCATTCCTAGGAGATCCCCTTATTATACCAAAGGGAGTCCCTAAAAACACGGGGGCGCTTTGTTCATGATGCTCTCATGAAACACTGAAACTAGACCAGACCTAGAAATTAGCAGTACGGAGGTCGAAGCCACTATCACATCATTCTTACCCTACACCATTTCACAAACCCCATTCTTATACCCCCCACCTGGGTTTGTGTCAAGAAAAGTCATGGAAACTATGACATTGCCGAATATGGATTTTTCAATATCCGTGTGGTATTTGGTCCCCTCAGCCATGTTAGGAAGTCCAGACATCACCTCTACATGAATAACCCATATTTCCCCTCAAGAGGTCATAATACTTAACGAAACAATTGCAACAACGTCAGCTGGCATGACCAAGAAAAATAACAAAAAATGGAAGAAAATCGAAACCCCCAAGTTACCTAGGGAATTACAACCTTATGCATTGTGCGATGTCATAGGTCATCCTACTAATATTTTCCTAGAGTTAGATGAATTGAAACCCCTTCTACGCACCGAAATAAATGATGCGACCTTGAATTCCCATAAAAAGGAATAGGGCACGAACAACAAAGGGAAATCATTACGCACCAATCATGCTTGCGCCATATGCGACCATTATGGGCATTATACCCATCACTACCCAGAGATGCCGTGATATAGGGATGCTTGCAAGCCCTAGAAAAATCTTACTAAGAGGACCCCTCAGCTCCACCCATGCAAATGGACAAGGGAGAACCTAAAACCATATTGTACATATGAGAGGAGCCTACATCTTTGATCTAAAACAGATCTAATCTAATACTGAAGTAGAACCAATTATTTGCCAACAAGTGAATTGATTGTTAACTCGATCACTTAATGTGGAAGACTGAAGGAAAAAAACGATTTAACGAATTAAACCAAAACTTAAGAAGCTTATTAAACATGAAATTGCAGAAAAGAACATATATAGGAGACAACAAAAATTGATTACGAAGTTCGTCCCTGGTGGAATATGTCTCTGGGTCTGCTTTCAAGATGGGCATCCGTTTTATTAAGGATTGATCCAAGGAAGCCTTTACACAGAAAAACACTAGATTGAATGTGCTCACATGCACCTCTGGCCACTATCAACAAAAATCTCTCTCTCTTAGATTTCTAATTCCTATCTTCGTGTCCAATGTTGCCTCCAGACGACCAAGTTACACCTGAAACAATAACTGCCTCTCTATTCCAGAATATGAATACAAGTCTTCGAAATCACTCTCTATTCTTTCATTATATGCAAAGGTGGTTTTATATTATTATGCAGGTTCCATCTTCGAACTTCCTGAATCAGAAATGACAAGTGGTTTTACATTAAAGGTTGAATTTTCTCTTGGTCTAATGAACTTCATACACCTTAGGATATGGTTACAAGGTGAACAACTTAGCATAGCACACATTTAAAAACAAAAACCCACAAATAAACTTTGGTTATATTTAGCCCCGATGGTCTGGCTAACGACACGGACAACAAACTGTTGATATGTGAACGGGTTGTGGTCTAGCTATAAACTGCCACCTGGTGGTTAAGTCTGACGGTTCCAGCAAAAGTCAGTCAACTTTCCATGTGACAACTCTAAACCGGTGGCTATCTTCCCAACGATCATCCAAAACTGTGTGGTTTGTGCTCTAAACTTCATGGTGTATCTCAACACGTTCACAAGTCCTTCTTCTTGGCGGTTCCGCTATGGTCAAGTCCCCATGCGGTTAACTGTGTTATGTTTTAATATATGGTGTTAACACTGGGAAATCGTACAGAAAAAAACGACATCAAGTAATGTCGAGCCCAAGGATTTACAGGACAGAGATACATTATGGAATAAAAAATATTAAGAATATCTAAGGTTTGGAGCAATTCAAGATTAAACTAGTCATAAATGCCCGAGTGCGCGCTTTTTCCTTCGATAAGTGCGCCTTCTGCGCGCACTAGAGCCCGATAAGTGTGCATTCCTGGAAATGGAAAAAAGTCCCTTTTCGGGACCACAAGTAGGCAAATGACAGTTTCTCCTTATGTGAAAGTCGCCTAAGGATAACACCATCGCCTCCTTAGGCCTTGTGTGAGCACACAAAAGCATATTTCAGCCCACAATGGAATATTTCCCCTCCCTTGGGTCACTATCCACCATGTACCAAGGGAGGGAAGGTGGGTTGAAGGTTCAACTATATAAACCCTCAAAGAGATGAACAATTTGTGAGCACAAGGTTATGCTGGCCAAAGTTGCCCAAGCAACACCAGCTGTTTGTGTGAACCAAGGAGTAGGAGCTAAAGAAGAGGACTCAATTGTTGGCCACCCAACAATTTCAGTCTATTGCAGCATAGAGAGAGAGTTTAACTGCGTCAAAAGGCAGAACGTGAAGGACAAACATCCTTGCATCGGGTCCTAGAGCCTCTGCCTAGGCCATTCGGCAAGTTGGTAAGATTTGTATTCATTCCAAGCATTCAATAAGAAGAAGGCCATCGAGCCGTTGTTGTTATTGTTTGGAACTCTCTATTTAGCTTCTTTTTTATGTTTTTAGTTTTACTTTTTCAACAGAGCATACTTAAGTGTACTACTTCATTTTAAGTCTTATACTTCTAAGCTCCCCCTAGATACTGCCTGTTACTTATGGTTTAGAGAAAAGACCACATTCTCTAAATGCGTGTGATTTCGTACACCCAAGTGTCAAATCCACCACAACATATGGTTTATTACATATATTTACATAGTTTGAAAGGTTACAAATGGGTTTTTTGGCATATGTTTAACACTTTTTCAAATGCACTAGGTATTTAGGTTACGACTTAGGACCATAGTTACATGACATTTGTGCTAGGTCTTTAACCACTTAGGCTTAAGAATTAGGTTAAGTACCAGGTCTTTAGCATAGGGTTTTTTTACCATAGTTTTAAGAACCATTACATAGTGACACCACATCTGATTACACCATGACAATACAATCATGAAATCACCATGAATAAGTAACCCTCATCAGACAAACTGAAGATGACTGGACCTCACTGTCATTCTGTACCGATGCAAGATCCTCCTGGATCAATCCTCTCCACTTGAAAGCTTTTGGACAAAAAAAAGTTTGATTTAAGTAGACATCAGGTGATGGTACAACTCCCTCCCTTTTCCGATCTCCATCCACCTCACCTTGCTCGGATTCATGCCCTTGAGTCCCACTCGAAGATATTCAACATCTCCTCGCTTGGAAGTGCAAAATTTCCTGTCCAAGATGATATCTTCCTGCAACTCATTCATATACTCAGGTGCCAAATCATCAATGGTAGGAATCTGTGTATCTTCCTCTGGATCAATGATCATTAGAGGTTCATACAACTTCAGATTTTCTACATTTACAACTGAATAAATACGCATGTAAGGCAGTAAACTAGCTGAAATGCATTATTTCCAATCTTTTCCACAATCTTGAAAGGACCATACCTGATGGGTTTCAGTTTCTTACCTTCACCTTTCAACCTGTCTTTACTGATATTGAACCATACCTGATCACCGACTTGAAAATGATGATCGACTCGATGCTTGTCATGGTGCATTTTTTACTTGGCTTGAATCTTCTCTAATTGATCCTACACTGCCTCATGTATCTGTTGTATCCGTTGAATGAACTTAACTTCTTTATTTGAATCGTTGTGCACATTCGCTAAATATTCTTCACCGAACATGAAGTCCATCGGTGACTTTGGTAGATACCCAAAACATATTTTGAATGACGATCGATTAGTCTAAGAATGTAAGGCTCGATTGTAAGCATGTTGCACATAAGGTAAATATTCATCCCACAACTTAGGATGCTTGCTGCAGTAACCTCAGAAAATATGTATCGCTGTCATGTTCACCACTTCTGTCTTCTTGTCGGTCTATGGATGAAAAGTTGTGCTCTTATTCAGCTTTGTGTCTCGATAAGAAATAATGGAAGTAGTTGACCCAAAATGAACCCATAACTGTTGAAAGAACATTTGTGTCATTTGTTCTGCAGTCACTTGTTTTTTGCACGGAACAAGAATGCACATCTTGCTAAAATTATCAACCACGACATACATGTAATCATGCTCTCTCCTGCACATAGGAAGTCCTCCAACAAAATCCATGGAAATTTTGTCCCATGTTCTCAAAGGAGCTGGAAGTGGCATATACAAACCAAATTATATTCCAATCTATTGGCTTTCTTGTTGAACACATCACACATACTTTAATGTACTTAAAAATTGTTTCATACATGCGAGGCCAGTAGCAATACCTTTGAATTTGTGCCATAGTCTTGCTTACGCCAAAATGTCCTACAATGCGAGAAGAATGTGCTTCCCAAATAACATGTGCCCTTTCTGTCTATGGTATGCACAACTTACCCATATGATATAACAACCTGTGATGAACATGAAAATTGACTTCTTCCACCTAAGTACCATGAGTTAGTGATTCATAAATATCTTTGAAATCAACATCAGTACTATATTGTTCTAAATAACTTTCAAGTTTTAAAGAACTATTCTGCAACACTACTAAAGCATTCAAAGATGGTCTAGACAACATATCATCTACTTTGCTTGTTACACCTTTCCCGTATTTAATTACTAAGTGAAATTTCTGAAGAAATCCCATCCATGTGTAATGGCGAGATTGTTGCAACTTAGTCTATGTTTGAAGGTACTGAAGGGGCTGATGATCTATGTGAATCATTGTTTCTTTACCCATTAAGTAGTGTTTCCATTTCTTTACACTTTCAACCAAAGCAAACAGTTCTTTATCATATGTCAAATAATTTATAACTACCTTAGAAAAAATTTCTGAATGAAAACAAATTGGTTTGCAATTTTGAAGTAAAACTACACCCATTGCATAACCATTAGCATTTGTTTCAATTCCAAATGGTTGATGAAGATTTGGTAAAGCTAAGACTGTTACTGTGACAATTTTTTTCTTAAGTGAATCAAAATATTTTTTTTGTTTCCCTCCCCACTGAAAGGAAAATTTAGAACCTGTTAAAGCATGTAACAACGATGCAATCAAGGAAAACAGAGAAATGAATTTTCTCTAATACTGAAATGCACTTAGAAATCTCCTAACTTCAGTCGTCTTGACCACTTAACAATCATATCTATTTTATCTGGATCTATATTCAAATGACCACCTCCAACTATGTAACCAAGATAAATCAGTGAAGTTTTCACAAACTCACATTTGGACAGTTTAAGGTACAATTTTTCCCTGTGCAACACTTTGAAGACCTGTTTATCATGCCTAACATGATCTTCCATATTGGAACTGAAAATGAGGATATCATCTAAGTAGATTATGGAAAAATTATCAATGTATGGACGGAATACATCATTCATAACCCACATGAAATTTACTAGAGCATTACACAAACCAAAAGGCATCACTAACCATTGAAATAGTCCCTGCCTAGTTTTAAATGGATTTTTCCAGATGTCATTTTTTGCATTGCGAATTTGATGATACCCACTACACAAATCCAACTTAGTGAAATAGACAACATTTTTCAACTGGTCAAGTAAATCATCTATCCTAGGAAGAGGATACCTATTCTTGATTGTGATTTTATTTAAGGCCCTAAAGTCGACACACATTCTCCATGTCCTGTCTTTCTTAGGAACTAAAATTATGGGTGAACCACATGGAGATGAACTGGGTCGAATGAAACCTTTTTCAACCAGCTCTTGGATTTGTTTCTTTATTTCTTCATTCTCTATAACTGACATGTGATACATTCTGACATTAGGAAGAGGGGCATAAGACATCAATTGTATCTCATGTTGTATTTCCCGTTTAGGAGGCATATGTTTTGGTTCTTTAAATAGACTTTGAAAAGAATATACCACTTTAACCAAACTATATTTAAACTGAGATTCACAACCTGAAAAATCATCATGTTGATCCTTATGTTGTTATTTTACAACCACGAGTACATATCTCTTACTTGAACTTATTAGTCTCTTCATCTGATTAGCAGTAACTAAATTCAAGTGAGTTTTTATTTTATGTGCCCAGACAATGTATTCAATTCCATCTTTCTTAAGATGATATTTATTCTCTTTCCTATGAAATAGTGCATCACGATCATAGAGATAAGGACTTACTAGCACTATTCCACATATGTCTAATGGTATCACATCTAAATCCACTTCATCAATGTAATTAGCTGTGATGGAAAATTTTAAAAGACACTGATTTGTGACATTAATATGAGTCTTTTCTTTTAGCCAACCTAATGGGTATGGTCTTGGATGATTCCGTGTCTCCAAACCCAATTTCTTAACTAATTATTCAGATATTAAATTTTCCTGTGATCCATTGTCAAACAATGTATCTATTTTTGTGTGCTTAGAAGTTACCCTTATGTGAAATAATTCAACTCTTTTATCTTCATCCAGATAATTCATGTTTGAAGAAGATGCAAAAGTACTATAATTGGAACTAGTGTCAGAACTTTTACCTGTCAAAACCATTGCGGTTATTTTTCTTTCATTACCTGAATCAGAGCCCAAATCTTGTTGGAGTGATGCATTAGCCTTCTTTTCACATTTCTTCTTCTAGAACTTCTTTGGTTTGAGTTATGGGTGAAGTTTCCAACATTTGGCTTCATCATGTTTTATCCTTTGGAAGTGAGTACAAGTAGGTCTTTCACTTCCTTCTGAGCTGTCGTTTTTTTATTTCCCTTCGAATTGCTCTTCCTCTTGTTGTCATTGGAATCCTTGATTTCCAACTGTTTGGATGCTTTCTGTGAAAAATTGAACAATATTCCACCTGATTCAATATGTATAGCTTGAACACACACTTCATCAAAGTCATTAGGATTAAACATCAATAACGTATGCTGTAAATATGAATTTAAAATTCCAATGTACTTTGATAAAGTTTTTGTATAAATTATATAACTGATATGTTATATGTCTAATATTCTCCTGATCATACACTATTTGACTTCATGCACAATACAGAATCTATTCCACCATTGATCATCATATGCGGAAATTAAATCAATTGCATGCACACATTAAAAAGATAAAAATTCACACACATTAACACGGTGATTTATGGGAAAGCTTAAAGCTAAAAACCCCCAACTATATATATAATATATGTCATTGAGATCATGTAACAATCATCATACAAAGCTTATCACAAGCTCTCAGTACAATCCAATCGCTACACACTAATCAGGTCTGAACTAGCAAATCCCATGCACCGATCTCTGCCACCTACTAGCCTGCCTCTACTGCACAATCCCTGCTGAATATGGGCTCTGAATGAACTCGTATTGGTCCAGCCTTTCTCACGCAATCCTCATTGGAATCTCCATCAATGTGTGGTGCAAAATCATGCAACACTATAGTCACAACTGATAGTCTACTTGCTCTTTCACCTATCTCTCCACTGGTCTCCACTGAAACTGTCCATGCACTGTAGTTAACTGATGTATTCTTCAGTTGATTAATGAGTTAATAATTAGTGAATTAATTAATAATTAATTCACACCACTCTCACTAGTGTATCGATCAGTTAGACTAGATACAACTAGCTCAACTATGTTTAACTCAGTTAAACTGAACACAACTCCACCAACTACCTCAATAACTCCACCAAACTCTGTCACATGAGTTCTAACTGAAGTTTCCATGCAATAGCTCCACTTAACCCTCAGGAATAGAGTAATTCCTTCTGTCAGCTCCTGTGCCACATCTGTGCACTTAACTGAAGTGCTCCAAGAGAATAAGATAATGTTTATAGTCCAAATATTATTAAGAGCTAATAATATTCGACATATCTATTTTTAGACTAGAAATCTAAAAATAGATTCCGCCCAATATGTCTAAAAATAGAAGTCCATCTATTTTTCCAACTTGACCAACCATCCACAGATAGCATCCTGAAAATCATAGAATATGATCGACATGTCTAAAAATAGACTTGCACCAAAAATAGCTTGCGGGCCCACTTAGTGAAGGCGACTTCTTTCCACTAAGATCATCATCTTGTTGCAATCTCAACACTCCCTCTCAACAAGATAGGGATTATCTACCACCCCGATCCTGCCTCTGTGTTATTCGAATTTTCTCCTGGTGAGCGCCTTCGTCAAGATATCAGCATCCCGATCCTCCGTAGGAATGTAAGAAAGTAACATGATCTTCCGCTGCACACAATCTCTGATATGATGATACCGGATGTCAATGTGTTTAGATCTATCATGAAATACTGGATTAACCGAGAGTTTGATGCAACTCTGATTATCACAATATATCACAATAGGATCTAAGTGTGAACCGAACAACCCGACCAGGATCTTCCTCATCCATATAGCCTCGCATGCAGCCAAACTCGCTGCCATATACTCGGCCTCTGCTGAACTGAGTGCCACGGATCTCTGCTTCCTGCTGTACCAAGAAACTGTTGTCGACCCGATACTAAAAATCCCTCCAGATGTGCTCTTTCTGTCCGTTGGGCTCCTTGCCCAATCTGCATCCGTGAAGCCACATAGCCTCACCTCATCCGACTGTCTGTACCATAATCCATATCCCGATGTGCCTCTGAGATATCTCAATACATGCTTGCTTGCCTTCCAAAAGAGCTTGGTAGGCTTAACCATATCTTGTGAAAGCTGGTTAACAGCATAGCATATGTCGGGATGTGTATTGACCAGATACATAAGCGACCCCACCAACTGTCGGTAAATAGTGGCATCCACTACCTCTGCCGATGTAGCATTCTCTTTCCTCCAACCACCAGGAAGAGGAGTGTCGATAGGCTTGCAGCCTTACATTTTGAACTTCTCCAGTATCTCCCGAGCGTACTTGCCTTGAGACACAAACAATCCATCACTGTGCTGCCAAATTTCCAATCCCAGGAAATAATGAAGGAGGCCCAAGTCCTTCATCTCAAACTCTTTTGCAAGATCAAGCTTGCATGAGAGTATCAAATGTTCATCACCCATCAAAATCAAATCATCTACATAAAGTACAATGATCAGCAACTTACCCTCCACCACAATCTGGTATAGGTTCGGATCCGCCTCACTCTTAGTGAATCCAAGACTGATGAAATGATTGTCTATCTGTGTGTACCAAGCACGAGGTGCTTGTTTCAACCCATACAGCGCTCTTTTGAGCCTGCACACATGCGAATCGCTGCTGAAGATATTGAAACCTTCGGGCTGCTCTATGTACACCTCCTCCTCAATGACACCATTGAGGAACATAGTCTTCACATCCATCTGATGAATGTGCCATCCCATTTGCGCTGAGAGAGCTAGGATGCTCCATATGGAATAATACCTTGCGACAGGTGCAAAGGTTTCCTCATAGTCAATCCCCTCAATCTGTGAGAAGCCCCGGGCAAAAAATATTGCCTTGTGCTTCTCGACGCTCCCGTCAGTTGCTTGCTTCACTTTGTAGATCCATCTCAAACCTACCACTGATTTCCCTTCTGGCCTTGGGAAAATCTCCCATGCACTGTTTCTAACAATCAAATCATACTCTTCCACCATGGCATCTACCCATGCAGGGTCCTCCACAGCTTCCTCGAAAGAGGATGGTTCTGTCACGATACACTTGCTCATCAGAGCCATGTATCCAGTATATCGGTTAGGTGACTGTCTCTGTCTACGTTGTGATGTAGGTGCTCCTACAATCTTCTCTGCATCTTGATTCAGTCACTCAGCTTCTGTAGTGCGCTTTCGCCCTCTGATGGTTGGCGCTGCATGAGTGGTTTCTTCCACTCCATGAACCTCCTCTTGTGGCTGATCCACATCTTGAGGCTCATCCTTAGGAACTAATAGCTCCTCATCTGCATTCAAGTGTGGCTCCCTCTCAAGTGAACACTTCATGGCTTTCTCCTCATGAAATTTGATATCTCGTCGCACAACAGTCTTCCGACTGTCTGGAAAATACACACGATAGTTTTGGGGTGTTTCTGTGTACCCCACAAATATCCCAACCTCTACGGTCGGCTCCAGCTTCTTCCTGGCATCCTTCATCACATGAATGTAAACAGGTTAGCCAAAAATCTTCAAATGAGAAATATCAAGCCTCTTACCAGAAAACGCCTCCTCAGGTGTACTCATGCCAAGTATCCTATGAGGACAACGGTTTTGCACATAAACCGCAGTGTTGCATGCTTCAGCCCACAAGTGTATGGGAAGGCCTTGATCATGCAACATCGCCCGTGCAGCACCCATGATCGTTCTATTCTTTCACTCCGCTACCCCATTCTGTTGTGGGTTATGAGGCACTGTGAGCTCTCTTCGAATTCCTTCTGCGCTGCAAAAGTCCTTGAATTCGCCAGAGATGAATTCACCACCATTTTCGCTCCTAAGAGCCTTCACCTGCTTCCCCAACTCTTTCTCCACCAGTTCCTTGAATTCACAGAACTTTGAGAATGTCTCGCTCTTCTTCTGCATGAAGAAGATCCAGCACTTCCGAGAAAAGTCATCAACAAAGATCACATAATACCTGTGCTTCGCTGTCAAAGCTACTGAGAAAGGTCCACACACGTCTGTGTGAATTCTCTCAAGGATCGTCGTGGCGCGACTATCCTTCTCGTGAAAGGTGGCTTTCACAAATTTTCCCAAAGTACATCCCTTGCACTGATCTGACTACGCAAGTGTACCTTTGGGAAGCCCGATAGAAATCTGCTGCAAAGTTTTCAAAGCACCATGGTGAAGATGGCCCAATTTCCTGTGCCATAGCTCGCCCTCATCCTAGCTCACCACTCCTTCTACCTTGCCTGCCATTGCTGCGTAGCCATATACCTGCAATTGATAAAGGTTATTAACTCAAACCCCTATCCTCCGGGTTTCACCAGTTGCCTTACTGCGCAGGAAAGCGTTTCCCTCGCTAAAGACAACATCATATCCCTTGTCTTCCAACATCGCCACAGAGATCAGATTCTTCTTCAATCCTGGAACATGCATGGAATCCTTCAAGATGAAAGGTTTACTAGAATCCCTCTCAAAGGAAATGGTCCTGATACCAGTCGCACTGTATCTACCATCATCGCCCATCTCGATGTGCACTCCAAGATCCTTCTCATCCAGATAAGTAAAAAAATATTTGTCTCCGGTCATATGGAAAGACGCACCACTGTAAAGAAACCACACTGATCCCATCACACTTGAGACCAAGCATGCGATCAGCAAAAATCCCAGCTCAAACTGCGAGGCTAAGGCCTCTCCAACTGCAGATCTAGTAGTCTGCTTATTTTTCTTCTTCTCTGGACAATTAGTGGCGTAATGTCCGTGTTGGTGACAGTGAAAGCACTTCACCTTGGACATGTCCTACTTCTTGCCTTCGCATCGGATTGAGAAGTATTCTTCTTGCTTTTCCCCTTCCTTGCTTTGGCATCCAAAGTGCAATTTTCTTCATCTCCATTCTTCGATGAAGATCCGTCCCTGGTACTCCGGCTTATCTCCTCCTGCACAAGATCCGACTAAAGTCGCTCCCATCCTGGTAGTTTCTCCCGACCATTGACAGAGTCCTCATAGGAATGCCAACTCTTTGGAAGCCCAAGGAGAGCCAAGCTCACCAAGTCCTCTTCATCTACAGTAACCCCCACACTTCCCAGCTCATCCCTACACTGGACGAACTTCGTGAGGTACTTGGGTATACTCTCGCCCTTCTCCATTTTTATTTTCCTGAGTTTATCCTTGAGTGCCAACTTCCTCTGGTCGCTCTTGCTTTGGAACAAGTCTATCAAAGCTTTCCACATCAAGAATGGAGAATCTTTACCATGAAGGCTGGACACTATGTGATCCATCACACCTTCCAACAGAATCCTTCGACATTTTGCTATCTTCTTTTGCCATGCGTCAAGTGCAGCAGCATCGCTAGAAGCAGGTTTTGGAATTTCTGCATCTATGAACTCCTTCAACCCATTATCCTCCAGCACCGCCTCCATCCTGTCCTTCCATGCAATATAATTTGAGCTTCCCTCAAGGGCATACTCCAATCGCAATCCGTTGAAAGACATCTCAACTTCGACACCAAGAAAAACACTACTGCAAATTCGAATTCCACCAGCACAAAACTCAACCGCTTCAATGCTTTGCAATTTCTCCAATGATCAATGCTCTGATACCATGTAGAAATTATATAACTGATATGTTATATGTCTAAGATTCTTATGATCATACACTATTTGACTTCATGCACAATACAGAATCTATTCCACCATTGATCATCATATGCGGAAATTAAATCAATTGCATGCACACATTAAAACCATAAAAATTCACACACATTAACACAGTGATTTATGGGAAAGCTTAAAGCTGAAAACCCCCAACTATCTGTATAATATATGTCATAGAGATCATGTAACAATCATCATACAAAGCTTATCACAAGCTCTCAGTACAATCCAATCGCTACACACTAATCAAGTCATGATCTTGCAAATCCATGCACCGATCTCTGCCACCTGCTAGCCTGCCTCTACTGCGCAATCGCTACTGAAGAATGGCTCTGAATGAACTCGAATCCACCTGTCTTGCACTGCGCAATCCTCATTGGCATCTCCATAAATGTGTGGTGCAAAATCATGCAACACTATAGTCACCACTGATAGTCTATCTTGTCCTTTCACCTATCTCTCCACTGGTCTCCACTGAACTGTCCATGCACTATAGTTAACTGATGTATTCTTCATTTGATTAATGAGTTAATATTTAGTGAATTAATTATTAATTAATTCACACCACTCTCACTAGTGTATCAATCAGTTAGACTAGATACAACTAGCTCAACTGTGTCTAATTGAGTTAAACTGAACACAACTCCACCAACTACCTCAATAACTCCACCAAACTATGTCACATGTTCTAACTGAAGTCTCCATGCAATAGCTCCACTTAACCCTCAAGAATAGCGTAATTCCTTCTGTCAGCTCCTGTGCCACATCTGTGCACTTAACTGAAGTGCTCCAAGAGAATAAGATAATGTTTATAGTCCAAATATTATTAAGAGCTAATAATATTCGACATATCTATTTTTATACTGGCAATCAAAAAATAGATTCCGCCCAATATGTATAAAAATAGAGCTCCATCTATTTTTCCAACTTGACCAACCATCCACAAATAGCATCCTGCAACTCATAGAATATGATCGACATGTCTAAAAATAGACTTGCACCAAAAATAGCCTGCGGGCCCACTTAGTGAAGGCGACTTATTTCCGCTAAGCTTATCATCTTGTTGCAATCTCAACAGTTTTTTTGTGTATCCAATGGAATACCAAGCGCCAAAGCTTTCTTCCTGAACTCTTGAGTAAATTCTTGAACATTATGCCCTTTACCTTGCCTCATATGTTTCCAATCAATAACAGCTTGCTTCATGTATCCCAAAGGATAGAATTCTCTTGTGAGAGCTTTTAATAACCTAGACCATGAAGAAATGACTTTACCTTTCCGCTTTAAATCTAATTGAGTTTTACTTTCCCACCAGATTAAAGCTATTCCCCCCATTCTAAGTGTAGCTAACTAATTTATTTTTTCATCAGAAATATTCTTAATTCTACAATACACGTCTAACTGCTTAATCCAGTTATCTAGTTTCTCAGGATTCATTTCGCCATCATAAATAGGTAGTTCAAATTTTACATCAAGTTTCAAAATAGATTTCTGACGTTTCTTTTCTGTTTCAGAATCTGAACTAGAAGAAGAAGAAGAAGAAGAAGAAGCTGATGAAGATGATGGAGGAGAAGGAGGTTTATCATATTTTCCTTTTCCCCTTTCCTTCTTCGATGCCTTTGAAGAAGAAGTTGCATCTCTTGCCTTCTTATATTCGTAGAGTACTCCCAACATCCATTGCATGTTCAAAAACATTTGTTGAATATGTTCTTTTCCCATGACCTTCACTTCAGGAGTTTCACCTGCATTGGGTTCTCCCATTGTCGATCCTTGAGCGACTTTTTGCTTTCCAACTTCTAAGTATATCTCCTCAAGAATTCCTTCTCCACGTCGCAATATGGACCTGGTTAACATTCACTGGAAAAAATCCTACAAGGAAATCTACTTTGATACCAAAATATATGATCTGAAATAGATCTGATCTAACACTGAAGTAGAACTGATTATTTGCCAACAGGTGAATTGATTGTTAACTCGATCTTTTAATGATTTAACGACTTAAACCAGAACTTACGAAGCCTATTAAACATGAAATTGTAGAAAATAATAGAGATAAGAGACAACAAACATTGATTACGAAGTTTGTCCCTCGTGGACTACGTCTTTGGGTCCGCTTTCAAGATGGGCGTCTGTTTTATTAAGGATTGATCCAAGGAAGTATTTACACAGAAAAACACCAAATTGAGAGTGCTCACAGGCACCTATGGTCACTGTAAACATAAATCTCTCTCTCCTAGCTTTCCAATGCCTATCTCTGTGTCCAATTCTACCTCCGGATGACCACGTTACACCTGAAATAATAGCTCCCTCTCTATTCCAGAATCTGAATACAAGACTTAGAAATCACTCTCTATTCCTTCATTATGTGCAAAGGTTGTTTTATAGTATTATGCAGGTTCAATATTCGAACTTCCTGAAATAGAAATGGCAAGTGGTTTTACATTAAAGGCTAAAGTTGCTCTCGGTCTAATGAACTTCATACACCCTAGGATATGGTTACAAGGTGAAAAACTTAACATAGTGCACATTTAAAAACAAAAACCCACAAATAAAATTTGGCTATATTTAGCCCCGATGGTCTGGCTAACGAGGCGGTGAGTAAATTGTTGATATGTGAACAGGTTGTGGTCTAGCTATAAACTGCCACCTCATGGTTAATTCCGGTGGTTCCGGTAAAAGGCGGTCAATTTTCCATGTGACAACTGTAAACCGATGGCTATCTTCCCGGTGGTCATCCAAAACTGCATGGTCTGCACTCTAAACTTCGCAGTGTATCTCAACACGTTCACAAGTCCTTCTGCCTGACGATTCCACTGTGGTCAAGTCCTCGTGCGGTTAATTGTGTTATGTTTTAATATATGGTTTATTACATATATTTACATAGTCCTAAAGGTTAAAAATGGGTTTTTTGGCATATGTTTAACACTTTTTCATATGCACTAGGTCTTTAGGTTAGGACTTAGGACCATAGCTACATCACATTTGTGCTAGGTATTTCACCACTTAGGCTTAGGACTTAGGTTAAGTACTAGGTCTTTAGCATAGGTTTTTTGACCATATTTTTAAAAACCATTACATAGTGACACCACATCATTACACCATGACAATACAATCATGAAATCACCATGAATAAGTAACCCTCATCGAACAAATTGAAGATGACTAGACCTCACTGTCGATCTATATTGATGTAAGATCCTCCTGGATCAATCTTTCTCATATACAGTCACCTCAATGGCATAGATATGGAAAATAGAGGCCATACCGCATGTCCCAGTTTACGCACTATGTGACGAGCCTGATCACTTAGTCACACAGTGCCTCGAGTTAAGGGAATTCAACCATTGGTATCAAGTCCCACAAATTTCCCAAAGAAAATTAGTTCGACATTGACAACATACATGTCATATTTGTCGGAGCAACCACCACGTGCATCATTGTCCCCATATCTATCGATTTTGGTCTATGTTGGATTTCATGCGATGCTTCGTCACTGAAAACCCTGACTTAGCCAGCTTGGACACAAAATACAAAAACATCACTACAACTCAAAGGAAGGAAGAAATAAGGACCATATTGTATTTTTCAGAGGAGAGACAGATACCTGAATGACCACGTCTTCCCCGTAATCATTCTCAAGCTCTGGTCCAGCTCTGCACACTTTGTGATGAACGAGATCACTTTATCGCTGACTGTGCAGTTCTAGAGTTATTTCAAAGTTGGTGCCCCGTCAACCCGGTGTATTACAATGGCCTAAGAGCAGTCCAATATTCGTGCCGAGTGTGTTCAGATAAACACTTTATTCGTTGCTATCCCTACATCCCCTGCTTCTGTTCGGCATTAAATTGTTACGTTAGGCCATAACCTGGCTCATTGCAGCAGACAAATCAGATTCAGACCGAGGGAAAGTTATAAAACCCAATAGAATGAGGTAACCAAGTCCATCCTCTTCATATCGACAGAAAAACAACCAACAAGGGGGCATATTATCGCTCCCAACCGCCCTCCACGAATAATCCCAACCTGCGCATTGTGCAACGCACACAATCATTTGATCACTCAATGACCAGATTTACAATCACTTCGCAAATGGTACCCAATTACTCCGGTATTCCAAATGAAGTGGAGAACCAAAGAGCAACAATCTTGTATGATTTGTCAAGACAACCATCGCGCTCGACATTGTACTTACATCCCCCAATTTTGACCTATGTTAGACATCATACGCTCATTGGTTACCAAATTCCTGGATATAATCGGTTTCGAATCTAGACAGCCAGGCGCAATGCGGCCTTCCCCTCATCGTCACCAAAACCCTATGAAGGGTAAGGCGACCAATCATCCTAGTGGGGCACGAAACTAGCCAAGAACAACATGTGTTCTATGCAATAGAAAGGACCACATGGTCAATCAATGTCAGGAGCTCAATAAAATCATTGATAGTCTTCGCTATTATTGCAAGATTTTCTCGCAATTCCACCACACTATGAATTGTGAATCATGGAAAATTTTAGGGGCTAATATTCGCAGGTGGGCTAATTTTTCATGTTTTTTTCCTGAAAAAAAATATTCTCCAATTTCCATTTTTTCTAAAAATAATTCGCCCAAATTTTATAATATAAAATACTTTTACCTTGAAAATCGCCAAAATTTTGTATAAACTAATATAAAGTAATTATAAATATACATATTAAAAAAAAAAACATTTAATTTTTTTACAATTTACATATTAGGAACTAGTATTATTCGCTAAAGTTTCTAAACTTTAAAATAAACTTCCAACATTAAAAAATTTCCCTGTTGTGAATACCTCCCAAGGTTACCAGCAGCAAGAGCAACATTGAGTTTGGACTCCCTAAAGGAGCCACACCAACCAAGACCAAAGACTAAGAGATGAAAAAATTGCAAAAATTCCCTAATGCCCAATCATCTCCAAGCATCCACTTATGGCGTGGAGAGTAGTGTTGGTTCTCACACCATCTACTTGATAAGCACCTTTACTCCATGCGCCATTTGCACGAGCCATAACCATGAAACAAAGATGTGCCCCATTATGAAAACATTTCAGCACCTTTACATTCAATGTGACTTACAAGTACAGGAAGGTGTGCGTACCCATAGTACACCGCCAGAAGAGAATGAGTTTGCTCTCAAACAAACAACCATAACATAAATTCTTCCACCATTTAATGTTGATGACATGCAACACGATATACGATTCATCTCATCATGCATGGGAACCATGAATTGTGCTATTTTCTCATCTTTCATTGGTATCGATACCGCTGCAACTACCACAACAATAGTAGTACCGTAAAAAATGCAAACCCAACCCGTTTGCACCCTGTCAACCTCATGTGGTTTCACGACATCAACCACATAATCATATTCATGTCTGTCGACCAACACTGTTAGGCCCGAACCAATTCCTCACGGCCTCGCACAAACCAATTCCCCCTTAGACATATTGTTTGACTCTAATGAATATATTCTAGAAGCCATGATGGAACCAGATTTTTTGTGGGACTCAATGCATCACCACTCATTTTTTCTTCCAGAAAAAGTGTTCGGGCCTAGCAGCCCAAAAACCCAGGATATATGCGCCATTGAATCCAAATAATTCCTTCCAGCTGGGAAGGTAGATTGGTTCAAGAAACCTATCCCAACGCCCGATGTGTTCGAAGAAGGTAATATGTTGAATATTTCGCCATCCATTAAGGTGAATATCTCAAGAAAACTAGGAAAAACCGAAGAAATATCACTAGGGGAAACATGCTCCCTAGATGAGGTAGCTGATTATACAGACTTATTACAAGAGTATAGGTATACCTTCACATGGGATTAATCAGAAGTGCCAGGGCTAAGCCTCTCCATCGTAGAACACCACATTGACACCTGGCTTGACGTATCACCATTCCGCCAAAATTAGATTCAATTACACCCATCCAAGGCAGAAGCAATCAAGCAAGAGATTGAAAAACTTCACAAAGATGGGTTCATCTACCCAATCGCTTACACGTTGTGGGTTTCCAACCCTGTACCCTTTATGAAAAAATAGGGCACCATCCGAGTCTGCACTGATTTTTGAGATTTAAATAAAGCTTTTCCCAAGGACAACTACCCTACCCCATTTATCGACCAAGTCATTGATGCTTGCGCCGGTCATGAGGCCTTGTCCATCATGGAAGGATTCTCAGGGTACAATCAAATTCAAATACAACATATGAACCGGTACAAAACAACATTCAATACCCCTTGGGGCACGTTCACATATCATGTAATGCCTTTCGGCCTTAAAAACACTAGAGCCACCTTCCAACGAGCGATGAATTATATATTCCACGACCTGGCTCACCTCATCTTAGCTTACTTAGATGACCTCACCGCACAATCTAAGAAATGAAGTGACCATCTAGAGGACTTACAGTTGGTATTTCAACAGTGCCAACACTACAACCTACGCTTGAGCCCCCTGAAGTGTGTCTCATGCATTAATACATTTATACTATTAGGATTCATCACATCCCACAAAGGGATCAGAGTTGACACCCTCAAGGTCGAGGCAATAAAATAAGTGCCACCACCTAATACTCTCAAGTAACTTCAAAGCCTGCAGGGGAAAGCCAACTTCTTACGACACTTTCTCCCCGACTATGCCACTTGCGTGAAATGTTTCCTACGCCTACTCCGTCAGGACATTCTGTTCAAATGGGATGATCAGGCTCAAAATTCATTTGAGGCACTAAAAGACACATTGTCTTTAGCCCCTTTGATCAGTCCACCCAATTACGACAAAGACTAAACCTTATATCTATCGGCATCAGACACAGCCATAATTGGGGTGTTAGTCCAAGACAGGCCAACTAATTAAGAGCGTGTAATCTATTGCATCGGTAAGAACCTATTTGGCCCTACTTAAAAATACGACCTGGAAGAAAAAATTGCCCTAGCCTAAGTAAACACAATACATCATCCTAAGGACTACAACAGTCATAACAACTATCAACCCCATGAGATATTTGCCAACCGACCATTTGATGAATCATAAGTAAGCTCGATGGGTATTCATACTGTAAGAATTCGACCTGCAGTTTAGCTCCCCAGAGAGAAAAAAATTATTAATCTTAGTTGAGTTCATCACTGACCTTCCAAGTTTGACTCAAGGGTCCCTAGTTAACAACTCACTACCAGATGAACATCTATTCTTAGTGACAACCGAGGACCATTGGTATGGTGACATCCTCCTATTCTTGTGAACCCAAAAGTTCAAACCACAATTTACCCATGATGACCAAATGCGCATACGCCATCAGCCCCCCCCGATACCTTCTCATGGGGGACGTCCTTTATCGAAGATGCATTGACACTGCTTTACGTTGATGCCTCATGCACGACCAAGATGAGCAAAATCTAAATGACTGAAAAGTGGGGCTTGTGGCGACCACCTCTCAGGGATGGCCACTACCCAAAAATTCTTGCAGGCTGGTTATTTTTGGC
This sequence comes from Pinus albicaulis, assembly GCA_034641835.2. Taxonomy (NCBI): domain Eukaryota; kingdom Viridiplantae; phylum Streptophyta; class Pinopsida; order Pinales; family Pinaceae; genus Pinus; species Pinus albicaulis. The sequence continues at coordinate 284,492 of JAXQQM020090111.1, read as the reverse complement.
CCACCCTATTCGATGATTGCATTCAAGTAGTCAAACTGTGCGAGTGATGCCAACACTTCACCAACAAGGCAAGAGCATCTCCCGTTGCTCTGCACCCAATCATTATAGCAGGTCCCTTTTGTAAATGGGAAATCGACTTTATGACTTGCAACCCTGCGTCGTCTAAAAACCACAAATACATTATTATAGCCGTTGACTATTTCACCAAGTGGGTAGAAGCCATGCCTACATATGACAACATGGAAGAAACCACAACTTGGTTTCTCTTCAAGCATGTCATCCCACAATTCAATGTGCCTAAGGAATTAGTGTTCGACGACATAAATAATTTCAAAAACAGGCTATTCCAGGAGCTATCCCATCATCTAGGATTCACACACAAGTTTGCGTCACCATACTACCCCTAGTCCAATGGTCAGGTAGAAGCTGTTAACAAATTTCTCGAAATTATGTTACAACGTATGGTCAACAACCATAAAACTAACTGGCACCATATCGTATTTTCAGCCCTATGGGAATATCACACAATGGTTAAATATTCAACAATATTCACACCTTTTCAATTGGTATTCAGAGTGGAGGTCATGATTCCCATTGAATGTGAAATACCCAACTTACACGTAGCTATCAAACTCCTTGATGATACCTAGCCTTTAGAGAAACAATTGGTACAGTTAGAACTCGCCGGCGAAAATCGACGAGAGTCTCTCCAACATAATGAAGCACACAAGAAAAGGGTAAAAGAATCATTCGACCACAACATCACCCCTTGCTCATTTTAAGATGGGGATTTAGTCCTCCGCTACGATGTTGCAAAAGAAGCCTTAGGAACTAGGAAATTCGAAACATTATGGAAGGGTCCTTACATTATAAAACATTTCTTCCTCAATGGAGAATACATCATGTCTAAGCCCGACGGTACATGCCTAGTTAACCTCATCAATGGACTCTACCTAAAAAAAATTCACCCATAAGGGCAGGAAGTCTCAGCCTTAGAGATAAGATGCATATAACATAAATTTTTGAGATGATCACAATCATCGAGGACTTGTTCTAAAAAATTATCTTGTGTCATAGATGGATCATCCCCCATCCACTATTTTGGATTCACTGATGGAGCCTCGCGATGGTCAAAAAATATAGCAGCAACCGCCTGGGCCATATACTCTCTTGACCGGTCACCGTTCCTCACCAATGGAGTATGTATTGGATCAACTACCAATAATCAAGAAGAATATGATGCAGTCATCGGGTTGTTGAGTGATTCCTCCAACCAGGGCATTCACCATCTACATGTCTATCTTGATTCCCAGCTTGTGGTATTGCAGTTAAACCAAGCTTTTGAAGTATGGGATTCACACCTACTTAGGAAATACTTGCATGCACGATGGTTGAGTCGTCATTTTTATCACATTACATTTACACATATACCGAGAAATAAAAACCAAGTAGCCGATTGCATACTTAACCATATCTGAGACTGGAATGCATCTCGTATAAACCATCATCCATAAAAAAGCAAGGCATAAAGCATAAATATCCATCATAGGTACATAACATCCATCATAAACACAAATAATAAACATAGACACATCATAAGAGCCGCAAAAATATACATCTCACATATACACATAAAAAAATATATGATTCCCATTATACAAAATAGGTCCCTGACCATCATGTCAACCAAAAATATGCATGTCATCAAAATAAGGAAGCATCCTCATAATGGGTGATTTCCCTAAACATACAAAAAACTCTAGGGATGATGCCCTCCTAGTGGGTCCTCTAGACCCACAGCTGCACCCGGTGCTAGTATAGGTGCAGCAACCAAAACCACAAATGTTGCTTGGCATAAAGTCTAGTGATGCGCCCTCTCTCGAGCCATCACTGTATCCAGCCATATGTCGTCCAAGTCATAAAAGAAACCCCGGGTGAGCATGCCTCAGGTCAACCTCTCTAACTGACTCCATGCGTCAGCTAGACCTGCTGCACGAGCGTCAGCAACCTCAGCCCAAGCCTCTACTGCCAGCACTCTAAGGTCTACAACAACCAACTACTCCTCAACCTCCGCTTCTTGTGCCTTGGCTACCTTGGCATGGGAAAGGAGAGAAACATCTCTACCGGCAGCTGTAGCACTGTTTCCCTCTCCTGAAGGGCCTCCTGTACCACCCTTCTCCCCAACCGGGTTTGACCAGCCCCAAGCGGGACCCTCCTCAAAGGATGATGACCCACGAAGCAGGTGGTAGGACACCCTGCCGAACCCACATCTGCGAGAGAAACCAAAAATTGTATCAGTGTCACCATCAAATACACACACACACACATATATAATAAAAGTCCTAAAAATGCAGAAAAGCATCAAAAGTCATACCTGTCGGGCCCCATGCATAACTTGTAGGAAGACCCATATCTGCCCCCCCTAAAAGTCCATCGCAGAGTACGGGTAATCAAGAAACATTTGCGGGTTCAACTTAAACTACGCCTCAACCGTCTCATCCTAGTAGTGACCCACCTCTCCTCCTCCACCATGGGGCATCACAGGTGCCCATCGATGCATCGTAGGATCCCTCAGAGGACCCAGGGGCACTGCCACCATAGGCCGGAGCATCACAACCCTCTCATACATGATGTTGTAGAGGATACTCGCATAAGTGAAGCCCTTAATGGCCCCCCTCTAGTCCTTTCCCATTTGTGTAACCATGCCTTGGTAGACATAGCGAGCCCAGTTGAAGAAGTGACTGGCCCGGAGTTGGCGCAAAACCTCAATATGTGGACCCGACACTCGATGAGACGTTGTCGACCCAGATAGGAGAACTATCATTTCCAAGGCATCCCTCTCAGCCAAGTCCGTCACAGAGCTCAAACGGATGCATCCCTGAGTAATCGCAACAGGACCACAATGCTCCTAAGCCCAACGATGGATATTAACTCCCCCAGCTGGGAGTGGATACAGAAGAGCCTCCCCCTGAGGCAGCAAACCAGTCACAAAATAAAATTTGGTCTCTGGCTGAATCACAACATCTCTATGAGGCAACACCATAACACATCATCTCTTATTCTAGCAACGGACCAAGTATCGCAGTAACCCATCCTGCAGCGATAGAAATAGGTTGTTCTCTAAGAACTTGAGTAACCCATACTGATCCAAAACCCCGCAAGCATCGAGGTCTTTGGCCACAACTTCACGGAGATCAGGCCAATCTCTCTCCGGCGACAACATCCTGTCACTAAAGAAGAAACCAAAAATCATTTTTTTAAAGAAGAAAGATTAATTTTTTTCTATAATGGACTTTGTCGCACCTATGAAAACCTTAGGTACAATGGCCACGCTTTTGTATTAGATACAAACGTGCGGTCCATCGTGCACAATTTTCCAGACCGAGAAGCCTTCACGCAAAATTTATCTTCTGCGCGAGGACCGCGTGGGTCATATTTGATCGCCCGCACGACCAGACCAAAAAATGGGTATAAATTCCATACAAATCCATATTTGTACGGACCCCCCATGTAAGAAAATGACAAAAATGAAAAGTAGGACGTTTAGGGTCCTACCTGACATTGACAGCACAAATCCTGGGTACTGAGGCTGACCGCAACAGTAAGAGAAGCTCGGGAACAGGGGCTCAACTCTGACCTCAGACCCTCAAAAGAAACAAATGAGTTCAAATGAGCCATATTGGCCCATATCTCACCCTTTTATCATTATTTGATAGACCATAACTGGAGCTCAGAGTACCTGATTGAAAAAACACGATAAACACAATGATCAATGCTTCATTATGTTCAAACCAAGCCCCATAAATCCAAGCCTCAGAAAAAAAGTAATTTTCAGTCACAACAGGTATGCCCTCTCTTATTTCTTTACATTCAAATTATTTCAAATATTTTTGTATGAAAAATATGTTTTTACTTGAGGTATTGGTTGCAGGTATTACAAACATGCCAAATCACCATATGTCCCAGCCAACAAAGGTACAAGAGTAGGTATCATTCTACCCCTAGCATGATAGGCTCCCCAAGAAATTTTGCATATCTTGACATCATTTATTCAAAGAAATCAACCATAGGTTTCATTCACCTGACCATGTTTATCATCACCCCACCTTGTACATGATAAACACCCTTGCAGGTCGGTAGAGCCTTACCCTCCATGACATCCATCACTCATATAGACCATACACTAAAGTTTTGGAGCCATGGCCATAAAAACCCAAGCCTAGGAAGCACTTCATGTTCATTCATCCATCCTACATCAAGTAAAGTTTTACCCATTTCATGTTAAAACCCCATTTCCCAGGCTACCATTCTCACAAGAAGATCGAAAAACGCACCACCACATCTCACACTTGGCCTATCACACCCCGATCAACATAGCCCATATGCGACTTTTCTTATCCTCTTCATCACCCTCGCACTGAGACCAACCAATGGGGACCTGCCCTTGGAAAAACACAATCCTCACACCATAGTGACGGATTATTTCCTTTTTATAGGGGCACCCGTCTTCGTACTTGTAAATCCAAACCCATTCTATATTCTTTTGCCAAGTGTACAAAGATTTATTAGGAGATCACTCCCACCCATCCATTTACATTTCTAACCTGGTAGCATGATCCAGGTGGATATCGGTGGCCACCCACCTATTCCATCTGGACCAGCACCATCAATTCTTGCAGCTTTTCACATTCAGCACAACTTACTATTTTTAGCAGGTTTTTGGGTCCTCCACTCTCGGAGCCGTTTTGGGGGCTTAATGATCCAGGCGGATATTGGTGGCCACCCACCTATTCCATTTTAACCCCCATCATTAGTTCTTTCAGTTTTCAAGTTGCAACAAACTTACTATTTTTAGCAGTTTTTCGGGTCCTGAACTTCTGGAGCCGTTTTGAGGCCCTAAACGATGCTTTCTGGGCATCGCGCCTCCAACGAATATAATTCCGTTTCGAAATTATATTCATGTTGAAAGTTTTAGTCCTCGGATAGATATTTCTAACGAGCTATTGAGCGCATCAAACAACTATCGTATGCCAAAGTTATGTCCCTAGGAAGTTGAACCACCAACTTACCCAAACAGGGCCCATAGTTTTGGCGCTTCATCTCCTAGGGTTTGATTTTTGGACGCTTAGAGTTCTCCATTGTTTCTCAATAATAAATAGGCCCTCGAGCCTCATTGTAACATAGTTCAGAGGTCTGTAGCCACCACATCTCTTCTCAGAGATTCGCTACTAGCACCCTAGCTATTGTATTTCCATTATGTCTGTAAGCATATTTATGCTATTTGATATTAATGAAATGACGCATTATTTCCGCTACATCTATATGTTTATGGTTATTTCTGTATTCTGTTGCGCTCCTGCATAAATCCAGATCAGTGGTATTAGAGCGGGTCTTCTCTTTCTTTGTTTTTCTTTGCATGTCCCCAACGCGGTCAGGGTATAAGGATTTAGGGCTCGATCTGGTTGAACCCTTGCAAGATCAGCCTCGCAAACCCCGACGACCTCCCATGGCGGAAGAAAAGAAAGACGAGGGAGCAGGAGATCCTATCAAAATACTGCTCGAGGAGGCCCTCGAGAAACAAAGGAACGCGATGATGGATAACTTTGCTCAAATCCTTCAATGACTGCCCACATATGGCGCATCTGCATCCAACAACCACTCTGGAGGCGCCACTCCCTTCAAGGTACAGGTAAACTTTGACATTCCTATATTTGAAGGAAAAATAGATGTAGACGCCGTAGACAGATGGTTAAATTTGATGGAAGGGTATTTCTCGGTCCATGACTTCTCTGACCGAGAAAAGATTATTTTTGCACTCCTCAAAGCCGCCCCCCATGTCAAAGACTGGTGGGAAACCTACCTTGAGCAAGAGGGCGAAGGGGAACCCTCTCTATTCTCAGCCACACCCACTTGGAATTCGTTCCGAGATGGCATCAAGGAACAATATTACCCCGTGGAGAGCTATGAGGACAAATACATCCAAGGGACCACGCTGCGGCAACAAAAGGATCAAGATGTGCACGAATTGACGAATCTGTTCCATACCCTACGCACAAAGTTGGGTATTAAAGATTCAAAGAGACATTTGGTGCTCAAGTACCGCGGCTGTCTACACAAACACATTTAGGAGGAAATGGAGTTCCTCGACATTACATCGCTTGGCACGGCATATCGCTATGCTGCCAAGATCGAGCAAAAATTTAAGTAGAAGAAGCGAGACTTTGGATCTGTGAATCCGAAATGTGCCCCCGAACCGAATAACAAGGGGCAAGGCCAAAGCAATGTGACTCAGAACAACACCACAAATCCAAAGAAGGACACATGGAAGTGGTGTGAATTTCATAACAACCCCACTCACAACACAAACGAGTGTCGGGCCAAACAGTGTTTGGTGGCCGAACTAAAGGCACCCGAGTCAGATGCCTTTTCTGATCCCGAGTTAGAACCAGAAAAAGGCAATGAAAAAGGGAAGCAGATCATTGATGCAGATCCCAGTGCCATTTTTTCCAACACCAAGATCCAGAAGGAGGGTCCAGAGGATCCAAAGGAGGGGGAGCACCTCTTCCAGTCGCAGATGTGGGTAAAGGGTTCTCCGCTGCAATTTCTCGTCGATAGCGGAAGCCAAAAGAACCTCATTTGAGCAGAGGTCGTAAAGCGGCTCGGATTACCGACCATAGCACACCTGCAGCCATATACCATTGGGTGGCTCCACCCAGGGAGAGATCTCTGCATCCGCCAGCAGTGCCGTCTTCCGTACAGTATCAAGCCGTTCACGGATTAGGTATTATGTGATGTTGCTCCTCTTGATGTAGCTGATGTATTATTGGGCCAACCATACTTGTGGAGGTGACATGCTGTGTATGAGTCTAGGCCTCATGCTTTTATTATTACTTTGGGAAATAACTTGTACAGGATACCAGAGGTAGTACTGCGTCCTGCCATCTCTTTGACTAATGCAAAACAACGCATTAAGATAGTTTCCCAAACGAGGAAATTCATTTTCCTTACAACTCGCTCACAAGGAAAAAATAATATTGGGGCCACAACCTCGAAACAGGGCTCCCCTATACGGCTGTAGCAAATGGAAAAATTCATGGAGGAATACGAGGACATTTTCTTCTCACTCCCAGAGGTTCCTCTACACTATCAGGACAAGCACTCCATTGATCTGACTCCCAACGCACCACCGCCTGATGTTGCCATACATCCTGCAACTACACATACAGAATCCAAACATGTACTGTCTGAGGATGATAAAGAAACCAAATTTACTAAACGCATCCAACATGTCCACCCGCAGGTCCATGCCATCTTCAACACATCTAATACTCAGTTCAACAGAATTTGCCTCATCTCATGGAGGATCTCAACAGAATGGGGACCATTTCTTCCTAAGGAAGGAGGAATGATCCAGGTGGATATCGGTGGCCACCCACCTATTCCATCTAGAGCAGCACCATCAATTCTTGCAGCTTTTCACATTCAGCACAACTTACTGTTTTTAGCAGGTTTTTGGGTCCTCCACTCTCGGAGCCGTTTTGGGGGCTTAATGATCCAGGTGGATATTGGTGGCCACCCACCTATTCCATTTGAACCCCCATCATCAGTTCTTTCAGTTTTCAAGTTGCAACAAAACTTACTATTTTTAGTAGTTTTTCGGGTCCTGAACTTCCGGAGCTGTTTTGAGGCCCTAAATGATGCTTTTTGGGCATCGCGCCTCCAATGAATGGTATTCGTGCCGAAAGTTGTAGTCCTCGGATAGATATTTATAATGAGCTATTGAGCGTATCAAACAGAGACCGAATTCCAAAGTTACGTCCCTAGGAAGTTGAACCACCAACTTACCCAAACAGGGCCCATAGTTTTGGCGCTTCATATCCTAGGGTTTGGTTTTTGGACGCTTAGATTTCTCCATTGTTTCTCAATAATAAATAGGCCCTCGAGCCTCATTGTAACATAGTTCAGATGTCTATAGCCACCACATCTCTTCTCAGAGATTTGCTACCAACACCCTAGCTTGTATTTCCATTATGTCTATAAGCATATTTTTGTTATTTGATATTAATGAAATGACGCATTATTTCCACTGCATCTCTATGTTTATGGTTATTTCTGTATTCTGTTGCGTTCCTGCATAAATCCAGATCAATTGGCGTCGACAGCCACCGCACACCATCCCGGTTTGATATTTAAAAAAGCTTGTATGGCCTTGTTACGACAACATAGTGTTTCTTAACATAAAAAAAACAATAGGATTCATAGGACCAAACAATTCCCTGAGGCAATGTGTTTTGGAGGCATTGCCCATCCCCCTGATATTCATGGACAATATTTGATTCATGGGGAACCATCCTCGGGGTTGCTTGCTCTAAGCGCCCGTGGTTCTGCAGAAATATTGTTAGTCACAGATATTGGGATGTCCGTGAGATCCTCTTCATCATCAGTGAATAATGCAATTGATTTCATTTTCCCTTTAATTAGATTGGAGGCTGTCTTGGTGCGTCTATGGATCTTAATATTGGAGGTCGACGAGATGGTATTGGAGGTAGGAGCAGATCTAGGAGGCCTATCAAACACCGTAAGAGCAGCTAGATCAATATTAGGATTTCCCATCAGTGATTCTATATCACTCTCCACCGAATTCCTAGGGGAAGCGGTGATAGTCAATGGAATAGGATTGTCAGGAGATTTATTTGACTCTTCGGGTTCCATTTCAATCCTAGATGTAGACGGCTCCCCTATACAGAAGTTGGTTGACAGAAAAAGCGGAGGGTCAGCCGCTCATTTGTAGGTAGAGGTGATGACCTAGAGGGCAAGGGGTCAACGACAGGAGCGGGGACATAAGAATTTTCACGCCCATCATCAGATACAGGAGGAACGTGTGAAACATCAATACTAGGACCATATTCAGATTCTAGAACCCTATATTGGGGATGACTAGGTCGAGAAAGACATGTTTCCCGAGCCCTCCCATTATTAATATGTACGGTTCTATCACTATGCTCATGTGTAGAGACATATGCTTCATCTTCAGAAGAGGTAGAGTGAGGATTACCTGATGCGAAGCCACCAGATGTACCCAAGCTAATAAAATTACGACGACTGCCCAGCACTATAGGCATCCTGGCTTGATCACCTCGGAGTCGGAATGGGAAATTCTCCCGAAGATGTCCGGTTTTGTGGAAAATCAGGCATCTGAAGGAAATGCCCCAGTAGTCAATCTGCTGATGATGACGACGATGACCCCAGATGAGATCAACATCCCCAGGCAGACCTCCAACAAATTCGACTTCGATTAGGATCCAATCGATTCTCTTGTCGCTGGCACCAACTATGCTCGGGTCAATATACTTAGTGCACCTGATGGTGTTCCCAATAGCCCACAATGCTTTCAAAGTCCAAAACTCAAAAGGAAGACCAGGAAGCTTTACCCATATGACCCTGCTGCGAGGTGCTTCCATCACCGGATTGAACCCAAGATACCATGGCACTAGCTGCATGAAGCTATGACCCCTCACCCACGTTCTGCTAGTGATTTTATATACATCCTTCTCATCCATAAAATGGATGTTGAACCATCCATTTAACAGCATGCTAACTTTGGGTGTGTATCCAACAACGGGGTTCCAAAATTGCTTAACCCATCCACTCATATCAACATCAAAACCATCTAGAAACATCCATCGCCCGATAATAGCATGCTTAATGTGCGGCTTAGTAATGCAACTTATGCATACATTAAGTGTTACTGGTGTTTACTAATCGGCATTGGATATTGATATAAAAACCTTCTTGCGTTGCACTCTCCCACGTAATCTCCTGATGCATTGATGATCTCATTGATAACGATAGGCCCAAATTTAACCAGAAACACGAGGTCGTTTGAATGCTGATTAATTCAGGCTAACTTATTGACATAACTGCCGATCAGAACTTGTTACACCAAATGTGTTCTCTTTGCTGGGTTTGGTTGGGAAAAGATTTGTCCTTTTTTCCAATTAAAATTTGACACATTCCAGAACCCTATATTGGGGAAGACTAGGTCGAGAAAGACATGTTTCCCAAGCCCTCCCATTATCAATATGTACGGTTCTATCACTATGCTCATGTGTAGAGACATATGCTTCATCTTCAGAAGAGGTAGAGTGAGGATTACTTGATGCGAAGCCACCAGATGTACCCGAGCTAATAAAATTATGACGATCGCCCGGCACTATAGGCATCCTCGCTTGATCACCTCGGAGTCGGAATGGGAAATTCTCCCGAAGATGTCCGGTTCTGTGGAAAATTAGGCATCTGAAGGGGATGCCCCAGTAGTCAATCCGCTGACGATGACGACGATGACCCCAGATGAGATCAACATCCCCAGGCAGACCTCCAACAAAGTTGACTTCGATTAGGATCCAAGCGATTCTCTTGTCGCTGGCACCAACTATGCTCGGGTCGATATACTTAGTGCACCCGATGGTGTTCCCAATAGCCCGCAATGCTTTCAAAGTCCAAAACTCCAAAGGAAGACCAGGAAGCTTTACCCATATGACCCTGCTGCGAGGCGCTTCCATCACCGGATTGAACCCAAGATACCATGGCACCAGCTGCATGAAGCTACGACCCCTCACCCACGTTTTGCTATTGATTTTATATACATCCTTCTCATCCATAAGATGGATGTTGAACCATCCATTTAATAGCATGCTAACTTTGGGTGTGTATCCAACAACGGGGTTCCAAAATTTCTTAACCCATCCACTCGTATCAACATCAGAACCATCTGGAAACATCCATCGCCCGATAACAGCACGCTTATGCAAGCTAGCCACTCTGCCACATAAATCCTCATAGTCCATATTAACTGCCTTAATCTCCATGTTGTGTTTAAAAATGTTCTTCTTATGTCTCCCGCGGCCTCTGTTCTTCCTGTATTTTCTATTTTTGTGACTACCCTGCACATTTCCTTCCTAGAAAGGCAGATGCGAGAAAGCTTGTTTTATTATGAGCTCATCAATTGGGAAACTGTTGGAAAACCTTTGCTCAACTTCGATGGTCACAACAATGAAGGCTTCATGAGCAGAAGTTTCTGATGCAAGCCCAATATTAAAGTCCTCCATAAAATACCACAGTAGATAACTTCGATGCTAGTTTGTACACCGTCACCAGGGCGCCGGCGAACCAAAAAGTCTGACAAAGAGGATGACTTAGGCCAGACCCGAATCAGATCAAATATTTCAGTAGGCAAGGAGCATAATCAATACTTTACGCCTCCAAAACAATCCTGTGTAGACTAAAATAATATTCCTTTAAGGAAACCATATCAATGGTAGCTCCATGTGTCAGTCCTGGAAAATAAAGGAACATGTGGAACGTCCTTCGATTCCTTAAAAGTCATTCCAAATGTAGAAGTCATCTATTGCTATAGCCTTGGAAAGTCAATAAGTCGTGATCATATCCTGTCATAACAGTGCCTCGACTACAATAGGTAGTACAATATATCAAGATCAATTAAACAATGGAACAAGTCAGCTATAGGTTTCACTAAAAGTACGTAGTGAAACATACGTCATGAAAGAGATAAGGTCCACACCCGGTTGTATGAACCTCACCAAGAGATCATGATTACTTAAATGACATCAGCTCCAATATATGATTATCCCTAGAGAGAAAGGACCTCGAGAGATCAAAAAATGGCAAACAATCCCAACTAGATACGCTATTTGAATTTTTATGTTTCAGATATTCATGATTTCCAGCCTCCAATATCCAACTCCCTTTCCAAAGACCTGCTACCACTACCTCGATATACCAATTTCCTGGAGAAGGATAATATAAAAATAGCATGCCATGATCATTGGGGGCATATCCATTTGAGGACCAAAATATTTGCAACAAACATGCATTAAATAACAACCATCAGCAAGAGTCCCTTACGAGACTTATTGCCTGGCAGGTAGATTGAGCTTCTGGGAGAGTCAGCAATCCACCAACCGCCATCCCATCATACCTACCAAAAATCTCTCCGACATTCCAAAATTGTTTTTAAAAAAAATCCGGCTGATATAGTCGTGAAGAACAAAAATTTTCACTGGAAAAACCAGTTCAGACCCTGCACCATGATTATACATGACAGCAGCAACAACAAATACACCCTGGAAAAGTCCACCACTTTGGACCGAGTCTGAAACTAAAATTCTTGCAAGGCCGTGAAATGATGAAAGAGTCACACCATTTACACCAAAGTTGATACCATCGATTCTCCGAAAAGAATGACTGAGTATCAGAGTCGGTTGATGATTCAACACTTGATGGTATATGTATAACCCAGCTGCCGTCGTGTTCTAACATCAGTCTTAATCTCCTTGTATATGGTCGCCAAAGTATTATACACAATGAAGGCCAATATAAGGATTATGCCAATCTCGATATCATCCGAAAAACTTATAGACATCTCCAATTTAGACCCACCCTCCCACTACTGTCAAAACAGAGAGAATTGGAATATAACCTTCAAAACATTCCGATAATCAGACCAAGACACTTCAATCCCCAAACAAATCTTATGCTACATATCACTCCTCAAAAGAAACTCATTTACGCAGACATTCTCCAATTTAGACCCATCCTCCCACCACAGTAAAACCAGAGAAAATTGGAATATAACCTTCAAAATCATTCCAATAATCGGACCAAGACACTTCATTCCCCAACAAATCTTATGCTACATATCACACCTCAAAAGAAAATCATTTACGTTCAGAAAATCTGGACAAATGTTCATCAAACGAGGTTGCAATCCCACATTCTAACTAAAAAGTTCAAACCTGGACTCGTAGAGTATAACCTTTGCAGAACCATGTGTATACCACTATAACATGGAACAAAAACATCTAGCAACCAAAACTGAACACTCCTGCTACCTCCCGTCACTTAGCAGAAATATTCCTGATTTGAAAAACAAATTTTGTGCCATGTTTTCAAATTTGAACACTTTGATTTTCCACTGCCCGTGGTCCGTCTTCTCCCATTTATCGTTCTCATCAATCTGCCCCTGGTCTGTATTTTGGTGGACTTGGCAGTGTCTACATGTGACCTACACTTGTGACTCAACTGGTGGCGGAAGAATCTTGCTGCCCCTCTGACCGGCGCATCTGTGGCTGCCTCATCCACTGGCGGCTGCAGACTCGCTCGAGCGGGCTCTCATGGAAAAACGATGGCTCCCCAGACTTTAAAAAAATAACGTCCCTTCTTCTCTTCGCGTGCAGGTATTGGCTTAATGTGCTGCTGGTCTTTTTCTCCAACGACAGTCTTCTTCGGTAGCAAAGGGCCTCTTCTCCGATGGCTTAATGTGCGGCTCAGTAATGCAACTTATGCATACATTAAGTGTTACTGGTGTTTACCAATCGGCATTGGATATTGATATAAAAACCTTCTTGCGTTGCACTCTCCCACGTAATATCCTGATGCATTGATGATCTCATTGATAACGATAGGCCCAAATTTAACCAGAAACACGAGGTCGTTTGAATGCTGATTAAGTTAGGCTAACTTATTGACATAACTACCGATCAGAACTTGTTACACCGAAGGTGTTCTCTTTGCTAGGTTTGGTTGGGAAAAGATTCGTCCTTTTTTCCAATTAAAATTTGACACATGTACTGCTTACCATCGGTTCACTGCTCACCTTTTCTTCCACCGTTGATTCGACTTTTGTTTTCCCACCGTTGGATTTGTACGTTGCCGCACACTACTCGCTCTGTTCATTAATTTCCCTCCGCTCCGTCGCCAATAAATCTGTCATGCGACAACAAAGGCATTCAATTTCTTCACCAACTAAAGTGATGGCTAGTTGTTCTCTGCAGACAACTTTCATTGCACCCAACACAACGACACCAATCCCACTTGGAACTAGGTTATGAAGTTTACTCTCGATGAGGCCGCCCTGCAGCAGGGCCGTCTGGTTATCGAGATCGTAATCTACGCCGACGCTACCTTCGGCGACAAAGAGATCGATCACGTTAGCATCCCATTGAACGAATTCCTCAGGTCCACCGGTGGAAACAAGGGCGCCACCACCTTTGCGCAGTTCCTCAGCTACCAGCTCTGGAAACCCTTTGGAAAAGCCAAGGGAGTTATCAATCTTTCTGTAAAATTGGCAGAAAACCCTGAGGTCAAGCAACAGCAATAGCAGCCGCAGGGGGTTGTAGGATCATATGGTGCAAGCAAGGTTAAGCCCGTGACAGCATATCTGCAGGGTCATATGGCGCAGGCAAGGCTGAGCCCGTGGCAGCGTATCCGGCAGGTTCATATGGGGTGGCTCATGCAGAGACCGTGACCACTTACCCAGTTTATCCACCGCCCAACTCGTCCTCATAGCCGTATTAGGGTATCTGCCTGTTGCTCCTGTAGCGCAACAGCTGCCTAAGAAGAATAATAGACTGAGGATGGGTTTGGGGGCAAGCTTACTTGGCGGAGCTCTTGGTGGTTTGTTACTCGGAGACATCATCAACGATTCTTACGATGGAGGGTTTGATGGTAGCGATTTTGGGGGCGATGGTTTTGATGGTGGATTTTATGCCATTACTTTCGGAAATAAGCCTTGGCTGACCGCTGAAATACAAGATTATGGAAATTCTTGCTTTCAGCAGGTTTTTCTCTAGAGCATATGTAACTGTGATATAGGTTAGTAAATAAATGGAAAATATGTATATGTTCTGCATCTTAAATTCAATTGACTTGATTTTGGTATAGTTGTTGTAGCCTGCAATGCGTATTTGGCTGATTCCTGTAGAGCATGCGGTTGGTTGTATTTGAGAATTTGTAAAACATGAAATGATTTTTTTAGTTACCCTCTGAATTTTGCAGGTTTATGTGAATTATTGTGCTATAAGATATATTGTATTTTTTGCATTGTTTTGTTGAAGGTTTAAATATTTTTATTTTATTTTATTTCAATACCATAAATCAATCCTTAGCGATTCATCTTTTAAAAGGGCTTTCCCTTTAGTGTTCTTGATTTTCTTTTGATCTGATGCTTCCTACTATATTGTATTTTTTGCATTGTTTTGTTGAAGGTTTAAATATTTTTATTTTATTTTATTTCAATACCATAAATCAATCCTTAGCGATTCATCTTTTAAAAGGGCTTTCCCCTTAGTGTTCTTGATTTTCTTTTGATCTGATGCTTCCTACTATGGTATCTTATCTCTGTATAGAGAAACCGTTCGTTTCCATCATTATTTTTTTGTGACCGGATGCTTCCAATTATAGTGTTATTATGTTGTTATTGTACAATGAAATCATGGATGAAATGTGTCTCTGGTAATACCAAGTTCCAACTTAAGTTTATGTTGAATGATTTCTTAGTTGGATGGATTTTGGTTTCTTTGATGTGATTTCCTATGGGTTTTGGCAGATAGTGTTCGAATTGTACAAGACCATGTCATCCACGCTCATACCTATACTTTACAGTACTGTGCTGTTGTCCATTCGCATGGCAGGACCTTCGGTGTCCTTTTGCTCCTTTTAATGAGCAATCACTAGTTATTAATGGTACGCACAGTGCAGTGCGACTTATTTTATTTTCCCGCGACAATGTGGGGAGCGTTTCCAGCAATTAGTGGTGATATGGTTCACCACACACTTGTCTCTCTGATTGTTTTGTTATGAACATTATGAAAATTTTGGTAATATTTCATTAAAATTTGTAGGGATTTTTGTAAATCTAGATTATAATTATTAAATTTTAAGATTTTGAGTGTTTTAGAGGTTTATGATAGTGCTAAATTCATTTTCACCATAAAAATATGATTCAAACACTACTATTATAAGATTTCTTAATTTTTTTTACCTATATTTTAACAACTTTTAATTGTCTAATCAATTTCTCCACCTCCATAAACCACTCCTAAAAATTTACCCAGCACATTCGAATAGAAAAAAGTTTGTAGGTGTTGAGTAATTTCATTGCCGACATTTGTTCATATCTGTATCATATTCTTTCTTCAAAAGAATAGTAGTTGTATCATATTCACATCGCTGTAAGGGTCACTTTAATTTGTCGTTTGCATCACGTGCATTTTTAAATTTTGATCTAGTTTAGATGGGGAAAAATAGATATATGGGGAAAAGAGTTGAGTAGAAAGAAGAAGTATTGTGTTCAGGAATTCAACCCCACTTGTGATCTCAAACAAAAAGAATACATTGGATCTATCATTCAGTGGAGAGCGAAGTTCTTATTGCTCAATTAAGAACTAACTCACATCAACTTCTGTGTGAAAAGGGATGGTGGAAGAGACCTAAAGAAGCTTGGGAAGAAAGGGTATGTACTTTTTGCACCTCTGGGGCTGTGGAATCATAAAAACATTTCATTTTGGATGGTTACCGCAGTATGTTAGCATCAATTCAGTGGCATTGGCTTTTCAGTGATGGAAATGTTAGAAGGTTGGGTCAGCGCATCATCAATTTGAGTAAGAAAATGATTGAATTACATAAAACAAAAACAAGGAAGCTACTGGTCCCATAGACTATTTTTAGTCTTGTGAACGTTAAAATATCATTCATTCATTATTAATGATGTGAACACATTCTTCACACTCACTCCAAACAACCAATATTTAAAAGGCCATAATAGGTTTTATAATTATGATTTATAGGTTTTTTTGTCTTACTCTCTTTCTCTTGATCTTATCAAGAATTCTATAATTAAAGGCAAACTAGACTATATTGAGATGGGTGACCTGAGTTTTAGTGTTGTACTTTCTTCTTTGGTTTTATAAATTATTTTTAGTGTAGTAGATGTTAAAATTTCATTTCATATCCTATTCAAATCTGAATTTGAACTTGACAATATTTTTAAAGCTGTAGTCTAATCAATTTGCAAATTTGCTCTGAAAATTAATGGGTGACCTGAGTTTTAGTGTTGCACTTTCTTCTTTGGTTCTATAGACTATCTTTAGTGTACTGGATGTTAAAATTTCATTTCATATCTATTCAAATCTGAATTTGAACATGACAATATGTTTAAAGCTGTAGTCTAACCAATTTGCAAATTATGAAAATTCTGACAAAATTTTGATAAAATCTAATGGAAAAATTGAATAACCCTCAAATTTAATAAAATCCAACATTTTTTGTAAATCCAAATTATAACTATGACTATGACTCTATAACCAAAAATAAAATAAATCATAGTCTGAACGTACAATTACTAATAAGAGCATTCAAATCACCTCGCCGGTGTTTCATTATCGATGAGATCATCGAGATTAAGTGGGAGAGTGTGATGTAAGAAGGTTTTCATATGCAGTAGTCTAAAAAACTTACAGAATAATTAATAATTCGGCAAAGATTTTGACAAATTTGGGCAAAGATTTATCAGAATCTTGTTTACAATTGTTAAACTTTAGTATTTTGGATGCCCTAAGGGTTTTGATAGTGTTGAATCTATTTTCACTATCAAAAATGCAATTCAAACACTCCAACTACTTGATTTGTTGATTTTTTTTTACCTAATTCCGACAAAAAAACTGCCATCCAAACTATTCTTTGGCTGAATAAACAACTCCTTTTATATTAACATCCCATCAACACTAATAACATTGAACGTATTACTACCATTCCATGGTTCTATACCAGATTCATTTGTGAAAATTAATTTAGAACAAAAAATTTAAGGTAAATGGCCATAGATTTTATACGGGAAACGATGATGTTTCATAGTGATTTTATAATTTTTATAAAGTCCGGAAGAATGTATTGTAATTTTTGTAATTTTTATAAAGCCCGGAAGAATGTATTGTAATTTTTGTAATTTTTTTATTTAAAAAGTATGAGGTTATCTATTAAGGTTGAAGAATTGCTTTCAAAAGTTTTTATTTTTAATTTTTTTTGACATTTAAAAAAAAAAAAAATTATCACCATCAACAACATCTAAAACACCTAAAATCTTAAAATTTAACAACTATAATTTCAATTTACAAAAATACTTACATAATTTTATCAAAATATAATTTTACATTAAAATAATTACATTAGAATTTACCTTACCTACAAATTGTGGGTGTTGATTGGATCTTTTAATAACCGTATCCGATTCACATGGCTGTGCGTGGCCATTAAGCCTTCAATTTTGGATGGTTTGCTTCCCATGCTATTTAGATTTCGATCTGATTATCGCTGTCAAACATCATGTCACTTTATCATTAATGCTCTGAATACACTTTTAGGCAACTAATATATATAGCTATATATGTCATTAATTTAATTTAATTACATATTAAAATATATAATTAAGAGGTGACTTTTAGGCAATTAATATATAGCTATATTAATGAAGGGCAATATATCTCATTAGTTTAATTTAATTAAATATTAAAATATATAATTAAGAGGTGATATATTTAATAAAGTTTTCACATATCAAGTGGATTTATGGCATGCTAAATAATATTCTAATTTGACTATATATTGAAAATTTTCTTCAAAAATCACATTATTTAACAGAGTTGTTTTTTTAGGCAACAGAATAGTCGGGACAACAGGTTTTTGCGGGAATCCGGTTCAGTAAAATTAAAAAATTGAGGTAGTTGTAGTGTTTGGAATCTATTTTTGGGAGTGGAAATAGATTCAACACTATCAAAAACCTTTAAGACACCCAAAATACTAAAGTTTAACAAATTCTAATAAAATCTTTGCGGGATTTTTTCAAAATCTCTACTGGATTCTGGGCCATTCTGTTACTTTTTTAGATTACAGCTTATTTAACCTCAGATTAATTTGAACCCAATACACTTTATCAATTTAAAAACTCAAACTTTCACTAAATATAAAAGTATTTATTTTTCATTAACATTTTTTTATATCCCTTTATATATTTTCATTAACTTTGAGCTCCATTTATAAAAATGACCAATATAAACACTTTCTACCCCCTAATATATGTGCAATATATTATATTACTTTTTCTTCAATATATATCCCCAATATAAATCCACCCTATACAATATTGTTCTCCGATACCAAACCCATTAATAAAAAAACAGCATCGTCATCTCCCTCCATAATCCATCCACCCATAAACACATTATTATGACATCACAACCTAACATAATTACGATCTACATTTTCTATTATTACTCATATGAAAAATTCTGTGCATGGAAAGCGCTCCCATTAAAGTTTGCACACGCAATTCGAGTGGAAAGGCGTAGCCGGGATCTGTTAATAGCCGTATCACATTCACATGGCTGTAAATATCATATTTAAATGGTTTGCTTCACATGCGATTACAAGTGTCAAACATCATGTTACTTTAATATTAGTGCTGTGAACACACTCTTTAGCACTCGCTCTATTCACTCATAAACACATTATTATGACATCACAACACAACATAATTATGATCTTCATTTTCTATCCTACTCATATGATGAGAATGTCTGTGTTCTAATCTAGTCCATAAAAAAATACCATCCTTATATCGTCCCATTCAAATGCCTTTAAGGAATTTAACTTTAAAAATATGTAATTATTTTTATAGTCTATATGGGATTCAATTTTATGGATATTAATAATTTTTATAGTTGATATTATATAAATATTGGTTGTAAATCTATTTTAAATATACTTATTAATTATATTGGTAAATATAGTTGTGCCAGATAATCAATATGGTTGATATACTCTGATAATCCTATATCCACCATCTACCAAATTAATAACTGTAAAGTGTATTTTGTTAAAATATTACTATTTATAATTATTAATAATTATATAAATAATAATAGCCATAGTATTTTATATTTATATAATTATACTTATTTTCTTAACATTATTTTTTATATTAATATAATATTCCTTCTTACATAAAATTTTGATAATATATTAATATTTTTCTTTAAAATTTTAATATAATTCATATACAACATTATAATAACATTTAATTCTTATTAATAATACGTAATTTATTATAATAATTATTATATATTTATGAATATAATTGTTAATATATTTTATATATTTACTTGTAGTATATTAATAATATTAACTATATGAATACTATATATTAAACTAAATTAAGTTATTTTATATATATATATATATATATATATATATATATATATATATGAGAATATATTATATTAAAATATATAATATTTTATTATTTAATAATAAATAAATAATAATAATATATTATGAATGGTTATAACTCAAATTATAATATGATTTAAAATATAACATCATAATAATAATATTTTTTTAAAAAGTTTGGTAGGTCTTTCTTTTTTCATTAATATATAAAAGCAAGTTACATCCACATACATATTGTTAGGTGGCATCAACTTTCCTAGAGGGAAATTAAGACTCTTGGCCACTTAAGAGCAAGATATGTCATCTAGTAGCAAAAAATAACAAGTCTTTCTAACCAAGTTACATATGTTTGATTTTTTTTAAACTGCATATATTCCAAATACCTGAAAACATAATTATCAACATACTAAAAATTAAAGGCTTCCCACATACAAAAAATGAAAAACTATGAGTCCAAATATAAAACTACTTAACACCATCGACATAAATAGACTCCACCAGAGCCAGGTCTTTAGCAGTGGAACCTAGAAGCTCTGTCTGTGGGAGAATACATGAAGATGCTCTTCAATGCGCTAAAGTTTTCCATCCTGCTTTTGCAGCTGGAACTGAAGCTTCTGAAATTCATTTTTATAGTCAGGAAAATCCAGCATTGCTGCTGCCATACCCACATAAATTTGTTCCAAGGCTTTTGCCAAGATACCCTTCATGGAACAATACAAAAACATTTTTTGTTTCAATTGTGTGGTTCGACCTCGGGTGTGCCTTGGATCCGACACCAAAGCTCGCCAATCCTCCACATCAGTTTCCATTGTGCTTGCCTGCCTATTCAGGTCTTCTTCCCACTCTTCCATTAGCTAAATAATTTCTTCAGACGTGCCCTTCTGATAAGCTATAGCTGCATCATTTGTGATGTTGGAGACTAGATTGTGGCCCCGAGTTCTACCCCCCAAGGAGCTGGGTTGACACGGTGCTGAAGACCCCGTGGTTCTTTTGCCCCGATGCCTTGAGTTTGGGCCGCTTTTTCCCTTTGATGTTGTTGACCGAGCCATCTTATTGTACCTGCACTTTTCGGGAGAATCTGAAACCAGAATTATAACTTGCGTAGGTGGTACCTGAGTCCAGAAGCACCTAGCTTCTAGGAAGCACTACCACACCACACGCCTGCCAGGGAAGATACACGAGCCAATGATTTCCAATATAAAACTCGAGGGATCAAACCCCTAATTTTCCATTATAGACTTCCACTATAAACCAACTAGAATAGAGACACAACCCCCATTAACCCATTCGTGCCTCTCATCCTCTTCAAGATTCGGCCTACAGTACAGTCGACTATCACAACTGCTTGGTATGACTCCAAGGTCTCGATAATTAGGCCACTATCCCTCAGAAACATTATCATGCTCCACAGACAGGGCATAAAGAAACCACTAAGGTATAACCCACATAAACGTAACACATTAGTATACCAAACATGAGACTTAGTCACATTCCAGAGACATATCCCACAGAGACGGAAACCATATAAACCACATAGAATTAACACACTTCAATAAGTCCCTAGTATAATAATACATACCATGACCGAGAAAATTCGAAGAGACATAACCCATAAACAAAGCCGAGACAACAAAAACCCATAGCCCTTTCGGACAAGGCCATGACAGGAGGTAATCACAGAGACATACACCAGAAACAAACTCTCAATAATAGAAACCCATCTTGGATAGAAAAATCCCAAAAATTATAGACACAGATAAAATAAAAGACATTATGACCTGCTTCGAGTCCCATAAAGGAACATGCAAATGCATAGAGCCCATCCTCCTCTGAAACCCTGATGGTTCGAAACTAAACAAGCCCGAGTCCAACAAACAATGTGACCAATGCATGGGGGAGCACTAAGGAAAACATGCCACATACTCATTTACCAGCGCGAGAAGTCGAGACCAAATCCACTTCTGCACATGCGCCAACCCACAGAGCCCAACATCAACACACCTTGACAGACCACTCACATAAACCAAACGCCTGCTAACCTCACACCTAGAAATATTTAGAAACTTCCCAAGACGATTGCTACTGCCACCTTCGATGATGGACTTAAAACCTCACATGCATGGAGCCATTGCTCCATATTCATCGAGCATGTGGAGGGTGGCGGGGATGTACCTCAAGAAGACCCCCATTAACTCACCATAATGAAATTTCCCTCCAGCTCACACCCCGATTGGGGGAACATAATAATGATATTTTATTATTATTTATAATAAATATATATCTCTTAAAAATATCACCAATAATTTTTATATATTTATTAATATAACTCTTAATAACTTTCATATATTTAATTTAAATAAATTAAAAATATATAACGAAACCCAAGGGATTAATAAACACACATGACTATTAATATTATAAACCAAAATGAATAATAAACCCAAGAGTTTAATATTATAAATCCAATCAATTAGTAAACCCAACAGATAAATATTATAAATATAATGGATCAACAAACCCAAGGAATCAAATTAGAAAACAAGTGATTAATATTAAACCATACGAATATTATTTAACACTTAATATTTGGGTTTAATAAACCCAAGGGATTATTATTATTATAAACCCAAGGGATTATTAATATTATAAACACATGGGATCAATAAACCAAAGACATTATTAATATTATAAACCTAAGCCATTAATATTATAAACACAAATGATTAATAAACCCAAGGAATCAATAAACTGATCAAACTAATATTAAAAATCCAAATGGTTAATAAAGCTTATGAATTAATATTTTAAACTCAAGAGATTAATAAATCTAAGGGATTAAATGATAAATTGAAGGAATTATTAATAGTATAGACTTAAGGAACAAATAAACCCAAGCGTTTAATAATATAAATCCAGGGCATTAATAAACCCGAGGAATTAGTAAACCCAAGGGGACAATATTTTAAGCCTAAGGGATCAAAAAACACAAGGGATCAATATTTAAGGGATTAATAAATCCTAGGAATTAATATTTTAAACCCAAAGGATTGATAAACCCACATGAATATTAATATTATAAACCCAAGGTATCAATAAATCATAGGGATTGTTAATATTATAAACCCTACAAGTTAATAAATCGAAGGGATAGACATTATAAGCCTAATGGTTTAATATTAAACCCTAGAAATAATATTAACCCTTAATATTAGGGTTTAATAAGCCTAAGTGATTAATATTACCAACCCAACTAATTAGAAAACTCAAGGGATTAATGTTATAAACCCAATGGATCAACAAACTGAGGGAATTATTAGTATTATAAACACAAAGTGCAGTGGAATCACTTCAAACACATTGGTAAACCCAAGGGATTATTAATATTCTAAACCCAACATATCGATATTATAAATACAAATGATTAATAAACCCAAACGATTAATAAATCCAAGGAATTAATAAACCTGAAAAACTAATATTAAAAACCCAAGCGAATAATAAGCCCTAAGAATTAATATTTTTAACTCAAGGGATTAATAAAACCAAAGGATTATTGATATTATAAACCCAAGGAGCTAATAAACCCTAAAATAAACATAGTTGACCATGACCCATTTTCATATTGAGACAACCTTTGTTTCCATGTGATGTTCCACCATGTTTGATTTTCATATTGACAAAATATTTGTCACGATGTGACATTGGACCATGGTTGACCATTATTATAAACATAATGGATTTATATTAAACCCAAGGGTTAATATTATAAAACCTATAAGTTATTTATACCCATGGAATATGAACCCTTAGATCAATAAACCCAATAGATTGATATTACAAACTTAAGGAAATAATAAACCCAATAGATTAATACTAAAAAACCAAGGGTTTATAAACCCAAGGGAATAATATTAAACCTAAGAGATTAATATTAGAAACCTTTAAGTATATAAACCCTTAGATAACTACTATAGACCATGGTATAACCATGGTTGACCATGCTTGATTTAAACATTGAGACGATCTTTGTCACATTACGACATTGGATCAAGGATGACAATGGTTGGCCATGTTTATTTTCATATTGAGACAATCTTTGTCACAATGTGACATTCAACCATGATTCCCTATGGCTGAGAATGGTTAGCCATGGATTATTTTCATATTGAGACAATCTTTGTCATAATGTGACATTGTACCATGGATTAATATTAAATTGTAGGACTAATATTTAACCCTTAATATTGGGATATAATAAACCCAAGGGACTAATATTACCAACTCAAAGAATTAGAAAACTCAAGGGATCAATGTTATAAACCCAATGGATCAACAAACCCAGGGAATTATTAATATTATAAACACAAAGCATCAATAAATCCAAGATATTATTAATATTATAAACCCAACATATTAATATTATAAATACAAATTATTAATAAACCCAAGCGATGAATAAACTCGAAGAATCAATAAAACCAACAAACTAATATAAAAAACCCAGGAAATTAATAAACCTTGAGAATTAATATTTTGAACTCAAGAGATTAATAAACCCAAGTGATTATTAATATTATAAACTAAAATAACTAATAAACTTAAGGGTTTAATATTATTAACCCAAGGAATTTGTGAACCCAAGGGATAAATATTATAAACCTAAGGGATCAACAAGCCCAATGGATCAATATTAAAAACACAAGAGATTAATAAAGCTTAGGAATTAATATTTTAAACACAAAATATTGATAGACTCACATGATTATTAATATTATAAACTCGAGTGATCAATCAACCTTAGGGATTGCTAATATTATAAACCCAACGAATTAATAAACTAAACGGATAAACATTATAAACGTAATGGATTAATATTAAATCCTAGGACCAATATTTAACCCTTAATATTAAGGTATAATAAACCCAACCAATTATTAATACTAAAAACCCAAGGGGTTAATATTACCAACCCAAAGAATTAGAAAACAATGGATTATTATTAAACCATAAGACTAATATTTAATGCTTAATATTGGGGTTTAATAAAGCCAAGGGATTATTATTATTATAAACACAAGGGATCAATAAACCAAATGCATTATTAATATTATAAACCCAAGGCAATAATATTATAAACCCAAACGATTAATAGACCCAAGCAATTAATAAACCCAAAGAATCAATAAACCCAACAAACTAATATTAAAAACCCAAACAATTAATAAAGCCTAAGAATTAATATTTTAAACTGAAGAGATTAATAAACCCAAGGGATTAAATGATAAACCAAAAGAATTATTAATATTATAAACTTGAGGAACAAATAAACCCAAGGAATTAGTAAACCTAAGGGAAAAATATTATAAACCTAAGGGATATAGAAACGCAATGGATCATTATTAAAAACACAAGGGATTTATATTAAACTCAAGGGTTAATATTATAAAGCCTATGAATTATTTATACCCTTGGAATATGAACCCTTAGGTTAATAAACCCAACGGATTGATATTACAAACCCTAGGAAATAATAAACCCAAGGGATTTGAGTACTAAAAAACGAATGTTTTATAAATCCAAGGGAATGATATTAAATCTAATAGATTAATATTATAAACACCAAGT
Source organism: Pinus albicaulis (assembly GCA_034641835.2). Lineage (NCBI taxonomy): Eukaryota > Viridiplantae > Streptophyta > Pinopsida > Pinales > Pinaceae > Pinus > Pinus albicaulis. The sequence continues at coordinate 258,785 of JAXQQM020090111.1, read as the reverse complement.
ATATAAACCCTTAGATAAATACTATAAATTGTGAAAAAAACATGGTTAACCATGTTTGATTTAAACTTGAGACAATCTTTGTCACAATGTGACATTCGACCATGGTAGACCATGATCGACTATGGATGACAATGATTGACAATGGTTGACCATTGTTGATTTTCATATTGAGACATTCTTTGTCATAATGTGACATTAGACCATGGATTACTATTAAACTGTAGGACTTATATTTAATCCTTAATATTGAGATTTAATAAATCAAAGAGACTAATATTACAAACCCAAAGAATTAGAAAACTCAAGGGATCAATGTTATAAACCCAATGGATCAACAAACCGAGTGAATTATTAATATTATAAACACAAAACATCAATATACCAAAGAGATTATTAATATTATAAACCTTATAAGTTAATATTATAAATACAAATTATTAATAAACCCAAGCGATTAATAAACCCGAAGAATCAATAAACCCAACAAACTAATATAAAAAAACCAAGAAATTAATAAACTCTAAGAATTAGTATTTTAAACTCAAGAGATTAATAAACCCAAGGAATTATTAATATTATAAACCAAAAGAACTAATAAACCCAAGGGTTTAATATTATAAACCCAAGGAATTAGTGAACCCAAGGGATAAATATTAAAAACCTAAGGGATCAACAAGCCCAAGGGATCAATATTAAAAACACAAGAGATTAATAAAGCCTATGAATTAATATTTTAAACACAAAGGATTGATAAAATCACATGATTATTAGTATTATAAATCTAAGCTATCAAACAACCTTAGGGATTGTTAATATTATAAACCCAATGAATTAATAAACTAAAGAGATATTCAATTTCACCATCATTGCAACCAAAGAAAGAACATTGAAATTAACATATATTTTTTGTTGTCTTTACATCAAAAAATTCTGCGACAAAATGGACTTGAAACACTCCATCAAAAGCAATTTTTTAAATAGCCTCTTTCAAACACAACCAAACCAATGACAAAAGGAACACCAATTCAAATCAATAGGATAATGATTGTGGTACTTAACACTTTCCAACCAATCCCTTCTTGTTTTGCTCCCAAACTCCCTTTGGTGCACATGCAACAAGTATTTTACATTCGTTTTCATTTCACCTAGCACAAAAAGATGCTCATCAATAAAAAAAGGATGGAAGGCATGTTTTCTGTCAAACTTTTTCTGAAGATACGAAAGAAAACTTATCTCTCTAGAAATATTGTCCACCACTTCATCATAATAGATGCCATCATTATTATCCATATCTGTATTTGAAGGGAAAAACGACAAAATCAAAATTAATACACGCACGCACAAACACCTAAGCATACACATATATAGATATATATACATAAAACATAACATCCCATTTTTATTAATGTTAAAAAAAATAATCTTATAAAACTCATGCTATAAAATAATATAATGCTGCATGAACCAAATGATATAAAAAATTCTACAAATATAAACCTCATTAGAAATACATATTGTACACATGAAATGAGTGATATAGTGAAATGAGTGATACGACCCTTATTACAATAGTCAACAAGAATTCACAATTTTGTAAACTTAATGTTTAAAATCAAATATTATTAATGTTAGTAATCCTAAATTTATATTTAAATTAATGTTAATGTTGATATTAATATTTTGTTTAATATTAATATCAATGTTTTTGTTCAATATAAATATTAACATTAAACTCATTTTTATTAATATTAAAAAACTTAATCTTATAAATCTCATTTTTATTAATGTTAAAAAACTTAATATTATAAACCTCATGTTATAAAATAAAATCAATACTCACAATATTGAGGATCGATTATCTCGACTCACAATCGATTACATAAACCAATAAATGGGTATAGATTGGAACTATATTTATAATATAGTTCCATCTATAACCATTTCGGTATGCTAGCGAAATTTTTCATTAGTATTGGATATCATTTATAATATTAATATTAATAGAATTTAGCCCATAATTTTGTATTTCATGATATAATATGAATTCACAATATTAATATCAATATGAACCAATTATTAAATTTATCTTTAATGATTGGCTCATATAACTAGTTGTTTATGTCTAATGGTTCATTGTAAACAAAAGAAAAATAGCCATTAAAAAAAGAAGTAAATTGAACAACATGAAAAACAATGTAAACAACTTTCTCAAATATTACTATGAATGTGATGAATATATTCATCTCATTAATATATGAAAATCATTATTATATTAAAAGTAAATAAAGAGGACAATACAAGCAATTCAAAAATCATTCTATAAAATGTCACAATATTATTAGTTGCATGTCATAGCGATATGGAATTCAATCTTGATTTTTAATGATTGAATCATATAACTCGTTGTCTATGTCTGATTTGTTTATTGTAAACAAAATAATAATAGCCACTTCAAAAAGAAGAAGTAAATTGAACAACATGAAAAACAATGTAAACAACTTTCTCAAATATTACTATTAATATGATGAATGTATTCATCTCATTAATATATGAAAATCATTATTATATTAAAAGTAAATAAAGAGGACAATAAAAGAAATTCAAAAAAATTCTATAAATAGGTCACAATATTATTTGTCGAATGTCATAGCGATATGGACTTCAATTGCTCCTCTTCTTTCTTACTAATTGTAACATATGCACTATCTTTCATCTTGGCATAATGTTGAAAAGAGGAAGGCGATGCAATGCGTAAACCATCTATTGATTTCACTTTTGATATGGTTGTGAAGGTTAACACTTGCTGCTCTTTATTCCCGATATCAATTGATAATTGTTCTAAAGTCAATCCCCATGACTTGTGGATTGTAAGAGCCCATGCCATCTTTAAAGGAATTTCACTGGTGTGCTCGGTACAATGTTTGGATTGCTTGCATCAAATGAAACACCAACATACTTATATAAAAACAGTGGTGAAAATTGGAAGCTGAGGTGGCTTAGAGGTAGGTGTATAAAATATCTCCTTCACATAACCAAGTTCACCATTCACCAATCCAACTTCAACCCACAAATTACATGTCAACATAACACGTTGACCACGACACAATAAAACTTCACGGTCCAATTGATCATCATCAACACCACTGATTTCTGAACGCTTTGAATTATCAACAATACATCGTGCAATTGGAGAATTTAATGATTTTAACATATGCCTGTTATGGAAGGAGAAAAAATTATTTGTTGGAAACATGTGATTTTTTTTCTAAGTTATGCTAATTTTTATTATAGTATACAAAAATTAAAATCAAACTTCAAGACAGGGGTTGTTGGATTAGCCAACCCCTGTTGGATGAAGACAATACAAACATTCAAAAAATGGGATTCCCTTCAGGGGGAAACCAACCCTTAACGAGTTTAGAGATTCAAAAAATAAGTTGCCCTTCTAGGGGAAACCAGCCATTAACATAAACATGATTGAAAAAGTTTGCAGGCAGAGATGAAGATAGACATAAAAACTATAAAGGAACATATATAAAATGAAAAGGAGGAGATCCAAGGAGATGCAGCTGCCGATTTTGGGCGTGGATTCTCCTCAATTATGAAGAAGCCATAGTCAAACATGGTCTCGAGATCCTTCTTTGAGAGTTGGGGGGTCCTATCCAAATTTGAAGTGGAGACCATATTGATCTTCTTTACCATGGCTGAGTGAGCCACATGGTCTGCTTCTACATATTTTTGTTGGGTGTCCTTTGTTGGGATGCTCCCACTACTGTCCGAGTCTTCCGCCAATTGCTTGACAGGGAGGCTGACGAATTTTCGAGGTAGAAGGGATGAGGAGCACGATAAAGTATATTTGCGCGAGCGTTTTATGCTTTTAGAGCCAGAGAGATAGTGTTGATCCTCCGAGAGGTGAATCAAGAGTTGGGTAGAGAGAAATTGGGGGTCGAGAACCTTAGGTTCTTCCACGATGACATAGATGGACAAGGAGCGCGTAGGCATAGCATAAATTGTAGGTAGGGAGGGAGAGCCTCTGCCACCTCCTCGACGGCACAACATCAGGTGTCTTCTTGGAATTGTATCTGCAGGTTGCAGGGTCTGCAGGGCTGGAGCAGAAAGCTCAGACTGAGACAGATGATGAGTAGATAAACGAGCAGAGCTATGATAGAGGAAGGCGGTAGAGAATGAAAAGTGGATACATATATGAGAATGAAGACATGAGACATGAGCCATAAATGGCCAAGAGGCAAGTTGCAGGATCAGAGGTTGAGGGGGAGGAGTAAATGCCTCAAGTGTCGATGTCCTCTATGAATTTAAAACCTTCACGTGGGAGGCAGGTGCAGTCGTATGGAGAGGCTAGGTGCCCCTGCGTTGAGAGACCAGGTGGCAGCCTGAATTAATCTTGTCAATCACCCGCATCCAGGGAGGAAACATGTGAATTTTTGCTTTAAATAAATCCCTTTCTCTAGGATGTAATCTCATATCATCATGTGACATAAGAAACTCCCAATATTCAAGAACAGGTTCTGCATTTCTTATGTTATTGAGGACTCTTCGAAAACAAGATTGTTTCTCATTATTCCCTTGTTGGTGAAAGATTGTGTCAGGAGTGACAACAATGTTGAATTTTTTCCACAAGACTTTCCCTACTGTATTTCCTGCATACAAAGGCTTATCTCTCACAAGAGGTAGTTTTCCAAGGTCACCCATAAGGATGATGGATCTACCACTGAAAGGACAATTTTTTTCTCTGGAAATGCTTCTCGTAATCGAGCATCTATTTGCATTAATAACCTTGATCCCAGAAATCTCATTTCATCAATCAATATATATCGAATACGCCTCATTTCTTCTTGAAATACTTCTAGTGATTGCCCCTGGAGTGGCTGCATATCTTTAATTGTAATTTTTAGTGCCAAGTGTATTGTTTTTGCATGTATATTAAAAGAAACTATTCCTGTTGGGGAAAGAAGAAGAAAATGAATTCTTCCATTAATTAAAAAATTAGAAAGAGCTCATAAGGAAAGACTTCTCAGTGCCTGCAGTTCTCTGAATAATCATAAGAAGAGCTTCACGAATCTCATATTAAGCAAAGTGCCTTAAAACGATTTCAAAATCAAGTCGTTTTTTTTCTTCCAATGAATCTGGAGATGTAAATGTTCTATTTGAAAGGTCAAAAATATCAACCCTTGATATTCCATTCCCTATAAAATTGATAGCCTCTTTTGCAACATTATAAAAAATAGTTGTACTTTTCCAGTCAAAGGATATATCAAAGTCCCTTCGACCAAGGGTGTGAAGATCGGAAACATTCACATAATTTGGTGGAACCAAGCGAGAGAATAGTTTCCATTCCTAAAAATCATCTTCAAGATTCATTTGTTGGTTAGAAAAATCACCATATTCTTCATCTTCAATATTGTCGAAAATTGATGGATTTCAATCAACATGCCATGCTCGATATCGTAAATTCCTCCAATTTTCAATAATAATTTCAACTGAAAGCCCAATTTCCACACGAATGTCATGAAATGGTTTGTACAAGAGAAATTATGTCCAACAAAAGGTTTCAAATTCGTCTAAAACCTCACTAGGAATATAATAAAACAATGGCCAAACCCAAATAATAGCATGAACATCTCTAGGCTTCCACGAATCTTGTTTACGCTCGCTATAAAATGTCCAAGATCTTGTTGTTTCTATCAAAGATAGATGTTCAAGGAAAAAATGTCTCTTTTGATAATGTTGAACAAAAGTATTCTCAAATGAAAATTGTAGGCCATCCCTTGAGATTTTCATGAAAACATTTCTTCCAACATTTAAGGAAACAAATTTCCGACTACAAACAACAAGAGGTAGCTTAAGCAACATATGGCATGTTTCTTTTGCTCCAATGTCACGATCAACAATAATTTATGTAAGAAAACTTCTGTATGCACATAAATCATGATCCTCGGAGCCAATATACTTTGAAATTCTAGTTAACATATGATAATAACTTTCAGACATTTTTTTCTGCTTTTGATGCATACTTAGAAATATATTTCAAGACAACATATCGAGAAAGCATTGGTTGGAAATCAACATTTGCACGCTACATTGTTAGAAGGTAAATGTTATGTACATTGATCCTATCATCATTTCTTGTTGGGTTATAACTTTTTCTTCCTTCATCATCTATGAAAAATCTTGATTAATCACAAAGATCCCATGGATCATTGTACTGACATGTGAGAATAATACCCTTTTTGTGCAAACAAGAATCTACACTACACTTTGTGTGCCTTTGGACACGGTTTAACAATTCTTCATAATCATTATGAGGATGTCAAGAGAAAATATGATCAGTATTCAATAGGAAAGGGTCATCATTGAGGCTTCTTGGAACCATTATATTGGGATGATGTATGTCACGTGGATTAGATACAATTACATAATTGTAAACGAATCTCTTTGCAAGCTGTACATTAGAATCATTTGACCAATCAAGTATTTCCATGTCACGAGTGCCTTGCAACCATAGGAAACCATGGATATGTGATGAACCTCTATGCTGCCACTCATATCTAAAGAAAATTAATATATAGTTACTACAAAAAATATAAATAGAATCATAATAAACAATTGACAAAGTATATAAAATAAATTAAACAACACAAACATGTACCAAAATTCTTTAGCATTAAGATATTTTTGGATAACTTCCTAAAAAAAAATGAGGGTACTGGATAACTTTCTCAATTTTCATAAGATGCTCATTCAAAGAATGAGAATGTGAATTTATGGGCATGAGTTTATGCAACTCTGGCCACTTTGTGTCAGTTGCACTCAAAGTAAAAAATAAATATGAACACCCCAACTGAGTAATCATGTCAGTCAATTCAACCCAACACTTAGTCCAATATTCCCTTGTACCTCTCAGAGAAGAACCAAACCGCATAAGATGTTTGACCAACTTATTATTTGGTAAATTAGAAAGTTGGTGACACAAGTCTTCAATTGTTGTCAATGAGTTATCATGTAAATTCTTCTTCACAAAAACTACAACAGTTACTTGGATCCGATGCCGCATTATCATGTTCAATATGTAATATTGAAATCGAGGATGGCTTCAAAACCTATAATCATAGTATCTAAGAAGATGCAATGCATACTCATGAAGTTCAACACTACAAATACATGGCTACAACCAATCACCATCACCAATGGGGAACAATATGGGGAATGCCATATCTAATAACCCTTATGTATTTTATTCATTCATTGGAGAGGTTCCAATATTGGGCCAATCCATTGAACATGTGAAGAATCAACATTATAAAAAAATGCTCTTATTTCTTCCACTTCTCTCCATTCATTTGGTAGGAAAGCAACAAACGAAGAAGGATGAGAGGGAAAATGCTCAGCAGGAAACCCTTCATTATTATTTGCATTGATCTCAGATTCTTTAATATCACAATCAATAAATTTGAGCTTGAAGGATACATATGTTGATCTTTCGGGCATAAAATTCACTAAATCATAGGAAATTAAAACATCTTGATAATATTGATCATGTTCTATTTTGAAAATAAATGCAACCATAACTCGAGATATTTTGACATAACATTCATAATATTTATACTGAGTGACATGTCTCCTTAAAATTAGAAATTCAAGATCTTCAACATGTCGGGGACGACTTTGTACAATTGTAGAAATATCTTGAGGAAAGATAATTGTGTGGCCACTATACACATATTTCCCACCTCGACCATGTGTCACTTGAAAAATAGGATTCACACGTGCTATTAACATTTCTTCAAATTGAGTAAGAGTTCTTAAAATATGAGGTTTTTCACCAAGATCCATGTTACTATATTGACAAAAACGATGGGAAGCTATTTCATTCTTACATCCTCTACAAACAAGTCCCTCAGAATATCTCAATACCTGGATTTCGAGATATGATTCTTGGAAAATGTGGCACATTTGGACAAATGACAAGCTATCTATCTTTGATTGAAATATTCTATGCAATGCAATCATGTTTTCATCAAAATTAATATGATCTCTATTGGTCGGACCATGTGGAGAACCATGTGGAAGAGTAAAATTTCTTCTAAAATGTACTTCATCTTTAGCAACATGAGGTTCCCTTTCCCAAATTTGAAACGCGTGGAATGGATCTATGACAAGGCCTTTCCAAATTATGGTTTGTATTTCTCGAACCAAAGAGGATGAAAATGTGTCTTTGTCATAAAATCTTTTAAAATTTAATTTCCAACTAATCATAAATGAAAAAATGAAAAAAAAAAAATCGAATGCATTCAATATTTACATTTTTTTAGTGATGTGGATGAAGGCGATGAGATGGTTTCTCTTCGCTTCTAACATCAGTGGATGGAACATTTGGGCAGTTAGTTTCTATGCCTCTATTCAAATGAGTTGCTTCTTGTTTCAATAAAATAAAATTGATTATAAAACTGAATGTCCAACCAATAAATATTCAGAAATGGAAAACAAATCAAATACATTGAACATTTATATTAGTTTGACAATTTGATGTTTTGGATTCCATTTCTCAAAACCTGATCAGATGAAATCGTGTTTTTGCCATAGAAGGATATAAAGGACAATGTACAACTAACTATAAATGAAAATATGAGACAATATCAAATGCATTCAACATTTACATTTGTTTGGAGATGTGGATGAACACTATGAGATGGTTCCTCTTCACTTATAACATCAGTAGATGGAACATCTGCGAAGTTAATTTTTATGCCTATATTGAAATGAGCTGTGTCTTGTTCGAAGAAAATAAAATATGCAATAAAATTTAATGTCCAACCAACTAAAAATGAAAAACGAATCAAATACATTGAACATTTACATTAGTTTTCCAATTTGATTGTCAAGGAGAATGCATAGGAAGGTTATGACATGTTGTATCTTCACTTCTTAGATTAGTAGATGGAACACTTGGGGAGTTAATTTCTTTACTTTTATTAAAATGAGTTATATCCTATTCCAAGAGAAGAAAATACTTTATAATTTTAGTGAAAAAAAAATGTAAATAGAGGAATGTAATAAAACAACCACTATTGCAGTAAAAATCAAAATATAATTGTGTTACCTTCATTGTTCCACACAAATGATATCAGGGATGAATGATTCTCTTGGTGGGACAACATTACTTCGAGAAGTGGGATTGGAAGGTCCTATGTTTCAAGCAACTGGCTCCAAATTATCAAACAAATGGCCAATTAAACTATCATCGAAACGTCACATACATTGTCATTATTTCCTCCACCATGGATGTTTTGCAACCTTTGGCCTTGCTCGAAACATGAAATTGCATACATAGAAGGGTTAGGCTGGAAATTTCCATCCACATTATTGATATGATGTTCTTCCCGATTGCAAGATGTTTCCCCAATATTATGAACATTTTTAGGAGAGCATTGAACAACAAAATTATGCTAACGAAGAGCATATTATGATAATGAACTATCAATGAGAAATGTTCTTTCCATGATATCATCCATAGTATGATACTTACGAGGAATTAAAAAATAATTTTGAAGAGTGGTTTCACTCGTTCTTCTATGATATGTAGCTCTCATATACTCATTTATTACGTTCTTATTTTGTTGATACCGTAAACGACGACTTTCATTAGACTTGTCACACGATGCTTGTTGATCATAATCCGTTTCCCATAAAATTTCATAGGCAATCTGGTTCAGAGCTCTCAAATTCCCCCTTGCAGCCTTGGAAAACCATTCTCAAAGCCTGTCGTTACCATTTCCCGCCTCCAAAACACGTTATAAAAGGCTGAAGATCCATATTTGAAATATTTAAAACGTAGCCCCTTCGGCCCTAGCCCCTTTGTCTTTTCCCCCATGTAACCCGGACGCTAGATCAGGCGCTAGTCCAACGGGCACTTATCCAATACATATCGGGCGCATCTTGAGCTATCGATCTGTGCAGATCGAACGACGTTTGCTCATCTCCGTCGCGCCCGTAGCCTACCTATTCACCGTCCGATCAAATCATAAATCTACGGTTCGCGATGCGCCTGTCCTGGTGGTCCCCGTGCCCAAAACACTATTTAAAACCGGGTGGTTTATATCACACCGCTTTTCGGCGGTAGGTGGTAATTCCCCTTGGGCTAGTGATTCCATACAGCGCTCACCATGTGTCCCTGCGTACGGCCCTGAAACCGCTCTCCATCGCGCATTATTGTTCGGTCAAAGTCATGCAGCGATATTCACCACAACCGTCCGATCTGAGGGCCTTCATCTGACGATTGTCGCGCCCTGAAGCTGCATGGGATTTAACGCAAGAAAATCATGCCCTGGCCCACTGTCTATCGCCTCCGTCACCCTTTCAACTGTCGATCTCCTTCTGGGATCAGACGGCTAAGATTTCATCATCCCCGCTGTTGACCCAGTCTCCCTCCACGTCATCATCCCACATGTTATCGCATTTCTCCCTCCGCCATTTATATATTACATTCATATGTTATATTTTAATGTCTCGCATCATAAACTCTGGCCAGCCCTTCCACCATTATTTTCACCGCATCTTCTTCGTCGCCACCCTGCATGTCTCCGCCGCTTCATCACGTTGCTCTGTTACATAATCGCTTCCATTGCATTGCCGTCTTCCATGCATTTGTTTTCTTCGCAGCTTTGTGTGTTTTGCAGGTTGACAGTGATGGAGAATTATCATAAATTTCTGCATCCATTACAAGAGCCGAGCACACGTCAAAGTACCATGTTCAGAGCAGAATTATGAAAAAAGTCCCTGGAACCCAAATCGACAAGACTCCAATTTAAGAGGTAGGGTTCAAATTTGCCAAACCCTGCAGGGACATTCAAGGCGCCGATTTCACAGATGGAGATATTAATGGGGCAGAATTTTGAGGGCCTTGTCCTAGCCTTTTGAAGCAGAGTACCAAATTGAAGATCCTGCACAACGTTCGGAAGATCTATACACAGAAAACAATGTCCTCAAGGCTATATTTAAACAGAGTTTTCTTCCAGGCAAGGATGGATATTTGTGTGATTTTACTGCCTTACCGTGTCCCTGGAGAGACTCTTACCCAGTGCATTTATTTCAGTTAGAAGGTCACATAGTACAAACAGCACAGCATAGTCATTCAACAGTATGGGCGCAAATTTTTTTGCCATTTTGTTTTAATTATGCAAATTAAATGTTCATCACCTACCTTTTTACTAGGTTTTTGGTTTCTCCTATAAAAACCATGAAGAAACGCATTGTAAAGGTTCCAGATTTTTATCAGAAAATTATGCAGTGAAAGGATTTTTGTATACAGTTTGTAAAACTCTTGTATGAAGGCTCAGAGCCCATAGGGTCTCAGTGAGGAGGAGTTCTATCTGTCAAAGAGGATTCTGGTCTTTGGTATTTCACAGTCTGTAACTCTCTTTTATATGTTATTTAATATATCATTTCATCTCATCCATCTTTCCTGTATCATGTTTTGGAATGCGAGTGGCTCACTGATTTTTGGCATGGATTCATCCTAGTTGATTCCCATGCTCGGATCAGTTAAGCGCTTTAAATATGGCTCATGCATGATATTCTGTTCCATTATTCAGCTAACCATACTTCTGCTATATTAGTTGCTTTGGGAGGGTGCTTTTAAAATGCTATTATCATGTATGGATTCTTAGATTGGTAAGCCCATGCATGGTGGTATTGTATATCTGGGTATCAGCTCAATGTTAACTAATATCTTCTCAAATATTTCTTTCACTACATACACCTTCTGATAATTTATGTCTGTGAAGTATTTCTGAATCGGCCCGCTTTGCAGTAAACTGTCTCTAAATTGTCTGACGCTTTGTATTAGAAGTTTTACATCTTGCCTCTGCAGTACTTCTTTTCCTGTATCAGTTTCTGAGAGTTTGGTCCCATTCTAGTTTATTTCCCTGTTTACAGGAGATAGCATGTGAGCTGAAGTTGACAACTTCATACATTATATTATACGCTCCTTGCTATGCTAAGATGTCCTAGGCACTGGTCTATCACAACTCTAGGTTGTCTCTAGGAGCGACAACATATTTCTGGCACCGTTGCCAGGGACGAAATTGAGAAAATTAAAATCCCTGGGCCTCGACAAAATCTAATTCACTCTTCAAGTAGGTGAGTATGGAGAGTTGAGAGTTGTAGATCCCTCACCTTGGCGACTCCACATTTGTTATTTGATAAATCTATTTGCAGTCCTGGCTCCTCAAAAGCCACACTTGAGGTCAAATACGTCTAAGCCAAAGACACCTTCAGTGTCTGACCCTGACCAAATTATACATAGAAGAAATTGGAGGGAAAGGAAATCAACCCATTCTGAAATTCCTGAAGTGTCTACAGAAGACTTTCCATCCTCTTCTTCTCAAGAAACTCAAGTGCCAGATCCCGACTCCACTGTGGGAGATACTGATTATTATTATTCAGATAGTCCACCCTGAGAGGTTATCATAAATAAAAACAGTCTTCATCCCCTTGACCCCTCAAGCTGTAGTTGAGTATATTCCTATTATTATTCATACTCCACTTCCACCACCTCCTCCTCCTCTTACTCATCAAACTATTGCACTACCTCCACCTCCTCCAATGGCTAATGTTCCAACCTTCTTGATGAATAAATATGCTCCCCTGGAATTACCCCAGGTGTTGAATGATATGCCCCAAGATTATCTGAAGATCTTTCCCAGATTCAATGGGGAAAATGAGATTGATGCTCAAAAACATCTTGAGACTTTTTTCTCTTTTGCAGAGAACTTTAATGTTGAACACTTAGATGTGGACTTAAGACTGTTTGTGCAATCTCTTGATGGTGAAGCTCGAAAATGGTTTAAGACGTTGGCTGGTCGTTCTACTACCACTTGGGATAACATGGAAGACACTTTTCTCAGGAAATGGGGAGAGAAGAAAGATCATGGAAATTGTCTCATTGAGTTCAATACACTAAAGAAAAGACACAATGAAGGCGTGTCTGAATTTATCAAGAGATTTAATAAATTGTATCTGAGTCTCCCTGCTGATATGAAACCCCATCAAACTGCTGCTAAGGTTGTTTTTGTAGTAGCCTTTGATTCAGAGTTTGGTTTCTCTCTTAAAGAAAGAAAGCCTGCTACTCTGGATGATGCTTAAGCAGATGCACTAGAGTTGGAAGCAAAATTTGCCTCCACTGGTAAATCAAAAGGAAAATATGAACAAGATGCTAGAAGAAGGGGCAAAGAAGAGGTGTCTTCTTCTAGCCAAGACAGAGACTCCAGTACTAGCATAATCGAAGAAATGAACAAAAAGATCAGCAACCTTACTAATAAGCTGGGTAAGCTTGAATTGGAGGCCAAGAATTCAGCTTTCAGGAATTTCCAGAATGCTCCAAACAGGGGATACAATCCTCAGTATAGGAAACCACCCTTGCAAATAATACCAAGGGAAGCAAAGGAGCAACAGGATCAAGTGCCACACCCATTGTACCTGGAAGGTCCAGTAGATGATTCTACTGAGGACACTGCCTATGGACTGGAGGATGCAAATCTTTCCTTTTCAAATAGTGATGGAGAAGAATGCCCTTTACAGGGAAATGAAGGAACAGAGTGCCCATTGCAAGAAGAAGAAAAGACCAGAGACATAGAAGAAGTAGAATTTGATCATTATTGTAAACAATTTGATGATTTCATGCAAGCACATTTCAATAGAAGATATGATCTCAGATCTTCTAGGAAGAGGACTCGAACCCAAGAGAAAGAAGAAGAGATACCCCAGAAGGAAGCACCTATTGAGAAGGATTCAACAATGTAGAAAGCCACAGACAAAGGTAAGGGCCCTCTAAACAAACCCTTGCAGTCTAATGATCAAATTCCGTCCGCTCCAAAAGTAGTCATTCCTCCTAATACCAAGTCCGTGTCTAAATAAGTCAAGCCCCCAGTTGAAAATAAAGAGTCAAAAGAGGTTGTGATAGAGAAATCCCCCCCAGTTTTGAGTTTGCAAAAGGAACTTGAAAAGGTCAAAATCCCAGTTCCCTTGACTGAATTGTTGAAGCAACCAGCATACCAAGCTCAAGTCACCTCATTTATACTCCCTCCAAAAGCACCAATCATCCCAGATGGTCTCAACCTTCAAGAAGAAAGACCCATGGTTTTCTTTGGTCCACATGTTGAGGAATTAGATGCTTCTACTCCTCCCTTTTATGTGTCTCTAGTAATTCATGACCTGCTATTATATAATTGTTTGTTAGATTCTGGAGCTTCCCATAATCTAATACCTTTTTCAGTCATGGAACAACTAGGATTACAAATCACCCGTCCATATAAGGATCTCTATTCATTTGATTCCAAAAGAGTTAAATGCTTGGGGATGATCAAGGATTTAATGATCAATTTGGCCCAAATCCCAGCAAAAAGTGTGGTGATCGACATTGTGGTGGCTAACATCCCAACTCGCTTTGGCATGTTACTGTCAAGGTCCTGGGGAGAAAAAATTGGAGGGTCACTCAGGATGGACTTAACATATGCCACTATCCCAATTTTTGGTGGCCAGGAGAGGAGACTGTACAGGGAGACCAGATTTGTCAAGATGGTTACTAAGGCTGAAGACTCTATAAACTCACGAATCTATAGTAAGGAAGGAGATTTCTCATGCTTGAAGCTGGAAGAAGATCAAGATTATTCTCATGAACCATCCTTCTATCAGATCAAGACTAAGCAACCCTTAGTGAGCCGTGAAGTATAAATCTGGACTCTTCATTTTGATGGAGAAAATTCAAAAGAAGGTAATGGAGCTTGAATACTATTGATTTCTCCTACAGGAAGATGGGTTCCATTGTCTTTCAAGCTGGAATACGAAGCTACAAATAATGTGGCTGAATATGAAGCACTGCTGATAGGATTGCAGAAAGCTAGGAGCATGAACATACAAAGTATAAAATTTTTGGGAGATTCAGAACTAGTGGTTAGGCAAGTCAAAAATCAGTGTCAGAACAAACATCCTAGGCTAAGGGCTTATAGGAATGAAGTTTGGGACATGGTAGAAAAATTCTTCTTGGAATTCAATATCCAGTTCATGCCCCGAGAATAGAATAGGATGGCTGATTCCCTTATTGTAGCTGCTAGTACATGTCACCCACCTCAAAACCCACTCTTAAGATATGAAATTGAGGTGCGTTATCGACCATCAATACCAGATAACATCAAGCACTGGCAGGTATTTGAGGATGAAGAACAGATGAAGAGATTCCTGGAAACAGTAGGATAATTCTCCAATATGGAGATTGATGTTGATGAAGAAGAGGGAGAGACTGAGGACATTTCAAAAAGAAATTGGGAGGAGAAAATGGCAGGAAATAAAGTGTTGCAGTTGAAGGGAAACATTATACCTAGAGGGCTGGTCCCTCTAGAAATATTATTTGATAAGAATGATGTCCCACTACAGCCAAGCAAAGTGGTAGAAGAAAATTAGGTAGAAGACCTGAATTTGGGTACTGATGCTGACCCCAAAATTGTCAAATTGTCCAAGAAAGTCCCAGAAGAATACAAAAAGCTATATCAAAAGTTATTTTAGACCTACAAAGATGTGTTTGCATGGTCCTATCAGGACTTGAAAACCTTTGATATCAGTATTATGCAGCACAAAATTCCCCCAAAAGGAGATGCAAAACCCCATAAGCAGAAGCTCAGATAGATAAATCCCCTGTTGCTTCCCTCTATTGAGAAGGAGATTAAGAAGCTGTTAAAGGCAAAAATAATTGTGCCATTGAGGTACTCTGAATGGGTGGCAAAATTAGTCCCTGTTCGGAAGAAGAATGAGGAAATAAGGCTGTGTGTGGATTTTAGAAATTTAAACAGAGCATCCTTAAAGGATAATTATCCACTGCCCAAAATGGATCACATCCTGCAGAAGGTGGTTGGAGCTTCTAGGATGTCAATGATGGATGGATTCTCTGGTTATAACTAGGTGGCTATACTTCTAGAAGATCAAAAGAAGACTGCTTTCACCACACCATGGGGTAAATTTATGTATGCCAGGATGCCTTTTGGACTGATTAATGCAGGGGCCACTTTTCAGAGGGCCATGGACATTGTTTTTGTTGGGGAACAAGATAAATTTCTGGTAGTCTACCTCGATGATATCACTGTATTTTCTAAAAATGATACTAAGCACATTGAGCATCTGCGTAGAACTTTTGAGAAATGCAGAAGGTATGGTCTCTCTCTGAATCCTCAAAAGTCTTTATTTGCATTAGAAGAGGGAAAGCTTTTGGGCCATATCGTGACTAAAGATGGGGTGAAGATAGATCCTAAGAGGGTAGAGGTTATAAATGGTATTGCTTTTCCCAGGAATAAGAAAGAAGTACAAGTATTCCTAGGGCGCATTAATTTCTTGAGAAGGTTTATCCCTAACTATGCTGAGATAGTTAGGCATATAACAGATATGCTGAAGAAGAATAATGAGGTAAAGTGGTCACAAGAATCACGGGAAGCATTTACCAGGATAAAGAATGCTTTTGCAGAAGCCCCTGTGCTGGCTGGACTAGATTATGATAAACCTTTCATGATTTTTTCTTTTGCATCACCTCATACAATAGCAGGAATTCTACTGCAGAAAAATGAGGAAGGATATGAGCAGCCTATTGCCTTTTTCAGTCAGGTGCTCCGTGATGCAGAAATAAAGTACAACATATTGGAAAAGCAAGCATACGCCCTAGTGAAATCCCTCAAATCATTCATTGTATATATCTTACAGTCCCACATCACTGCATTTTTGCCTGCAGCTGTTGTAAAAGATATTCTTATTCAAGGGGATAGTGAAGGAAAAAGGGGCAGGTGGATTGCCAAAATACAGGAGTACGATTTAGACATTCGCCCTACTAAGCTAATCAAAGGACATGGGCTTGCCAAAATGTTATCTGAATCAAACTATCAAGCCTTGGGCATAAATCTGTCCATTATAGTAGGTGAGGAACCTAAGGAGAAAGAAGAACGACATGGAATTGGAGTAGCTACTCCAGAAACACATATAAAGTACCTCACCAGTCCGTGGTACAAAGAGATAGTAGAATATCTCCTCACACTCAGTTGTCCTCCAAGTTGTGACAAAACTAAATACAGAGCACTGAGATTGAAATCACAGAAGTATATAGTCGCCAATGGCCGGCTATACTGGTGAGATCCCTCAGGCATCTTACTCCTGTGTCTTACAAAGAATGAAGTCGAGAGTATTATAGCAAAATTCCATGAAGGGATCTGTGGAGGTCATTACAGCTGGAGGGCCACAACTCATAAAATTTTGAAAGCTGGCTTCTATTGGCCAAAAATTTTTGGAGATGTTTTTGCAAGGGTAAGATCATGTGATAAATGTCAGAAATTTGCTAAGAGACAGAAATTAGATCCATTTCCCCTGATTCCAGTGCATGTGGATGAACCATTCAAAAAATGGGGTATTGATTTTATAGGTGAAATACATCCTCCATCGAGTGGAAAACATAAATGGATATTAATAGCCACAGATTATTTCACCAAATGGGTGGAAGCCATACCTGCAAGGAATGCTACAGATGCTGTGATCATTAAGTTCATGGAGGAAAACATCATATCCAGGTTTGGGTGTCCTGCTAGGATTGTGACTGATAATGCATAGGCCTTCAAGTCTACCAAATTTATGGATTTCTGCCAGCAATACAATATCATACTGAGTCACTCTATAGCTTACTATCCACAAGGAAATGGCTTGGCAGAGTCTTCAAATAAAACTCTGGTGAGGGCCTTGAAGAAGACTATCAATGAAAATCAAAAGAATTGGGATTCCCAATTGAATTTTTCTCTATGGGCTAATAGAATCACCAGCAAGAGGGCAACTGGGAAATCTCCCTATGAATTGGTATATGGAAGAGCATCAGTTTTTCCTGTACAACTAGCTTTACCAGTGGTCCGCTTCATGCAAGAAAGCCAGGAGGAACCTGATGATATGATTAGGAGAATCAATCAATTGGTAGAATTAGAAGAAACGCGGGGCCAGGTGAATCAGAGATTAATAGAATATCAAGAGAAAATGAAACATATTTTTTATCAGCATACAAAAGACAGGAAATTGCAGATTGGTGATTTGGTGCTCAGATGGGATATCCGGAGAGCTGAGAAGGGAAAACATGGCAAATTCGACCCCCTCTGGTTTGGTCCTTTAAAAATTGTGGAACAAGGCGAAAATAATACCTTCAGGCTGGAGAATTTACAGGGCAACTTGCTGGATGCCCCTGTAAATGGTCAATTCCTCAAGCCCTACTTTCAGTTCTGATTCAGGCCAAGGAAGCCTGATGTATTATATTGTATGATAGTTTCCTTTTTGTTTTTGTTTGAATAATGTTGGTGTCATAGTGAATTATAAAGTGAAAAATGGAGGTGCTGGAGAGCAGGGTCTGCATACATGATGATCAGAGGGTCTGCGAGTTCTTGACACATTCAGGGTTGAATGTTTTGTCCCTAGGTGGAGCTGATGTTGATCATAATCTGTTTCCCATAAAATTTCACAGGCAATCTGGTTCAGAGCTCTCAAATTCCCCCTTACAGCCTTGGAAAACCATTCTCAAAGCCTGTCATTACCATTTCCCGCCTCCAAAACACGTTATAAAAGGCTGAAGATCCATATTTGAAATATTTAAAACGTAGCCCCTTTAGCCCTAGCCCCTTTGTCTTTTCCCCCATGTAACCCGGACGCTAGATCGGGCGCTAGTCCAACGGGCGCTTATCCAATACATATCGGGCGCATCCTGAGCCGTCGATCTGTGCAGATCGAACGAGGTTTTCTCATCTCCGTCGCGCCCGTAGCCTACCTATTCACCATTCGATCAAATCATAAATCTACGGTTCGCGATATGCCTGTCCTGGTGGTCCTCGCGCCTAAAACACTGTTCAAAACTGGGTGGTTTATATCGCACCGCCTTTTAGCGGTAGGCGGTAATTCCCTTTGGGCCAGCGATTCCATATAGCGCTCACCATGTGTCCCTGCGTACGGCCCTGAAACCGCTCTCCATCGCGCATTATTGTTCGGTCAAAGTCATGCAGCGATATTCACCACAGCCGTCCGATCTGAGGGCCTTCATCCGACGATCGTCGCGCCCCGAAGCTGCATGGGATTTAACGAAAGAAAATCACGCCCTTGGCCCACTGTCTATCGCCTCCTTTGCCCTTTCAACCATCGATCTCCTTCTGGGATCGGATGGCTAAGATTTCATCATCCCCGCTGTTGACCCGGTCTCCCTCCACATCATCATCCCACGTGTTATCGCATTTCTCCCTCCGCCATTTATATATTACATTCATATGTTATATTTTAATGTCCCGCATCATAAACTTTGGCCAGCCCTTCCGCCATTATTTCACCGCATCTTCTTCGTCACCACCCTGCATGTCTCCGTCGCTTCATCATGTCGCTCTGTTACACAGTCGCTTCCATTGCATTTCCGTCTTCCATGCATTTGTTTTCTTCACATCTTTGTGTGTTTTGCAGGTTGAAAGCGATGGAGAATTATCATAAATTTCCGCATCCATTACAAGAGCCGAGCACACGTCAAAGGACCATGTTCAGAGCAGAATTATGAAAAAAGTCCCTGGAACCCAAATCGACAAGACTCCAATTTAAGAGGCAGGGTTCAAATTTGCAAAACCCTGCAGGGACATTCAAGGCGCCGATTTCACAGATGGAGATATTAATGGGGCTGAATTTTGAGGGCCTTGTCCTAGCCTTTTGAAGCAGAGAACCAAATTGAAGATCTTGCACAACGTTCAGAAGATCTATACACAGAAAACAATGTCCTCAAGGCTTTATTTCAACAGAGTTTTCTTCCAGGCAAGGACGTATATTTGTGTGATTTTACTGCCTTACCGTGTCCCTGGAGAGACTCTTACCCAGTGCATTTATTTCAGTTAGCAGGCCACAGAGTACAAACAGCACAGCATAGTCATTCAGCAGTATGGGTGCAAATGTTTCTGCCATTTTGTTTTAATTATGCAAATTAAATGTTCATCGCCTACCTCTTTACTAGGTTTCTGGTTTCTCCTATAAAAAACCATGAAGAAACACATTGTAAAGGTTCTAGATTTTTATCAGAAAATTATGCAGTGAAAGGCTTTTTGTATACAGTTTGTAAAACTCTAGTATGAAGGCTCAGAGCCCATAGGGTCTCAGTGAGGAGGAGTTCTATCTGTCAAAGAGGATTCTGGTCTTTGGTATTTCACAGTCTGTAACTCTCTTTTATATGTTATTTAATATACCATTTCATCTCATCCATCTTTCCTGTATCATGTTTTGGAATGCGAGTGGCTCATTGATTTTTGGTAAGGATTCATCCTAGTTGATGCCCATACTCGGATCAGTCAAGCGCTTTAAATATGGCTCATGCATGATATTCTGTTCCATTATTCAAATTAACCATACTTCTGCTATACTAGTTGCTTTGGGAGTGTGCTTTTAAAATGCTATTATCATGTATGGATTCTTAGATTGGTAAGCCCATGCATGGTGGTATTGTATATCTGGGTATCAGCTCAATGTTAACTAATATCTTCTCATTATTTCTTTCACTACATACACCTTCTGATAATTTATGTCTGCGAGGCATTTCTGAATCGGCCTGCTTTGTAGTAAACTTCCTCTGAATTGTCTGTTTCTTTTGTATTAAGAGTTCTGCATTTTGCCTCTGTAGTATCCTTTCTCTTGTGTCAGTTTCTGAGAGTTTGGTCCCATTCTAGATTAATTTTCCCTGTTTACAGGAGATAGCATGTGAGCTGAAGCTGACAACTTCATACATTATATTATATGCTCCTTGCTATGCTAAGATGTCCTAGGCACTGGTCTATCACAACTCTAGGTTGTCTCTAGGAGCTACAACAATGTTGGTGACAGATTCTGTTTTCTTGTACGCTTTCTTGTGCCTTCAGATGAAATGTCTACAATGAATAATAAGATATTTATTATGGAACCATAAACATGGAACATATAATATATATAATATAAGAAAACACAGAAGAATGAAAAAGGCAAAAGTTTTTTTTGGAAACCATATAAAAACATGAAAAGCGTATATGGTCATTTTCCAACCACATAAACTTATTAAAATGTATAAGGCTTTTTCCAAATGGCTAAAACAAAAAAAGCTAAATTTACCCATTTCATACTAGAATCATAATGGGAAACCCATTTAATTGGAACACAATACTATAAGAATTATATGACTTGGAAGTATATTTAAATATAAGGTTGGTCTTGCGAAGGATGGTCTTGCAAAGGTTCAACCAATTTGAGCCATAACTCCTTATACTCTGACCTTGTTGGGGACATTCAAAGAAAAATAGAGAAAGAGCAGACCCTTCTGATACCACTGATCCAGACTTAAACATGAACGCAACATAATACAATTCTAAAAATAAACACAGATATGCATCAGAAATAAAATTTCATTTCATTAATATCAAAGAATTGAAATATGCTTACATACATAATGGAAATAAATTAGCTCGTGCAATGGTAGCTTATCTCTGAGAAGGGATGTGGTAGCTGCATGCTGCTGAAGTGTGTTACAATGAGGCTTAGGGGATTTTTTATTATTGAACAACAAAAAGAAAACTCTAAACAATGAAAACCCTAACCCCAGGAAATGGAACGCCAATATTTTGTGGGCCTCATTGGGGTTAGTTGGGCAACCAAATTCACGGGGTCATAACTTGGTCATATAAGATTTGTTTGGCCCATACGATACATCATTGGAAAGATCTCTTCGATTACTAAATGAGTTGTGGTAGGCCTTGCCTATGGCTATGGGCCAAGGGTATGATTCCGACCTAAAAAAACACTGTTTAGGGGGTCAAAACAACTCCAGAAGTTCAAGACCCAAAAAATGCTTAAAATAGTAAATGTTGCTATAATCAAAGAAACTGATGAAATTGACTAGAGGGCTAGGTGGAATAGGTGGGTGGGCACTAATATCCACCTAGATTAGATAATTAAATACAAAATTGTGCCTTGGTTAGTGTCGAATGATTGGGATAAGATTGCTAAGGTCATAAGGAAATCATAACATTATCTTGGAGCAAGCATCTTCGACTACTCAGAATATTCAACTAGTTCAACCGATGCAATTGGTTACAAACCAACCAGAAGATTGGAGTGAAATCTTGTTGATCACAACTCAGGAACCTATAGTAAAAATGCGTGGAGCTCAAATTTCCTCTCAGGTGGCTATGACGAAGAAATATAAAATGTCTAAGTCACGGAGGTGGTTGTGATACTTTAATTAGTTTATCTTATGCTTAAGTTATTTTAATTTCTAATTCTGAAATTTGATTAGTTCCAGACAATGACTTATGTTAATATTGTTTAAAACCTTGTTTCTCATTACGAGGGGGTTGTTGACAAAATAACCAATATTTATTTTATAAATCTGATTGTACATGATATACTGATCTTCATTGATTGAATGATATAAATTTGTTTTTTGTATATGTGTTCAATTGTTGCAGTTTAAATCACACTAAATGCATGACTTGTTTCACATCTAGTAGTTTCCTTGAATTTAGTTCCTTGATGTTCTGATATCTATTATCGAGTTGAGTGACTGAAATGTCAAGCACCCGATTGAATAATAGTTTCCAACGTCTTGTCTCTGGGGCTTAGAGCAATCTTTTCTTTATATATTTTCAAACTATTCCATTTTCTTTTATCTATAGTGCGTGTGATATTTTTCTTATTTGGGATATAAATGAAACTTAAAATCATCATGCTTTCGTGTTGATTTTCATAATTTGATAGTTCTGATATTTATTATGAGTACATTGGCTATTGTGGAACTAACTCGAGAAAGGAAGAAGAGTTTCAGATTTTAAAATGTTCTTACATATTATCATTGAGTCATCTTTTTGTCTCAAATACTTACATTTCTATTTAAGTTCGTGTGTTACGTTTTATTTATTTTTATTTGTAATATTTTATGAGTTTGTCTTTGGTGCATGATTTCTATCGCTCATCGGATGTGAGTGTTTAAAATTTCTTCTGTTAAAGCCATATTATTACGACAATGTCTCATTTGATCATTATTTGACCATATCTTATTCACATTTTGAAAATCATACAATTATAGCCAGAGATACCCCCTGTGGTGTACAGGAGGCCAACCTATGACACCTAGAGCGGGAGGATTTCAGAATCCTCAATGAATACATTCTCACATGGTTCTAACTAAGGGAGGATTCGGGAACCAGCATATTTCTTCACATTTTATATTGTTCTCACTATTTCATTCATTCATAGTCTTTGGGTTTAACTCTATTATTTTTGTATTCACAATATCTATGTATTATTTCTCTTGTTAATGTTATCTTCATTCCATTCTTAATGTAATACAAAGAAGTGGTATCAGAGAGATATACTATTTGTTTCCTTTTTGTTCATGTACCTAATGAGGTTAGGATATAGGAAAAACTTCCTCAAACTAGTTCGTCTTGGTGAATACTTCCCTCACCAACCCAAGTTTCCTTCAATGATGAATTGAAATAAAGATGGAGTAAGGGATCCTATTGTTGCTTGAGGCAAACCTTGAGTGACGAAGGAACAAGGTGATGGATAATTTCATCTGAATCCTTTGATGACTCCCAATGGTGATGGTGACACCTTCAACAAGAAATCACTTAATAAGTGCAATTCCCTATATAAGTTAAATTTGCCATTATTCTATTTGAAGGAAAGAGAGATGCACATGTTTTGGAGAATTGATTAAGTTTGCTAGAGGTTTATTATTGTGTTCAAGTTTTCTTCAAAGGTTAGAAGAAATTTTCATTCTTAAGTATCATCCCCATGTGAAAATTCAATGTTAAGACACTTTACTCTGCCCAAGATGCTAAAAATGAGTTTGAATCATTTGGGATGTAATTCACTTGGGTGGTTTTTCTTGATGCATCCCAGGAGGAATTCTATAGTATGTTGAATATTACATTAAAGACGAATCATTAAATACAGGTTGCAACCTTAAAATGAACTTAGTTATAATGTAAAGTACTCACGACTCGCAAATGAACCGTTATATAATAATAAATCATAAATTTATAACCTATTAGATGCGAGTACAAATGTCTCTATAATGATCTAGAAGTGACACTTCTTTCTCATTTAATCTAAAACTCTTTAAGCTTAGGGTCCTATGTGGATTATTTGACATGTACTTTAGATTTCCATATATCCTTCTAGGTTGCTAGCATACTCCAATTTATGTGGATTAATCCTTCACTTTGTTTGTCTAGGATATGTCTATTTTATTATGCTCTTTTGCAAAAAAAAACAGAAGTTAACTAAAATAAATTTCAGCAATGCTTGCAAAAGATAAATGCTAAGTTACATGAAATTTAACCAAAAATATTTTTTTTGGGTTAAATTAATCATTTTTTGCAACATGCTTTCAATTACTTCTTCCAAGTACAAACATATGAAAAATATGAAATGTTTTTTCATAATTGAAGAGAAACTTATAAAGGGAAATCAAAGAAATCACTCCAATCAAACAAACATCCTTTTACACAAATCAATGGTATTCATGTTTTTTCATGATGGATTGAAGGGGAACTTATAAAGGGAAATTAAGGAAATCACTCCCATCAAAGTACTTCCTTTTACATAAATAGATGGTTTAATGGATGGTATCATTGTGAGGTAAATTGTGTGAATCTGTGAACTAAGTGTTTTTAAATGAGAAGATTTAAAATATTATAATTTAGATACAACAACATATTTATATTAAAGAGACTATTTATATCCTCAAAAAATCTGCGAAAATGGACTATTTATATTAAAGAGAATTCCGAGGTTAATCATAAATGGCCGTCGATATTTAGAGTTAGAACGACATCAAGAAAGGATCAAATGGAGGAGAAGCATACATCCCTGAAAGAGTTTTGTTGGGTCCATAATCCCTGAAAGAGTTTTGTTGGGTCCATACCTTCACAAAAGCACAGAAATTACTCCCATGAAAAGTCACAAAGGAAGAGCCGTGCATAGGATGGCGACAAGGGCCACTGGACCATACACTACGGATATCTACTTTTTCCATTGGGCAATGGAGGAGATCCAGTTGGCGGAGGACAAAATCAGGGAGAGCCATGAAGAAAAAATTAGATGCGATGGATATGTTTCGAAGGTTGCTTC
Source organism: Pinus albicaulis (assembly GCA_034641835.2). NCBI lineage: Eukaryota > Viridiplantae > Streptophyta > Pinopsida > Pinales > Pinaceae > Pinus > Pinus albicaulis. The sequence goes on along the minus strand of JAXQQM020090111.1, from coordinate 233,588 downwards.
ATTCTAGAAATATTGAGAACTCATTCTGGGGACATATTGGGGCCAGAAATGTCAACCCATATGAGGAATAGTTATTACTATGAACCTCTGTGACCTGGTTTTGGTTATTAAGTTCTTGAATTAAGCGAATGATGAATTTAATTGAATCACATTTATATGATCAATAAAAAAGCCATAACTAGTGTTGTTGTATATGTGAATTTTTGTGCTATTTTATGTTTTTACTCTTTTACTTTTCCAACAAAATGGTGTATGAATAAAGTTTCTAACTAAAAGCCTTCCTTTTTTATTTTCCAAATGCTTTCATTGTTATGACTATGAGAGAGAGGTTTCTAGTAATTAAAAAAAAAATTGTATACTGTTGGATAGGAGGGAGGTTTGTAGCAATTTAAATGATTTGTATGTTGTTGGGCAATAGAATGACATAAACCTATGGAGTGTTCGTTCAACTTTATGTTTCTTTTTCAGTCACGCAGGTGTTAAAACCTTGTTAATATGTTGTACAAAGATTGGTTATAATTAAGAATTTCATAAAAAAATATTAGCACGATTTGAAAATAAAATTCATAAAAATCTTATTATTAAATTTAAATGGCCTATAAAAAAATCATAATGATATTCATATGTTTTAAAGGCTGTTTTGTGATGTATTATGGGCTCCCTTTTTTATTTTCCAAATGCTTTCATTGTTATGATATTGAGAGAGAGGTTTATAGTAATTTAAAAAAAATTGTATACTGTTGGATGGGAGGGAGGTTTATAGCAATTTTAAATGATTTGTATGTTGTTGGGCAATAGAAAGACAGAAACCTGCGGAGTGTTCGTTCAAATTTCTATTTTTTTAATGACGGTTCAACTTTATGTTTCTTTTTCAATCATGCAGGTGTTAAAACCTTGTTAATATGTTGTATAAAGATTGGTTATACTTAAGAATTTCATAAAAAAATATTAGCACGGTTTGAAAATAAAATTCATAAAAATCTTATTATTAAGTTTAAATGGCCTATAAAAAAATCATAATGATATTCATATGTTTTAAAGGCTGTTTTGTGATGTATTATGGGCTCATTCTGATTTCATGATATCCAAAAGAGAGATCCAACTTAGTAAAACAAAATTTCTCCATGGTATTCTTCTAATAATTTATCAATGATAGTAAAAAATAAATTTATCTTTGATTGTCAATTTGTTGCTATATGTAATTTGGACATATATGCCATAGTCATAAATTATTTATAACCAACACTACTAGTGAAGTGAAAGTGCTCTAGCTAGGTTGAATGGTGCCAACCTCTTCTTGAAGCATGCACTCAATCTCACTCTTTTGTGCCTATCAATAACTATAAAGCCTAATTTTAGGTGGCATACTTCTATGTTGCAATTGAATAATATGGTCATGATATAGAGTAGGTGGAAAATGATTAGGCATCTCTCCAAATACCTTAGAATTATTGTTGATAAATTTTTGGAGGTCCACTCTAATAGAAGATATAGATGTTTGAACACCTAATGAACACAATTGTGCAATTACACCATGCTTCACTTTTTTAGTAATTTTGTTATTCAATTAGAGCCTATCACTTTAAAGGGTTTCCCTTGGATACATTCGAGTCACACTATGTTGTGGAGCTATAGTGTAGAGCTTTGACTGCCTTGATGACTTCAACTCACAACCCCACCTCCACTGCAACTTTGACCGTGTCGACGACTTGAAATCCTCTCATACTCAGGTTCAAATTTGCTTCCTTTTATTTTCTTGATAAAATCCCTTCACGCTACCCACACAAGAAAACTAAAAATAATATTCACATATTCTTATTTATACTAATATACTCCTACGGACATACCTATTGACACTAATCTTTCCTACAACAAATTACGTTTACATCTCTCTCACATATACAAATATAGATGGTCCTCCCTTAAGGGAGTTACCAAGTTAAAAAACCAATTGCACACCAAAAACCTCTCCATTGCATTACATTAAACACATATCTAAATACATCAATTATTGGTTTAATATAGAAATTCTATTTTAACCACACAATCACTTAGTTGAGAAAATATCTCAACCAAACACTAAAGTAGGAGCTATATTAATTGGACTAAATCTCTCAAATCCAAATAATTAACAATTAACCAATTCACATAACAATTACATTTATGATGATGAATTTCATTCAATATGCACAAGACATGTAGGAGTTAAATCTCCAAGTTGGAGACACATTATTGTCGTTCTAAATATGGTTGAAATTATTCATGTGTATCTTACTTTGATGTTCTAACTTGGATATTCTCAATCTAGAAATTAAACAAGAAGAAAAAGATGACCAAAGGTTGTAGCAAATAAGATCATATATTAATATGATTTTATGTGAATGCATTGTTATGAAATGATTGTATAGTTATGTCTTGAATCATGTTGATTCTTTGTGATTCGGGTTTAGGTTCAAGTATCATGCAATTTATTTTCTCCTATAAATTGTCACAAGAATGTAGAGAAACATGAGGAATTTTTACAACCATTGAATCAATATTCAAATCTATGTGAAAGTATATATGTATTTCCGAGTTAATTGGAGTAAGATCTATCAAAATTAACCAAAACTAAATTTCACATGAAAATTTACATCATACATCATTATGTTCAACATGGTTTTTCTTCAAGAAAGTACAAATAACAGTGAATAAACCTCATTCAAATTAAGTTATGATTTCTATTTCAAATTTAAAATTATTTGAGAATCTCAGTAAGGGAAAAACCATCAATCCTTAAAACCATTCCGTTGGACGCGTTTCCACTAGTTATTGGTTAGACCATTCATGAGCATTGGGTTTGACATAAATAGTTTGAGAAGTTTTGGAGAGGATGAAAATGAAAAACAAACCTTAAAAAATTTAAAGGAGAAGTTAAGAATTCCTTTAAACCTGTTAGAATTACAAGGGTAGTTGAAAAATTAAGAATTTAGACACTACAAAACATGATATATTTCAAATTTTCCATTACATATAAAACCCTTGTAAAACCCACCAAATAAAGTAGGATAATATTCAGATAACTTTCATAAATTTTGAAAAAATCAAAGTAAACCATCATATTGATGCAAAATTCACTTCAATTTAATAATATCATATCAGATATCATTTTTTGGGATTCAATTGCGTTAGGTAAGTCATTCAACTATGACCATTTCCATGAGAGGTAGTCGTAACTGACTAATTTCTCATGAAACATTGTTACCGATCAAATAGGTAACCTGACCTCAAAACGAGAACTCTAGCCCAAAAAGTCTCAAAAAACATGAAAAAACCCCAAAAAACAAAAAGTGTGTCTTCTAGAATGCACTTGGTTTTTTTTGAAGGTCAAATTTCAACATTTTATAAAATTATGCTAAAAACAAAATTGTTTGTTGAAAAAAGGATTGAAAAAACACCCTCAAAACAAAACCAGTTGATGTTGGAATAACAAAAAAAGAAATTGTGTCATAATTTTGACACTTGTAACAATGGAATTAAAGACAACATATTAGGACATTTTTTAAAATCGTAAATTTCTAACATTTTTGATAGATGATGTTAAAGATAAACAAATACATGTCTGAAGGGCTTATCATTTCGAACAATTTTCATCCATGTTGTTAAACATAAAATATCTTGACTTGAAACAACCCCAAAATTGTAATTATTGTCAACCATAACCTTAAAGATAAAATTTGGTAGCGCATAAAAACCTTAATGACAAGTTGTAAATAACAAGTTTTTCAATCTTAAGTGTTCAACATACTTGAACAATGAAATTATGGAGAAATTATAAGACTTAACAATTTAAAAAAATGAACAAGTAAATGAAAAAATTATCATTGAACAGAAACAAGTAAGAGTAATTTTAATTTTAAAGGATAAAAACTTATCTTTTTTCAAATTTTAGCATAAGACAAATTTAAATATAATTTCAACCAAAACCTAAAAATCAAGCATGAAAACAAAGTGTTCTGTTTCAATGACGCATATAATTATTAAAACTTTTAAAAGTATCTTATACCAAATGGTAACAATACATAATATCATGGTAATATCACTACATAATCTAAAAATTCAACATTAGTTTCTATTTTCTATTTTACTTATAATTAAAATATCAACATTGGTACATTGAATATAACATAAATTATTTTTGTATTTCATTGTTGCATTGTCGATATTCTAAAGAGATGAATTCTTCATAATTAAAACATATAATCCAACAAACATAGAAATGTCTCATAACTTCATGAAAAATGAGATGGAAGTCAAAATTTTTATTTCAAGTTACCATGCAAACATAAATTACATAAAAGTGTCTTAGATAGTTATTCAAAATCAGCCATAGGTTCTGGCACACCATCATAATCTACATCTTCAGATGAATGGCTCGATGCAGATGAATATGATCCATATTCTTCTCTTTCATCAACTAGTGCTCCATCTGAGTCAACATGCATGCCCACCATTTCAAAGTTCAAAATTCTTGTAGATCTACGTCTACATTCTGCAGAGTCCCATTTCAACAGTAATTGTTCTGGTAGAAATTTCTTCAAAATATTTATGGTATGCAACCGAAGAGTTCCTCTCTTTGTCAAATTGAAGTCATACACAAGTATGTCAACATCCTCCAATTTTAAGACATCTGTGCGGCGACAATTTATATTTGTGCCCTTTCTTTTTCTCTTTCTGCCAATTCTTTTTTCCACTACCATCTTTGGCTTATACACACCATTGAAATGGTGGGTACTTGTGGCATACCAATGTAGATCAACAGCTGTAATCTCTTCATTTTCATTAATGACCTTTATAACCTTGGCAATCCAGAATGGATAGCCAAGTGGATCTTCATCTGCTAACACTGCTATCATGCAACCCTCCTTAAGATCCTGCACAAAACCCCTATAAAGGTCTTCCATGGCTTCACGTTGTGCATGTGATCTTCTAGAACCAATATAGATTTCTCTTTCCTCTACCTGTGGGGAATTAATAATAGCTTGAGGCTGTTTTTGTTCAACATTGTGTGTTTCCTGATGTTCATGTTCATTTGGCATATTTTTGTGTGAGTCTTCAAAAGTGTATCATTTCTTGAATTTGAAATTATGTCACTTTGATTGCGAAAAAAGACTCCCGCAAAAGTGAATCAACAACATCGGAAATATTCATATGTATCTACAATACATCTTTTAATTTCCTCTAGACATTCAGAATAATTTATGTCTCTCTTCTGCCTTCGTGCATTATGGAGTTCAGAAACTGACTGTAATAACAATATCTTTGATGAAAACATTGGACGGTCTGGAATGAACTTCAAAAATGTTAAACCTGATGATGGTCCCCATTCTTCAATAGTTGAATACTTCTTGCCCAAAAAAATCATTGTATATATCTTTCACCGGGCAACTATTATTGATTTCCTTTCCCCTATAGTTATTTTGCATTCTAAACTTTCAGTCAAAGAGGCTCAAAGAATTTCTCTGACTTCTGTTGGGACTGGACCCAAGGCTCAATGACTGTTAAGTTAAAAAATGTTGAATTTATATATTAAATCCCTAATTGTCATCAATTAACCCTACATTCATACATTTTACACTTCAAAATTCATAAGTAAAGACCTTTTATTTAATGAAAAGAAAATCCCCTTTGATTAATTCCCTGCATTCATAAAAACATAAAAACCCTCCAAAAGTATTATATTCTAAGTTGCGAAATGTGCAAAAATTGTGAATCATTTCGCAGCAATTTATATTGCCGCGAATTGTGTTTTAGTAGGGGCTTCGCAAAACTTTCCGGCCGACAGAGAGTTATACAATAGTTCGGCTGAACTTTTGCTTAAAAGTTTGGCCGAACTATTGTGACGTTAGATTTAACGAGCCTTTGGCGAAAAACATAATTTGATCGAACTTAGATTAAAAGTTCGGCCGAACTAACGCGTCACCAATTACGCAAAAACCAGGCTCTGAATACGGTTCTGCAACTTTGGACTAATTAAACTCCATGAAAGGTTGTTAATTAACTTTCGGAACCAAGACAAACATTTTCAGAATTGAATCTACTTTCAGGAAATATAACTTTTATGGAATTTCATAAACTTTTATTAATTTTAATTATTTTTCTAATAAAATGGGTGCAAACAATTTCTGAGGGTCATTGTGATTCAGTGAAATCAAAATTTTGTATCTCCCAAAATACATTGTAAAAAAATTGAAAAAATTATGGGGCATTACATTGGTCCGTCGTCTCTAATGGGTAGCTTTTATATTTTTAGTTTATAACTTATATGTTAAGAAATTTCTTGCAACGCGAAACATATCCAAAATACATAGTTTTTCGTATTGGACCAGTTCAAAAAATTCTAGTAATTATGATATGCATCCATTGGCTTTGTAAATATGATGAAACCAAAGTAGACTCTATCTAGATTGTTGTAACACATTTTTTTTTCTCAAAAACACAAATTTTCAATGAATACAACATTGCGTCATAACATGACTTCTTATGAATCCTTTGATTGTTAAGAAACACACACTCAAAGAAACGCTAAGTTGACATATCAAATCTACATAAAAAAATTTCAAAAAATAAGTAATAGAAAGCTAACAAAATTTCTCACAACTTTTATTTTTATCACAAAATGAAATTCTACACAGAAAAATTGTTATAGTTTGCAGAAAGTTGAAGAACCGAAAAAAATGAAAATTTTTTCTCAAAAAAGGGCAAAAAGTGTAACCCAGCTTCACATTTTCACCTCCCATATAAGTGTTATCCCATCAATTTTTTTGATACGAAATTGATGTTGGAAGCTAATGTTGTTAAGTTGTTCAATGCATTTCTCCTCACCATGTGATCCAAAAATAAACCTTCGCATGTCAATAGTTTCTTCCAACACATGAAAAACAGGCTCTGGAATGTACGATTTCTTAATACATTCAATTAAAGATGGCAGGCTCCCAACACCTTTCCTCCTCAATGTTATTGAAAAACGACTGAACATTTGATCAATATGATCATGAGTATGCCCAACAAGAAGGAAACCAACCTTTATCTTTTTAAAAATCCCCAATTCAACAAGCATGTTTAGATACCCAAAAAGAACTTGATTTTTGTTCTCACGACTTGTGTTGTCTAATTGTAAATACAAAACTTCAGGAAGAATCCCAGACCAATGAGTAACCACATCATGAATTATAGTTATGGTCAGATTTGCATCATTGTGAATATTTGGAGTTGTGAAGAAAACTCTTGGAAACATCTTCTCATTAAATACCATACAACCAACCAAGTGAAACAGAATGAAATTTTCCTCCTGTAATTTTTTTTGCGTGTGGAAAAAATGTGGAATAAGTGTTTTCTTTTGGTCCATACCATGAATTATCAATCCCAGATATTTATTTGGATGATCATAACACTTCTTTCGATGTTTATACAACTTTTGTCTTTCACTTGTTTACTGATTGTGATGGTCTTGAAGTTCTTTGACAACGAAATCTGTACATAAAATAAAAGAAACATATGAATAAATATATTTTCATAGTCGATAAGTATCAAATTTTAAAAAATAATGTTTTGAACACATACCTCTTTCAGCCCCTTGACATTTATCTCTTTTTGCTTTAAGAGAAGCACATGTGCTGCAAATCCCCATCCTTGTCTTCTTAGGAATACGAACATTGTTGAATTCAATTTTCCATATCCTTGTAAAATAAGAATATGTAATAAAATTACCAATTCCTTCAACAACTTCTGCATAATCTTTGTATAACATGAATATTTCTCGTCTCGACAAGTTATCTGGAATATGTATTGTGTCTTTATTTAGTATACACTCTCCATGATTTGAAAAGAAGTCTTTCATCCATGTCTTAGCAATATTTGCAAATGGCCCCACCTCCCGTTTATAACGTGCTTTTGAATAATATGTGGGATCCTTTTCCAATCTATCCTGGATTCTTGAAAAACGACAATTACCAATTGAATACAACATTTTGAATGCCTTTCTGCAAAGCAATACATTCCCAATATGATAATCATAACCTACTAGTGTAGATTGCATGCAACCCACTAAATATGAATTTTGCATGCTTTTATTCATTGACATATATGTTTTCCTTTTCTCCAAAGCAAAGTTGAAATCCATATTTTTCAAGCAATCCCTTCGACAACATTCACTTGAAATCAAATGAACGACATAACTTTTTGTCGTGAGATATTTTGTCCTCACCTTTGTATAACTGGAATGCTTTGGATTGATATGAAAAGGTCTACTCCTACTCCTAGTTGCAATATTTGCTTGCAACGGCTTCATCATTCCATCATCCTTTGTAAAAGTAGTTTCATCACCATTAGGAGGAATATTGTCCCCACTATCATCATCCTCAACATAGTTAAGAAATTCATCAACATCATTACGTGGAAAATTTTCTTTACCATCATCAGTTGAAGAAAACATTTCACAAGAATCATCGGCACTTTTGTAACCCCGACTCAAAATAAATTCTTCACCATCTTGACCCATGCTTTCAAATTCTTCCTTGGGAGGATTCAATTCTTCATCACCATGAGTGTCTTTGAAATGGTCACTTGGAGAAAATGCAATATTCAGATCTGTGCCTCTAAAATTATCATTTGCAAGAAACTCTTCATCCTCCCCTTCCTCAGTGGTGCTCTCATAATCCTTGGGTTTAGGCATAAGTGGAAGCTTTGAATTTGTATTCACTATAATTTCTTCATCCTGCCCCTCCCCTTCCTCACTGAAGCTCTCATAATCCTTAGGATTAGAAATAAGTGAATGCCTTGAATCTATATTTATTGGAAATTCTTCATCCCCCTCTTCATCAGTGGTTAAATTATAATCGTTATGATTAGGATGAAGTGAAAATTTTAGCTTTGGAAATTCATCCCCGTCTTCATCAGTGGTGCTGGCATAATCTTTAGGATTAGGACGAAGTGGATATTTTGGCGCTGCAAATTCTTCATTCCCCTCTTCCTCAGTGGTGCTGACATAATCCTTAGGATTAGGACGAAGTGCATATTTTGACTTTGCAAATTCTTCATTCCCCTCTTCATTTGTGGTGCTGACACAATCCTTAGGATTAAGACAAAGTGGAAATTTTGACTCTGGAATTTTTTCATCCCCCTCTTCATCAGTGGTGCTTGCATAATCCTTAGGATTAGGACGGAGTGGAAATTTTGACGCTGTAAATTTTTCATTTCCCTCTTCATCGGTGGTGCTAGCATAATCCTTAGGATTGGGACGAAGTGGATGTTTGGACTCTGAAACATTATCATTCCCCTCTTCATCAGTGGTGCTCGCATAATCCTTACGATTAGGACGAATTTGATATTTTGACTCTGGAAATTTTACATCCCCCTTTTCATCAGTGGTGCTAGCATACTCCTCAGGATTATGACAGAGTGGATATTTTAACTCTACAGATTCTTCATTACCCTCTTCATTTATTGTTCTCACATAATCCTTAGGATTAAGCTGAAGTGGATATTCTTCATCTCCCTCTTCATCAATGGTGTCCTCATAATCCTTGGGATTAGGACGAAGTGAAACTTTTGACTTTGGAATTTCTTCATCATGCCCTTCATCACTGTTGCTTTCATAATCCTTAGGATTAAGAGTAAGTGGTATAACTAGCGCTCGATTTACAGAAATTTCATTTTGCTACACTTCATCAATTTTGTTCTCATCATCTTTAGGATAACGGCCAATGTCAATTTTTTGACTCTCTATTCATGGTGAACGAACTCCCGTTATATTCATCACTCTGAATAGAGTTGTTGCGTGGCGAAGATGTTGATGTTCTAGAAAGAAAAACTTCGCTATCAGAAGAAACCATGGCTTTCAACAAGAATAGGTTGAATGATACAAATTCCTCTCCCACTTACAATATATAGCTTAAAGACTGAAAATTTCCCTCCAAATTTTCCCTCCAAATTTTCCCTCCAAAAAAATTCGCGAAAAAATTTCCCTCCAAAATTTCCCTCCAAAATTTTCATTTCATATATTTGGTACAAATATTAATCAAAAAATGTATTTAACATTTTTTTTAATAAACTGTTTATGTTGAAATATTTTACCGATATTTATATTCAAAATATCCACAAAATATTTCTATCATGGATGCCTTCCAAACTAAAATAATGTTTTTATTTGAATGATTTAACATTCACTAGATGTAAGTATTAACTATAATATTACTATAATACCTACATGCAAATATTAACTATTTTAACTATAATGACTACATGTAACTATTTTAAATTTTAAATTTTAAACTTACGTTATATTCATCTAAATTATATTTCAAAATTTATTAATAAATTGTTGGTCTTCAAATATTTCACCATACTTTCTATTCAAAATATCCACAAAATATTCCTTTCATGCATGTCTTCGAAACTAAAATAATTTTCTTATTTGAATGGTTTAAGATTGACTACATATAAATATTTACAAAAATAACATGTAAATATTAACTATTTAAACTATAATTAACTACATGTACATATTTTAGATTTTAAAATTTAATCCCATGATTTTAAACATTGATTACATGTAAATATTAAATAAAATATTAATTATGATAACTACATGCAAATAATAAGTATTTTAACTATAGTACGAACTATAATAAACTAAATGTAAATATTTTAAATTTGAAATTTTAATCCCACATTCGTTAAACAGTAAACCAATCAGACAATATACGCTATTTAAAAGGAATGATTGTTTCTATTCATCACATCACATCAAGTTTTCTGGTATTTGTTAGAGAAAATTTCTTGAGGTGTTGCGTTGGCATTGGTAATTTCGTGGAGGCATTGCATTGGCATTGGAAGTGTTGTGTCGCTATTGGTAATTTTGTGGAGGTGTTGCATTGACATTGGTAACTTCGTGAAGGCATTGCATTGGCATTGGAGACATTGTGTTGCTATTCGTAATTTTGTGGAGGCGTTGTGTTGGCATTGGTGACAGCAGCTTTTTGCATTTCAAATGTTAGTTTTCCTTCTATTCTGTCAATTTAAAGACGATTTTGGGGAAAATATGTTTTTCTATAGTTTTTTTGTGTCCAAAAACTACTTTTTAAAGGTTTTTAGGTTCAAAAACCTTGATTTTTTAATATTTTTTTAGTGAAGAAAATGCAAAAAAAATAATTTTTTTAGGGTTTTAAGAACAAAAATTTAGATTTTTTTTTCTTTTTCTTTTTTAAGAGTTATAGGTTCATTTAGACAGAAAAATCCATAAAACGACCATGCACAAATATTATAACATTATTATTATTATTTTTTTTCATAAATATATGAGTGATTTCATTATATATATATATATATATATATTATTTGAGAATTTATTTTATTTTATATTCTATTTTATTTTATTTTTTTTTAATTTTAAATATTTGTTTTATTTTTTTAATTTTAAATCTTTAATTTTATTTTTTTTCTTTATTGTTTTGTTATGTCTTTTTTAATTGTATTGTGATATAGTTTTTTTTTTTTATTATTATTATTATTATATTGTTATATTAAAACAAATGTTTTTTTTTTAATTTATTATATTGTTTTTTTTTAAAAATTATATGATGTTTAAAAACCAAACATTATTGTAATTTAATAAATTGTTTTTTTTTTGTGGTTATATTTTGATATTTTTAACATTTTTTTTATTAATCAATAATGTTTTAATAATTATATTATATATATAAAAAAAAAATTAAAAATCGAAATTAAAAAAAAAAAATTAAAAAATTAAAAAAATTAAAAAAAAAATTAAAAAAATAAAAAATAAAAAAAAACCGCGCGCGGCCCGCACGTTGGGCGCCGGGGGTTGGCCGGGTTGCGCCACGGGGGTGGCCTGCCCGTTGGGCGCCGGAGGTCGGTCGGGCGGCGCCACGGGGGCGGCCCAGCCCGCCTCCCAGCCCCACCTTGGCTGAGGGTCGATTCCGTTGGGCGCCGGGGGTTGGCCGGGTTGCGCCACGGGGGCGGCCCGCCCGTTGGGCGCCAGAGGTTGGCCGGGCGGCGCCATGGGGGCGGCCCAGCCCGCCTCCCGGCCCTGCCTTGGCCGAGGGCCGATTCCGGGAATCGGCCCTCAGCCAAGGCGGGGCTGGGAGGCGGGCTGGGCCGCCCCCGTGGCGCCGCCCGACCGGAATCGGCCCTCGGCCAAGGCGGGGCTAGGAGGCGCGCTGGGTCGCCCCCGTGATGCCGCCTGGCCAGCCCCCGGCGCCCAACGGGCAGGCTGCGCCGCTATTCATTTTAAAAAAATTTCTATAAGAAAAATCCAGACCTCCATGCTGCTGCTCCTTGTGAGACAAAGTCAAAATTGCATTACACAATCTGACACATAAGAATCTCCTATATCCCGGTGGTATGTATCCAAATTCTTATAATAGTGTTTTCAAGACTTATGTTGACATTTCCAATGAGATATTTAAGCAATGAAAGATGGAGCCTTCTTCATTGTTGTATATGTAACAATATTTTATTAATATAAAGATTGATGGTTTTGTCTTTCTAAAAATGAAATGTAAAAATAATTTATTGTGGTCAATTGAAAAGTTTTTTTTTTTAAAGCTTTTCATTATGGAAGGGCAACATAGATATATGCCCTTCTAATTGAAATTCGGACCTGCCCTTCAAGTTTGATCACTGTGTGGGACCTTAACAAACAATAAAACTATTCCTCCGCGCGTCATATAAAACATATAACAAAGCCTTTGTCAAAACTTCAAACGAACCCTTTAGCTGTGGGTATTTCATCACGAATTGATCATTTTACCATGTACCTTCTTCTAGAGGAATATTCTTCCACTTGATTAGGTACTTCATAATGGTTATATGTCAAAGAGATACAGAATGTTTATCTATAACTTTTTGTGGTTCAAGAATTAACTTTCATTCTTCATCTAATTTTGGAAGTTCTATTTACATTGGCATATTTTTTCCCAAAACTTTTTTTAGGCAAGATACATGAAAAACCTTATGAATGCAAGAAGAAGGAAAATATAACTTCTATACCACTTGTGAAATCCTATGAATAATTATTTATTGCCATAACATTTTTGAGCTAATTCTTTATTCTTCTTTTTCTTGAATGAAGATTGCTTATAATGCTATAATCTAAAAAATACTCAATTACCCTCCTCAAATTATCTTTCACTTCAATGTTGTTCCCCTTGTTGTTTTATCATGTTTCATGTCATTTGAAGGTTTTCCATAATAATTTTCAAAGTTTCTTTAGTATTTTCCATATGTGACTCTGTTTCCTATACTTTGGACTTATCTTGCAAAAAGTATGAGATACTAGGAGTTGGATATCCATAAGGGCCTTAAATGGGGAAATTTTAGTAGATGTGTGATAGGTAGTATGATAGTATCATATTACCATTCTTCCTTGAGGAACCCACTTCATCCATTAAGATTTCTTTTCTAAAGAGTAACATTGTAGATAACCTTAAAAACATTTTTTAACTATTTTTGTTTGACCATTTGATTGTGTTTGATATGTAGAACTCATGGCAACTAGTGTTTCTCCACTCATATTAAATAATTATTTCCAAAAGTTTCTTGTTACTATTACTTTAGGAAAACCATGAAGACTATGAATTTCTTTCATGGACACTTCTGCCTCTTGGCTTGTTGTTTATGTACTTTGAGCTCTACAAAAAAAATCTACAAAATTTGTCTATATAAATGACCACAAAAATGTAATACTTACCTTTATATTTCAGTAACCCTGTAATAAAGTCTATTGATATATCTTCTAGTTTTTGAATATGTATGTGGAATGGTTGAAGTAACCCTAGAGATTTTACTATCTCTCTTTTATTTATTATGCAAACCTGACCTTCTCTTACAAAATTTTGAATATCTTTCTTCATTCCTTCCAAAAATATATTTTTTTGATCCTTTGAGATGTTTTAAGGAACCCTACGTCCTACCATCAGAGAGACATGGGACTCCCTTAATATTTTTTTATTCAAATATGCTTGCGTGCACAAAAATATTCTACATTTGCACCAAAGTATATCTCTCTTTCACTCCCAATGCTCCATAGAGTTCATCCCATCCTTTATAAATTTTAGTTTTTGTTTAGTACTATTGTCATTTTTCCATTATGGCAAGATTCTTCTAGCCACCTAGGAATAGAAAATGTAATTGGATATAAATTTGATGCCTCTTCTATTTTAGAAAGAGCATCATGTACTAAATTTTCCTTACCCTTTTTGCAGATTATCTCAAAATTAAAACTTTGCATTTTTTCTCCTCATTTTTGTTAATCTTCTAATGAAAATCATAGCTTCAAAAAATACTTTATACTATCATGGTATATCTTGACTTTAAAGTACCTCCCAATGATATACTATCCCCATTTTTTATTGCATGTAATATTGCTTCCATTTATTTTTCATACGTAGATTTCACCAAATATTTTCTTTGAATTCGTTGCTTTTAAAAGCCAATGATATCCCTTATTTGTTAATGTTACTTAAATTCTTTGTCCTAGTGCCTCACACTCTACTATGAATGTTTTACCAAAAGTAGGTGCAACCGATGTTGGTGTAGAAGACATGGCATCCATTAAAAGAGAGAATGCCAAAGTAGCCTCATCATTCCATATAAATGATATTTTCTTCAAGAGATATGTGAGTGGACTTGAAATGCATGCATAATTTATAACAAATTATCAATAATATCATGTAAGTAAAAAAATCTTCTAAGAACCTTGATTTTCTTAGGAATAGGTCATTTTGTAATAGCTTGCATCTTTTGAGGCTCCAACTTCACTCCTTCCTTTAAAACAATATGAACCAAATACTCGAATTCTTATTTCCCAAATGCACATTTGGATATTTTTACATAAAAATGATTGTTCTCAATAATTTATATAACTTTTCCACATGTTTAGTGTGGCATTCCCATGATTTATTATAAATATGTGTATTATCAAAGAAAACCAACACAAATTTTATAAGATGGGATCAAACAAAATTTTTCTTAAGTCGAGCCCGCCGGATTTCAAATGGCGATAAACCATAATTCAAACCAAATTCACGTTCCAAAATAGCCTGCTGACGTCGGCCAATTTTGTGACGCAAAAAACAAATGAATTCCGCCCTAATCTTTTTCGGGTCCGAAGTTGGGCTGGCGTACGGAGGGAGAGTTGTGACGCGAATTTCTTATCAAATTCACCCTAATCTTTTTCAGGTCCGGATTTCCACTGCGCGAGTGGCCCAAACAAATATCTGCTCCAATCAATTTCTGCCATGTGTCCTCAATCAAAAGTTGCCCTGGTTCCCGGATGCGGGTGTATTCGATGGCGTTTAATGCGATGGGACATGGATATGGCGATTTCATATCAATCACATTAAGTTTTAACGCTGTTCAATTAGCCGATATTTAAGTTCCAAGGTTTTCACATCAAATCGCATTAATTTTTAACACTGTTCAAGATAAGACCTCCACTCCTGTTAGCAATTCTACATGCTCCAATATGATCCGGCCTTCGGCTCTCATTAATGAGAGATTAATTATGACGGGCGTTCTTCGATTGCATTGTAGTCGGGTCGATAAAATGGCGTTTCGCTATGGTTTTTCAGACGAGCCGGTTGTTGGGTTACACTGCCTGCTCACTGTGACAAGAAGGAGAAGTGGCCAGCTGAACTACTGCTTAGACCTTGGTGCATATCTGCATTTCTCTCGGTTTAGTCTGTGTCTATCTTCCTCTTTTTCTTGGAATTCTGCTTCTCCGTCTCGTCTTGTGCCCACTACTGAGACTGCACCCATGCCTTGCTTGCGTCAAAGGATGCGTTTCCGCAGGGGGAGCACTATAGGTCAACCCCTGCGCGCTCCCTCCAGCCCCTCAACCGAGTCATCTTCTCAGTCCAGTGATTATCACGCAGGTCACTATCCAGATACTAGAAGTGGGCGGGGTCGGGTTCTAGGATCTGGCCACTGTATGGGCTCCCCTGCTGCTCATTTCCCCACCGCTTCACCTTCTCCCATGATGCGCACTGCCATTTTTTCGTTTAATTTCTCTCTGAACCATCCACGAATCACAACTTCAATTACTGTGGTTTTCCGTGAGGAGGCCCAAATGGAAGAACAATGCACCCGTTCGGCGGGTCTGAGCTCAGAAAAAGCCGGCTAGAATTTGGGCCTTCAGGAGGGGAGCAGTGGCATGAATGTGGAGATAGCACCTGGCGATCTTGGACCTTCCGAAGGGTGGTGCCGAATCGTTGAGGAACCACTGGAGGAGTAGTTTGGTTAATTTGTTATTCTTGCTTCGCGGCCCACTTAAGTGGGCCGCTTTTAGATTATATTATTGTATTGGACCTCTGTAATATTTTTGAATTCTGTAAACGTTCAAGACTGGTTTCCCCGTATGAGGGCAGTCTTCTTTTTCGATTTTTTGATGAAAAATTTGCCATGATTTTGGGCAATGTTTTTGACTTCGGTGTAATTTTATTCCTACTGTTAATAGATTAAATTTACTTAGAAAAAAAAATGTTTCCCTGTTTTTATTTTAAACTTGTTTTTTGAAATAAAGAGCCATGTTTATATGATTTTTTATAGTCAAAGTGCTGCGAAGTGGTTTATTGTATTAATATTTCACGGTCGAATTATGTTCATAACAATTGGAAAAAAAAAATGTTGCCCTGTTTCTATTTTAAACCTGTTTTTTGAAATACAGAGACATGTTTATATGGTCTACGTATTATACTCTTTCTCTGTATATTTATAGGAACCTTTTTGCTATGGACATGGTGGATGCTGTAGCGGGCTACTAATGAAAACAAGCGAGCCTGAACCTTACATCTCGGATGCAACAGATGGTTACCAATTTTGGAATCAAGCGAGCCTGATCTTACAAGCGAGCCTGGGTTTCTGCAGATGGTTTTTATTTCCGGGAACAAGTGAGCCAGAACATACAATCGACCCTGGGTTTATA
This sequence comes from Pinus albicaulis, assembly GCA_034641835.2. Classification (NCBI taxonomy): domain Eukaryota; kingdom Viridiplantae; phylum Streptophyta; class Pinopsida; order Pinales; family Pinaceae; genus Pinus; species Pinus albicaulis. Next base: position 216,604 of record JAXQQM020090111.1, on the reverse strand, counting down.
CATATTTTTGCTCTATCATGGATGCTTTTTGTGTGAGGCGTATATCAACAGTACATGTCTCTACACATTTCCTGTATCTGCTTTATGATACTATTTTATGTGTTGATAGGTTATCACTCTGCCTTCAAAACTAGTGATGCTGGTCTATGTTGCTGGTTTATTGATATGGTCTGATGGTCTTTTTATATTTTGGACATATCACACTCCTCACATGATTAGCGTTTTTCTCTGTTTCAGGATTTTGGGTACTTTAATTTGTATTTGGAACAATGGACGTCGGTACTCTATCTGTTGCTTTACTATTCTACATACTGCTATTTCACTTTCTTATAGATGCCTCGGGCATATTTGGATGCTTTCTCAGATTGTCGATAATCTCCATGTGGACCATTACTGGGTTTTATATCATGTCCTGTATGTGACATGGGGTATTTTTCTATCATTGTCTGGGGTGGGACTTCCACTTTTCTGGATGGATATTTGGGTTCCAATCTTCAGATGTGAAAATGTAATGACTTCATGGACTGTTTTACTTCATATAATATATTAAAAACAACGTTTTTTCTCTTGTGAAAAAAAAATGATTAATGTTTATCACTCTGCCTTCAAAACTAGCGATGCTGGTCTATGTTGCTAGTTTATTGATATGGTCTGATGGTCTTTTTATATTTTGGACATGTCACACTCCTCACATGATTAGCGTTTTTCTCTGTTCAAGGATTTTGGGTACTTTAATTTGTATTTGGAACAATGGACGTCGGTATTCTATCTGTTGCTTTACTATTCTACATACTGCTATTTCACTTTCTTATAGATGCCTCGGGCATATTTGGATGCTTTCTCGGATTGTCGATAATCTCCATGTGGACCGTTACTGGGTTTTATATCAAGTCCCTGTATGTGACATGGGGTATTTTTCTATCACTGTCTGGGGTGGGACTTCCACTTTTCTGGATGGATATTTGGGTTCCAATCTTCAGATGTGAAAATGTAATGACTTCATGGACTGTTTTAGTTCATATAATATATTCAAAACAACGTTTTTTCTCTTGTGAAAAAAAATGATTAATGTTTATCACTCTGCCTTCAAAACTGGTGATGTTGGTTTATTGATATGGTCTGATGGTCTTTTTATATTTTGGACATATCACACTCCTCACATGATTAGCGTTTTTCTCTGTTCAAGGATTTTGGGTACTTTAATTTGTATTTGGAACAATGGACGTCGGTACGTACTCTATCTATTGCTTTACTATTCTACATGCTGCTATTTCACTTTCTTATAGATGCCTCGGGCATATTTGGATGCTTTCTCAGATTGTCGATAATCTCCATGTGGACCGTTACTGGGTTTTATATCAAGTCGCTGTATGTGACATAGGGTATTTTTCTATCATTGTCTGGGGTGGGACTTCCACTTTTCTGGATGGATATTTGGGTTCCAATCTTCAGATGTGAAAATGTAATGACTTCATGGACTGTTTTACTTCATATAATATATTCAAAAAAACGTTTTTTCTCTTGTGAAAAAAAAATGATTGTTTATAGTCGAAGCGCTGCGGGGTGGTTTATTATATTAATATTTCATGGTCGAATTATGTTCATAACAATTGGAAAAAAAAAATGTTGCCCTGTTTCTATTTTAAACCTGTTTTTTGAAATACAAAGCCATGTTTATATGATTGTTTATAGTCGAAGCGCTGTGGGGTGGTTTATTATATTAATATTTCACGGTCATTGGAACGCCCACAATTCATAACAAATATTGGAGATTTACTGTCCTATTTTAAAGTTTCATTTTTTTTTAAAAATTGAACCCGCCGTCAGTATACTGATGCCTTGTAAGTGTCGGAATTATGACAACTTAAAAATGTCGGAAGAGCGACAGTATAAAAACGTCGGACGAGTGACGTTCAAAATGTCAGACCACATTTCGTCGGAATTGCGACAGTTCACAAACGTCGGAAGAGCGACGTTCAAAACGTCGGACCACATTTTGTCGGAATTGCGACAGTTTACAAACATTGGAAGAGCAACGTCCAAAACGTCGGACCACATTTTGTCGGAATTGCGACAGTTTACAAACGTCGGAAGAGCGACATTCAAAACTTCAGACCACATTTTGTCGGAATTGCGACAGTTTACACACGTCGGAAGAGTGACATTCAAAACGTCGGACCACATTTCGTCGGAAGTGCGACAGTTTACAAACGTCGGAAGCGCGACGGTTTTGGAAATGTCGGAAGAGCGAAGCTTGTTTGGAAGCAACGGAAAAAGTGTCGGTAGTGCGACACTTTGTAAGTGCGTCGAAATTGCGATGGGATGGCAAACCAAGTTTTGCCCGTCCTCGAATTGTCGTTCTTGCGACGTCTATGTGTCGGAATATCGACGAATTGGCCATCGAAAATTGGGCCAAATTTTCTAGTGAATACAAAACCTTTGATATATAACTCCTTCAAATTTCAATACCAACAAACTTGTAATACAAACTTTACGTTGTCCACATAAAATGCCAACCTAACTTTTTAATGTGCCAAACCTTAATATATTACCCACCGTAATATAAGGTTTGCAATGGTGATAATGCAGACTTTAGGAATATAATGCTCCACATTAAAGTTCATGGTTTGTAATTAAAATTCACACCAAATATATATATAAAAGCCAAGGTCTTGAATAATAAATATATGCTGACCACCAACCTTAATGATATACCAACGGATTATATGCATGCGGATAATATGGAATTTGAAATTAAATGAATTAAGGTTTGTATAATATATATGTGGGAAGTTTAAAAAAAACAATTAAAGTTTGAATTAATATATATATATATATATATATATATATATATATATATATATATATATATATATATATATATTAAAAACCATATAACACACACACATATATATATTAACTTCAACCTTAATTAATTAATTAAAAAAAAATCATTTCCAGGACATAATATCATGAACCCAAAATTCAATCTTAGGAGGTCACTGGGCAATTTTCTCCTTCAAAAACCAAACTGTCGAATCCCGTAGTGACACTTGTCACAGTCCCATTAGACTAAAATTGAAGAAGATTCCTTGAATGCTGACTAGGCTTCCATGTCATCAACTTGTACCCGTTTTGCAATTTTTTAATAAAAATTTGCATGTTCTGAACGACGATCAACATACCATAACTCCTTCATCTGAACTTGGTTTTCAATGAAATGAGTTGCGTTGGATTCCTTGTGATGGTCATTTTTGTTCTAGTTTCATTCAATTCTAAGCACTTTCATTTTTGAGCTAAAATATTGAGCCTCTGATCATTCCTCCCCACTAGAAACCTTTTGGACCCCAAAATCTCTCTCATTAATGATTATGTGGATGAGGGGACTGTTCCATCACCCTTCAAGTCTCCATCCACAGAAAATTTCTCAATTTCATCATTTGGAGCTTTTCACAAAAAGTCAACTTTTTTTTTATTCTTGCGACCTTTTCTTGTTGTCATTGACACCAACATTCTGCAATATTTTTGAATTTGCAGAAAAAAAATATACTTTTGGAGAAAATATCTTGTTCCTACCTTGGTCAACAATCAAAGGAAACTTAAAATTTTTATCACCTTGCACACTGTCACCATGGCGATTTTTAGCTGATCTCACTTTGTACTTGTGTCGAATCTTAACCAAGTATCTTTGCCATTGCCATGTAACTTTTGGAAACCATAAACCAACATTTGTGGAACCCATGCCTTCTTTTCCAAGTTGATTTGTCGCTTTCTCTTTGACCTTTGCACTCTCTTGCACTGACATCTTGTTTCCAACACTGCTCAACACTACTGTTGACTGCTGCAAATGTTTTTCACCTTCTTTCAAAGGCAACCTGTTAACATCCTGAAAAAACTCATTACAAGCATAAGAATATTCTTGAAAAGTGTGATTCAAAAATCTCTTTTTTTTATCATCAACAATGTCAAGTTCGGACTTGCATTCACTATCCTCTTCATTTCACTTGCATGTACAAGAAAAAAACCTGTTTTCTTCTTATGCACTCTAATTATGTACTCAACACCATCCTTAAACAAGTGATACTTGTTCTCATGGCGATGAAATACAAATTTCCTATCATACATATAAGGACTTCCCAATACAATACATGATATCTCAAGTGACACCACATCAAGCTCAACTTCATCAAGAAAGTTTGAGTTAATGGAAAATCTTAGTAAGAACTTCCTTGTAACCTGCAAGTTTACATTCCTTCGTATCCAACCCAAAGGATATGGTATTGAATGTCTAATAGTTTCAAGGCCTAGTTGCTTTACCAAAACTTCGGAAATAAAGTTAGCTTGTGACCCACTATCAAAAAGTGTATCAATCTTGGTATGTTTAGAGACAACTCTAATATGGAAAATTTCTATTCGCGTATCTTCATCATGAGTATCGTTTGAACAATTTGAAGTACTAATGTTTGAAACATGTTTACCTTTTAAACCCATGGCTGTAATATTTGTCTCATCCTAAGTCATGTTCAGCTATAGCAACAGTTTTTCCCTTCTCTTTGGTTTTCAGCCCATTTGGTTTCAATTCTGGATGAAGTTGCCAACAGTTGTATTCATCATGGCCAGTCTTTGAACAATTTTTGCATGTGAGTTTTTCCTTCTCTCTTTTTACAGAGCTATTTCTTTTCCCTCTTCCATAAAACTTTCCTTTCCATTTACCCTCACTTTCACTTTTCTCATCTATGTTTTTTTTTCCCCTTTGCTCTAAGTGTGTGGCTTGTACACAAAATTCATCTAAATTGCTTGGGTTAAACATAAGAATAGTATGCTTCAAAAAGAAATGTAAACTCCCAATTTATTTCAAGAGTGCACCTTGGGAATTCAAAATTACTCCTAACAACAAAGCTCTCTTTCTAAACTCCTGGGTATATTCTTGAACTGCTTGACCCTTGAGTTGATTAAAATTTTGCCAACTCATAATATCTTTTTGCATATAGGCTAATGGATAAAAATGTCTTTTAATGGAAGAAATAAAATCAACCCAAGAAGTGGATATCTTACCATGGATTCACATTTCCTCTTGAGTCTTTGATTCCCACCAAACTAGTGCTTCTCCTTCTAGCATTAATGAAGCCAACTGGATCTTTATGTCATCTTCATGAAGGTTTTCAATTCTATAATACACCTCCAATTGACGTATCCTATTTTCAAGCCTCTCTGCATTTACCTCGCCATTGTACATGGGTAATTCAAACTTAATGTCCAATTTGAGTAATAGAGTTTTTCCCTTTGTGGCTTTTGAGTGAATATGAGTGGTCTTTGTGGTGGAAGTGGAAGATGATGCAGATGGGGATGATGATTATGATGAAGATGGTGGAGATGGAGGTGGTTTTCCTCCGCTTCCCTTTGAACTCTTCTCTTCATCCTTCTTACTATATGAAGCTCCTTCTCCATATGGAGGCTTAGAACCTCCTCCTGGTATTTCTGCAACGAATTCATCAAACATGATTTTACCATTCTCCGAATGTCATTGAAGTCTATCTTGACATCTTCGTCTTTTGAATGTCCTTGAGTCTCTCCAACCCTTGAAATAATGGCTAAGGATTCAAGCTCAACTTCTGATTATTGTACCTTTTCAATAAACTCAGCTTCTTGTACAATTTTCACCTCTTCAATCTCAACTTCTTGAGACAAAACTTGAGGTTCTTCAAGTGCAGATATGAATGGAATTTTGGGTGAGCATGATGCTATTTCAGTTCTCCTTCTTCTGGTCCTAATCTCAGGATTTGAAACCCAACAATTTCCCTTCACCTTTCTACAACTTTAACCTTGTTAGCATCACAAAATTGCAATCATTAAACTTGCACAAGACTTCAAGCAACTTTCAAGCAAATAACCTTAAGAAACCTTGTGCTCTTCAACCTATGCTCTGATACCAACTTGATATGAACTTAAATGTTAGTTTTTATGTGCTAATTTCAATTTCAGATATAAAAATTAGTTACTCATCTTATGCTTGATGTGTAGGTTCCCTTGTTGCTTATGTGTGTCAAAGAGGTAATTATAATTGAATTTTATGAGTGTTTTTGAAAGCATAAAGCATGAATTTAAATCGCTGAACAAAAAAAACATAAATGACAACGAACAAAAACAACTAATCCATTAAAGCAAAGTTTTGATAAAGGAGTTCACCCCTCCTGGGCTACATCTCCTTGGTCCAGCTTCATAGCTTAGGCCTCTGTATTAGCTCAATTTTCCTCAAAATTTTGTTTACATGCATCAAATTCTCTTGTAACTTGTTTCAATGAGTTTAAAACATCGAAATATATCAAAAATAACTAATTTTTTATTCAATTTGATTACATGCTTTGGTAATGATCTTCCCTCCTGGTGACCCCAGGCTTTAAAAATCTTCAAGGCAACAAAAACCTCTCTAGATGACCTCTTCTGCTTCCGCAAGCTATTAAAATGGCTCCAAAACATAAAAATATACTAAGAATTACTCTTCCTGCACTCCATTTAGTCGAAAATTACCTCAGTTATGGCAAAAACCAATTTCCCCACAATTTCTCCAATAAATCTGGAAACTGGTTAGCTAACTCCACTAAAACTGAAGCTCTATCGCATTTGACAAACTCCGCAAAATCTGCCTCCAAGTTAATCGCACCATTAATGGATGGATAATTTGTTTAATTGTTAATTAATTGTTGTTTTTTTAGCGCTAGTCGCACTTAGTGTGTTATCCTTCGGTACGGTCACAAGGGAGCGGTGTCATGGTGAGGAGTTGGCCCGCGGGCTGGCCCCTCCGTTTCCACCCCCGAACATAGCGCGCATTTAAATATACTCCGAATTTTAATACCAACGCACTTGTAATACAGCCTTTACGTTGTCCACATAAAATGCCAACCTAACTTTGTAATGGGCCAAACCTTAATATATTACCCACTGTAATATAAGGTTTACAATGGTGAAAATGCGGACTTTAGGAATATAATGCTCCACGTTAAAGTTCATGGTTTGTAATTAAAATTTGCACCAAATTTGTATATTAAAGCCAAGGTCTTGACTAGGCAATATATGTGGACCACCAACCTTGATAATATACTAACGGACTATATGCATGCGGAGAATATGGAATTTGAAATGGAATGAATTAAGGCATATATGTGGGAAGTCTTTAAAAAAATTATTAAAGTTTTAATTAATATTAAATTATATATATATATATATATGATTAAAAACCATCTATATATATAAACTTTAACCTTAATTAATTAATTAAAAAAAATCATTTCCATCACATAATATCATGAACCCAAAATTCAACCTTAAGAGGTTATTGGGTAATTTTCTCCTTCATAAATCAAACTAACGAATCTCGTAGTAACACTTGTCACAGTCCCATTGGACTATTAATGAAGAAGATTTCATGAATGCTGACTAGGCTGCTATGTTATTAGCATGTACCTTTTTTGCAATTTTTTAATAAAATTTTTTATGTTCTAAACGACGATCAACAAACCATAACTCCTTCATCCGAACTCGGTTTTCAATTAAACGTGTTGCGTTGGATTCCTAGTGACGGGCCAGGGGCTGTCATTCTAGTTTCATTAACTTCTTAGCACTTTCATTTTTGAGCTAAAATATTGAGCCTCTGATCACACTGGCTACATTGGAAATTTCATTACACTTGACCCCGACCTTCTAGATGGTTAGGTTAGGAGTAGGTATAGTTACATTTTTTTTTCTCTATACATTTATCCTACGTTGGTTCTCCATCTAGTCTCTGCATTTGTTTTGTTATTTTTTGTTATGCATGTTTCTTTACATGTTAGTTTATTTTTTCCTTATTTCTTTTTTTTTGTGATTTATTTTCTTTCATCTCATGGTTAATAATACTTTGATCATGTTTGGCTCAAAAGAGAATGTGGAAAAACTTGAAAAGGGAAGTTTTGACAATGAACAATTTTTGGACTTCTCTATTTTGGGTTTACATATCTTTTAAGTCAATTATGTATGAATGGAAAATACAATTTGTTCCAAATGGAAAAACTTTGGTTGAACTATGAATCCCATATTTTTAGTAGGATATTCATTTAAAGTCAAACCTATATTGAATGGTGTTTTGAGCTATCGAATCAACCAAGTAGAGAAGGGAAAGGAGAAAACTTCAAAACAAGCATGTATCTTTTAAATCCCTTAAATAAGAAACAACCTATCATGCACTCAAGTTGGGATCCCTTTTCCACTTTTTCTACAAATGTTCGATAAATTATTCAAGCATATATTTAAGAAAATAAAATAAAGAGTGAAGAAGAGAAAGGCTTCCTGTGTAGAGAGGTGAAGAAAGAAACTTCGTTGGGGTACTATCTAGTCCTACTAGCAGCAAAGTGATGTTTGTGTTTCCTTGAGGTGACTCTGCTGGGGTAATATTCAGGCTCGCTGGAAGTGAAGAAACACTGGGGAATACACTTAAAAGCTCGATATACTTACTATATTGCTCCCCTGTTGAAAAACTGATTTATGAATAGTCTAATATTGACATGTTTCAAGCCGAGAAAGGAAAATAAGAGACTATATCTTTAATCAGGATAAGTGGAAAAGTCATGGTAATCTGTATGGTGAACCAATACTTCTAGAAAGACTGAGACCTTGCACTTAAAGGTAAAACCTAAGTAGAGAAGATGAAGTTTTACCAGTGTGTTGCCAAGTGTTGATGCTACGATCAACACCCTCCAAAATTTTTCCTACACCTAAATTTTGGAGCCTACTGAGGATCTTACAATCTATCATGCCATTGGTCACTTCATGGTTGGTCGATGTTTTGTAAAGTGTTTGAGTCTTCTTCTTATAATATTCTGTGTCAAAGTCGCTTTCTCACACATGCTCAGTCCTTGATAAATCCATAAACGTGCTTTCCTTACACAATATTGAACATGAATAACACATTATATCAAGACCATAGTGCCTCTCTAACATTCAATTCATGTCGACAATCAGTGATCAATTTCCGTTGACATTCTCCCTCACTTTGATTGCATTCATGATTTTAGTTCAGTGAGTTTTCCCAATTTTCGTTCTTGTGCACCTTTGCTTTCACAAGTGTCATTTTCATGTTCATTACTGTCCCTTTTTCTTGCTTTCACTTGATAAGTGTCATTTTCATGTAATATTCACTCTAGCATGCATTGTTTTCAATGTTGTTCACATTTTCAATTTTCTTTTGTATGTTTATCTAAGGTTGCAGGTGTCGCTTTGTGGTGTTTCAACTATCACACTTAGAAATAAGTGTCTCTTTGCTATAATTTCAAGGTGTGGCTATTTTTATTGAGTCTTTTATATTCCTTTGGCTTTTACTTATGGAATTTATGTGTGTGATCCAAGTTTGAGTCCTGTTATGATGCATTTCTTTCTCTTACTCTACTAGTCCCACAAATAGTCATTTTGGTATGTCTTCTTGGTCCTTCTTCTTAGTGTAAGTTGTGAATAAATTAACAATATTATTAGTTTATTATATTGGACTATTCATTAGCCTCAATAATACAACCTTACTAACCAATATGTTTGCACTAAGTATTCCTCAAGATCATCTCAAATTACTGCAAACTATGGACCTTCCAAGGATAGTCACCTAACCTTTCTTTCTTTTAATGACTCATTACACTAATTTTTTATCACCTCTACCTTGAATGGTGCATAGAACACTCCTAGCTGATGTCAAGCATCCATACCACCTTCTTTTAGATGAAAACCATGTAATTAAAAGTTTTTCTTATCCTCACAATGCAGTGAAAATCCTCCTAAGCAAAGTGGCTTTCTTCCTTTGGCTTCCCTCAATGAAAAACACATTCCATATGAACAAGCCCCCACTATTGGGTCAAACTATGCTATCCAATAAGGAAAAGTGCATTCCAAATAAACAATGACCCCTTGTTCTGTCAAACTTCATTGGCTCTTAATCTTCCTCTTCCTTTGAGCGCATGGCGTATAATTAAGAATCATTGAGTCCCCTTGCCTCTTCCTAATGCACTCTATGCTCAAGCCTCATCCTCGAAAATTCTCCCTTAGAACATGGTTCAATATGAAGATATAGTGAGCCTTTTACCAGTCAAACTATGCTTTCCTAAAGGCCTCCTCTTCCTTCTAGTTCATTGATAGTCTTAAGCTTCAAGACTTCACCCTTCCCTCTTCCCCTTATGCTCTATGTTGAACTTTTTCCTAATATTCTCTTCTCTAGTGCACGACATATTAACAAGGGTTAGGGAGGCTTCCTATCAGTCCTTTACCAGTCAAACTATTCTTTCCAAGTTTCCCTCTCTTTCCTTCTTAGCACATGGCGCATTATTGAGAAACAAACCTCCACACCTTATTCGTTGTTATGCCCCACTACATTGGACCAAGGAGATCCCCTATTTATAGAACATGACATAGTAACAATGAATATTGGAGCCTTCCTAGGCCATTGATGAGTTCAACTATTCTTTCCTTATCAAATATTCTTCTTTCAACCCCTATATAGGAATATCATGACTTGTTCATTCCATGAGCTAGGTAGTGATCAAATAGATGATTTTAAGATTAATTTTTCCTCATCATGGATGAATTTCATTGGCAGGAGTACCTTCTTATCATGATAAGGTGATTATAAAAGCATATAGCAAGGAGAAATAATAAAGAAACATTTTCGGAGAATAAGCACCAAGGAGAACTATCACAAAGATATGAAGCAAATCCTGGACAAAAGACAAAAAGAAGACATTGCATGATGACTCAGAGGATTCCAATATTGATCCAAGACCATTTGGAGGGTGAGGATAAGAAAAAAAGTGGATCCTTCATGAAGATGGAGTATAGATCAGATCTACCATCAAGAATTCAATTTAAAGCAACAAGAAATACAACTTGGCATTTCCACTTCATCGTGAAGTCCATGCCATCATTGTCAAGTTGTAACTTGTACAAGTGTGATAAAATTAAGTGTGCCCATGTTTCATGCCGCATCATGTGGAATGAAATGATGTAATTATTAAAAGGAAAAGGAAAATTAAATGTGTGGAAGTCCAAAGGTCATATGTCGAATATGAAGAGTCACATAGTCATATAAGGACAAAAATCACATGAAGAAGTCCAAAAGTCACGTAGAGAATTGTAAAAGTCATTTAGAATCTCACGAGTTGTTTAGAAGTATAAAGGTCATACTATAAGTCTAAGAGTCATGAGGGTAGTTAAAGAGTCACAAAGGAGATAAAAGTTCATCCCTTTTTTTATAAAAGAAACCTCATAACTCAAGCAAGGGGATTTTTGGAGGCTTAGGGTCTGGAGAGCATGCTTTGGCTTCTTTAACTTGGTATAGGATAGAAGATTATTATTTGGAGAATAAATAAGTGACTTAATTTTCCACTATTGGAACTAGAGGCACATAATTGTAATTTTTTACTTGGATCTTTCACTCATTAATCAGAAGCTCAATGAGCCGGCACAATTTTTACATGTATCATGAATGTTTTGAGACTATTCTTGGGATGTTTGCGGTATATGTTATGTTCATTTGTGCTAAATAAATTGAACTAATTCATTGCATTTTGTAGTTATCATGTTGAATGTGTGCTATTTTTCTTTAATAATCATGGTTTTCTATGTGAACTATTTCTCTAGATAACTAATGAATCTTTCCTTACTCTCATGTGCATCCTCCATGATAGTAATATTACTTTCCTTCGGGGGACTCACAATTTTCTCCCTTCATGAAAGTATCCTTTTACAAATTGTAATAAATGCATCACAATTTCAAATTAATTTCATATTCAAAGGTTATGTATCTAATCTTTTATGTTATCCATTGGAACCAAGGAAAAAATTACAGTTATGGTGTTCGGGTCGATACATTAGATGGGGCTCCTACTCCAAACAATGTGAGGTCTCATTGGGACTTCACATTAGGAAGGCCCCTTGTATGTTGGCGGTATCCAACACTGTCAACATGACCCTTTAGGAAAATTCATAAGGGTGAGCCACATCGGTGCTCTTTCACACGCATGAAGGGACAAAAAATAATCTATGCATATACACACAACAAAAAAGAAAGAGGTTTATTTGTTTATTGAATGGTTAGACCTCAATTATAACAATTCTCTATTAAAATTCCTAGTGGTTTGTCTTGAGATAGATGTTGTTTCATCTATTCATATTATCATTCACATTTGGCTAACTCATATTCTCTATTTTGATATCTTTTGTTGGGGCTAATCACTAGAAGGGTGTGGGAAGTGGATTTTTCCATTTCTTTTTTATTTTGGTGTGTGGGAATTCCTATCTCTTAGAGGAAAATAAGGTTAAACACTAGTTTGGGATGGCATGTATCTATGAAGTATGACCTAGATGAGCTAGTAGTGTCAAAGATGACCTTAAGCATATGCCCTGTGACCTTGGTAGAAAATCCCTATGATTTTGGTGTTCTAGGAAACTATAATTTTGTTAGGTCCCTATATTACTAGTATGTTCCCCTTATTGTTATTGTTAGTGTAGCCCCTATTTTTATTGTTTTGTCCATTTATCCCCCATTTTTTTATTGTGTGCCCCATAGAAGCCCAATATTGTTATTGTTGTGGCCCTACATTATTATTGATATGTAGGCTTTGATTATATAGTGACCCCTTAGACCCCTATATATACAAAGTATGCCTTATAATTCATCCAAGAATTGTTAATTTATGTATTTTAAAGGAGATTTACCCCTATAATAGGATAATTTTAAAGTTGTTGATCTATCTTTTCTTCCATTTTGTGAGCCGGTTACATAACATTTGGTATTAGAGCTTTCAATTCTAGGGTTTTTCTGCTTCAAATAGGTCATCTTGGAATTGTCACTATAATTTTTTTTTTACGAAGCTTCATATGCTGAAATTATAACCACGTGGAGCTTAAATATTTTTGAATGTCATGTATGAATTTAAGATCTTGTTTCGCTATATTTTTTGAGATATGAGCCAAAGAATTTAGGGTTTCTACATGCTCTATAATTCAGTCTTAAACAAGTGACAAAAGGGGAAATATTCATAATTTTCCCTTCAAGTATTAGATTTGAATTTTGTAAAAATTGAAAGAAATAGCACGCACTGTAGTTTCTTGTGTAGAAATTTTAAGGATGAAAGTTGAAACAATGACATGCAACGCTCTGTATAAGTTCAATCTACTGAACCAATCCATAATCAGGTCATCGTGGGATATTGGGAATAACTTTATCTTGAAGAATCCAATTTTGGTTTGACTTGTGGAGTTGGAAAGAAGACTCAGATGGCTACCAGAGGACAAAATTTAATACCTTTGAGATCTGATATTAAAGAGTTACAATAATTTCAAGATTGAACATATATCCATATTAGTTTCTAAAATTCCCCCAAAAAATAATAATTCTACACCCATTAAACCCTCAGAAAGCTCTACTATGATGCATGAAGAGGAATAATTTCAACATGATATATCAAAATTACAGGAAAAAGTGCAACAAATTTCGCTCTCATAAAGAGAAACCAAAGATAAAATTAAATGGGAGATGGATGGTTTAAAGGTAGAATTAAAAGGTGACATGAATGGTTTAAAAGTAGACATGGAAGGGTTGAAGGAAGGGTTGACAAAGTTGCTGCAAGAAAGGCTTCCCAATGGTGACAAGGAAATCCATGAAAATAATGATGAGGACAAAAGGAATATGAACTATGATTTTGGAGAATCCAATGTGGATTTTAAGAACCACCACATTCCAAATATAGATATGAGGAATTTTCATTGAAAGGATTTGGTAACATCGATACTATAGATGGAGCAATATTTTGATCTACAAAATGTGCGACCCTCACAAAAGGTACGTATTACATACTTATATTTATAACCCAATCAATTTGTATGGTATAGATGGATTTCTTCTTGTAAACCACTTGTCACATGTTCAATTTTTATGGAGGAAATGATAGCACATTATGAAGATACAAATAGAAACACCTTCTTTAGCCAAATGATAAATATCAAACGAAAGGTTTCAACGGTGGAGCACATTGAAGACTTACAAAATTGAATATTAGGGTAACTAATATTCCAAAGGAGCATAGGATTGATGTCTTCATAGGGAATTTAAAAGATAACATCCAACATGAGGTTCATCTTGGGGAACCTGATTCATTGGAGAAAGCATTCAAGCTATAAATAAAAGTTGAAAGAAAATTATAGAAACAAGTAAGTCTACCACTCACAACTATAAATATTGAAGTGTTTTTTCTCCTAGTCTTACACAACCTACAAGGTTGAAACCACAAAAATTGGAGTAAAAAAAGAGAAAAAGGTATTTGTTACAGTTGTGATAGAAAATACAATAAAGGTCATAAGTGTGTTGAGAAGAAATTATTATACATAAATTGTGAAGAGGAGAAAGAAAAGGAACAAGAAACATCAAAAGAGTAGGATATATACCACGAACCAAGCCCAGAGAAAGAAGAAATGAGTCCAAAAATATCTTGTAATGCATTGGCAGGAATTACCACTACTTAAACTCTCAACATAGAAGGATATATGGATAAGTAAAACATAATAATTCTGATTGATTTGGGTAGTACCCATAATTTTATTCATTGTAAGATAACAAAGGAATTGAATTTATTCCTATATAGAGCACCAGAGTGTCAAGTGATGGTTTCAAATGGAGGAACTATAAATTTCTCTGGAAAGTGCCATAATACCAAGCTAACCATGGGGGAACATTTATTGAATAGTCTAATGGTTTCCATTCCAATGGGTGGTGTTGATGTTGTACTAGGAGTCTAATGGTTACAATCTTTGGGGATGAGAGCTTTTACTTTTCAATAATTTTTCTTGAATTTTTTTTTGGAAAGGAAAAGAATTTGAATTAAGGGGTATCAGAGGGAAACCTAGAAAGATAATTAGCTCTAATGGCATGAAAAATATTTTGAAGAAATAACAACGAGGCATCATTACACAATTATGCTCACTAGAGTTTCAAAAATTGAAATCATCTATTTATCTAGATCTGCAAAAATCCTTGGACAATCATTCAAAGGTTTCTGAGACTCCCAAAGGCCTCCCACCTATTTGTGATCATGATCATGCTATTCATTTGATTCCAAGAAGTGTTCCTCCAAACATCGGACCTTACAAATATCCATATGCCCAAAAGAGTGAAATTAAACGTATGGTTGCATAAATGATAGAGGCTGTAATGAATAAAATAATGTAAATAGCGATTTATTAGTTAATTAGTAGTTAGGTTGAAAGGCCATGTCTGATAAGAGATGACCTTTCGTGAAGAGGCACCTGCGTAGGTATATAAGTAGGACTCATTTGTAACATTCAATCATCTATCTCATATTTCATTCATCACACTTTCTAATACAATATTTATATCCTCAATGGATATCTTTGTATTCCAAGTTTTCTGGAGTATTTAACTTGAGAAGGAACTTTGTTCACTTTATTTGGTATCAAAGCAGTTCGATCTTCTGGCCACTCATCGCTGCACAGAGCTACACTCCTCGGTCCAGGCCTTTGGCCATCAAAAATTCGTCAACATTGTTGTCCTCGAAGCGTTTCGCTACCAGTCTTGGAGTTTCTCCATTTTCACCAGTAGGCCTTTGGCCAAAATTAAAAATTTGAAGAAATTTCACTAGTAGGCCTTTGGCCAAAATTAAAAATTTGAAGAAATTTCACCAGTAGGCCTTTGGCCAAAATTAAAAATTTGAAGAACAAAAAAAAGGGAAATTTTTGGAAAAAAAGAAGCAAAAGCAATATATATATAGTCAAATATATATATATATATATAAGTAAAAAAAAAGAAAAAAGAAAAAAAAGAGATATATATATATAAAGTAGTACATATGCATACATATCAAGGCAATTTAAAAATAAAAAGGAAAAAGAAAGAAGGAAGAATAGATAAGGTTATTTTGATTATTCTTTAAGTGGTTTACAAGCTTGTGGTTTTAGAAGCCCATGGTAATTGCCCATGGTATTTGCAAGGTAAAATAAGAACAAAAAGAATAAAAAATCTCTGTGTGAATGGTAAGTTTACTTTTACGTGGAGAACATTAACCGAGTCAAATACACATAAGTGGACATATATTTTATAGGTGAATATATGTGAATAGCCACATTTCACAAGGGTTGTAATCTTTCAACAAAAAAAAGAGGTAAAAAAATCAATTGTTAAAATATATATATATATATATATATATATATATATATATATATATATATATATTATGAAAGTCAAACATCTTAGGAATTATAAAAGATTTCATAAAAAGAAATCAAGGAAGTAATTTTCAAAAAAATCGGAAGGAAAAATATTATTAAGGATTTCTTAAAATATTAAGGAATCATTATTAAAGCTCGAAGGTATATAAAAGGAAAAAGAGGTTATTAAAGTTTTAAGTATTGGAAAAGTGGAAAAGGAGATAAATCATTATATTCTAAAGATTTTATTTAAAAAGGGAATATATACATATATAAAAGAATTTGAGCCTCTTTTAAAAGAGAATATTAGTGAAGGATTCATTACCAAAGATTGAAGGAATAATCGTAAAGGATATTGGAAAGATTAATTAAGCTTGAGGGTTTATTAAAGGGAAATAATAATATTTTATTATAAATATTAGGAAGGGTCACCCTTAAAAACCTCGAAGTTATCTGATAAAATGGCATCCAAAACAGAACTAAAAGATGGAAGATTTCCTAAAAATTATAGTATTTGTGTCGATGCGCTAATGGAAATCAAAGGGTCACTTGCGGGAAAAGAGGTTCTCATATCTATCGATTTTACTTGAAAGAATAATTATGTTAGTACCGATGTGCTAACGAATTAGTGATCCCAGAATCAAATATAACCGAAGAAAATTCATTTAATGAAAATGACAAACAATACAACATAGATAATTTACACCTAAGTATTGGGGAGTATTCCTTTGTCTCGCAATTCACCGTTAAAACCTTATTTTCTAATAATAGTGATATAGTTCTGGGTTCGATCTAGATGGAATCACTAGGGTCATTCATCCTTAATATGAAAAAGAAGTTTTTGAATTTTTCTTACAAAAAGAAAAACATAATGTTACAAGATGTCACGGTGAAGCCGAATTCACTAACACCGGAAGACATATTAGATTTCACAAGAGTAGTTCTTCCAAAAAGTAAAAAAGAAATACAACAAGAATGAAGAAGTTTCTTGCCTCAAGGACCACAATGATAAATTACTAATGCAAATTAAGAAGTTGAAGAAAGACAAGAAGTCATTGGAAAACAAGGTGCAACAACTTGTCAAAAATGAAGCATCGAAATCTTCAAATATAGAAGTTCAAGTTGAAGAAAAATCGAACATTGATCTAGTAAATGTCTCAATTGAAGAAGACGACAAGAAAGTTGTGGAAGAAACAAATTTAGATGCCGGACGAATGAGGAACATTCTACGTGAAGATTCTTTAACCATCTCCATAACATCCTCACCAGGCGAAAATGAAAGAGGTCAAACCAAAACAGTTCCCTATCGACATCCAAATCATGGGAACAGACAGCTTGACCAAACTATGTATTCAGAACAGAATCAAAAAGCTGATATTCCAAAGAATACTAATGTCTGTGCAATCTGCTCATGTGATCACAAGTCGTCACAAGTTGCCAGTCATCGTAAGATTCCACAGAAGATTGATTTAGGATGGTCCGATCCATTCTCAGTGCGATAGTTTTGTTTGTCACTTAGAGGATCATATCAACTTGTATCGACAAGGATGACTACCTCGAGATGAGAAGATGTTCGTAGCAGGAAAGGAAATTGAGGCCTTTCATCGACAAGCTTTGAAGACAAAGCTTTTTGAGGGGAAGGCAACGTAATGAATAAAATAATGTAAATAGTGATTAATTAGTTAATTAGTAGTTAGGTTGAAAGGCCATATCTGATGAGACATGACCTTTCATGAAGAGGCACCTGTGTAGGTATATAAGCAGGCCTCATTTGTAACATTCAATCATCTATCTCATATCTCATTCACCACACTTTCTAATATAATATTTATATCCTCAATGGATATCTTTGTATTCCAAGTTTTCTAGAGTATTTAAGTTGAGAAGGAACTTTGTTCGCTTCAGAGGCAGGTATAATCCAACCTAGTCAAAGTTATTTATCTGCTCTAGTAGTATTGGTGCACAAGAAGGATGGATCATGGTGTATGTGATGAGATTATAGGGAGCTCAACAAGATCACTATTAAAGGAAAATTTCCCATTCTCATCATTGATGAATTGTTGGATGAATTACATGGAGAAATTTACTTTACCAAGTTGGATCTTCGCTCAGGATATCATCAAATTAGAATGAAGACTAAAGACATTCCAAAAATAACATTCAGAACTCATGAGGGTCATTATGAATTTTTGGTCATGCCTTTTGGCCTTACTAATTCACCTTCCACATTTCAAGGCTTGAAGAATTTCATTTCCAAACCCTTAGAAAATTTGTGTTATTATTTTTTGATGATATACTAATCTATAAAAATTCTTGGAACGATCATGTTCAACATGTTGATAGGGTGCTCAAACTATTGGAGGAGAAAAAATTATATGAAAAATACTCCAAATTTTTCTTTGGAGTACAAGAGGTGGAATATTTGGCTCATATTGTATCTCATGAGGGTGTTAAGGTAGACCCTAACAAAATTAATTCCATTAAGGAATGGAAAATCCCCACAACCATAAAGAATCTTCGAGGATTTCTCAGTTTGAGAGGGTATTATCGAAATTTTTCTAAGAATTATGGGAGAATAACATCTCCTCTAAAAAAATGATTGAAGAAAGATACATTTTCTGGGACTCCAAAAGCAACTAAGGCCTTTGAACATCTTAAAGAGGCAATGTTCCAAGCACCAGTCTTAGCTATGCCAGGCTTAAAAAAAAAATTTATTGTGGAATGTGATGCCTCAAGAAATGGAATTGGTGTTGTTTTAATGCTATAAGGAAGACCCATTGCTTTTGAAAGTCCTCCAATAAAAGGAAAGTATTTACACAAACTTATTTATGAGAAGGGAATGTTGGAAATATTACATGCACTAAAGCAATGTAGACCTTAATGGGAAGAAAATTCAATGTAAAAATAGATCATGATAGTATTAAATGCTTTTTGGAACAAAGATAATCTTTAGAGGAGAACCAAAAATGGGTCACAAATATGTTTGTTTATGATTTTGAAATCATCTACAAAAAAGGGAAGAAAAATGTTGTTGCATATGCACTCTCAAGAAAGGATGAGGATATGGAAGAATTTATTTGTTGGATTTTCTATTATCCAACCTAATTGGATAACCAAAGCAAGGGATGAATAGAAGAATGACGAAGAGGCATGGACACTCATTCAAAAGTTGTAACAATGTCCCAGTACATCTGATACGTTTAGCTGGAAAAATGATTTATTATGGTACAAAGATCGATTATATATTCGTAAGAATTCCCAACTCAAGAAAAATATTCTTTGGAATTGCATACCTTGCCATTAGGAGGGCACTCCAGATTTTTAAAAACTTACCACAGGGTAAAGAAGGAATTTTTTTGGGATGGCCTTAAATTTGATATTCAAAATTTTGTGGCAGAATGTTTGGTTTGCCAACAAAATAAAGTTGAGATAATTAAGACCCTAGGTCTATTACAACCTTTAGTCATTCCAAGTCAACATTGGGAGGAGATCTCAATGGATTTTATCACAATTTTAGCCAAGTATGAAGGAAAGAGTATCATCATGGTGGTAGTTGATAGACTTACCAAGTATGCACACTTTTGTGCACTATCTCATCCTTTTAAAGCTAGTACAGTTGCTACTGCATTTATGGAAATAATTCAAAAGTTACATGGAAACCCAAATATTATTGTAAGTGACAAAGATCCAGTTTTCATTGGAAATTTTTGGACAAAATTATTTTCTTGTCTTTTTACTCAATTAGCTCAAAGCTCATCTTATCATCCTCAATGTGACAGGAAAAATGAGATAATGAACAAATGTTTGGAAATATATCTTCGTTACTTTGTATATGATAAAAAAACCCAATGGGTAAAGTGGTTACCTCTGGTTGAATGGTGGTATAACACTTCCTTCCATACTGCAACAAAAATGACCCCATTTATGGCACTCTATGGATATCATCCACCATCCATCACATCAAATTTAAGAGAAAATTCTAAGGTTCAAGTAGTGGAAGATCAGATCAAGCATCAACAACAATTTATTCAACTCTTAAAGGATAACCTCACTCTAGTGCATAATCGAATGAAACAATAGGGAGATTAGCATTGCAGTGAAAGAAGTTTTGATGTAGGCGACTGGGAATTTTTACAACTAAAACCATACAAAAACATGTCCCTAAAGCAATATAATAAGGATAACAAATTATCACCCAAGTAATATGTGTTAGCACTCTGTAATTTTGGAGGTTGAAGACAGAATCTTGGAGGGCCACATCAAAACCGCTTCGAGCCTAGGACCTAGCCCTCCTAGACTGAGAGAGGGATCTCTCTATTAGATATATCTTTGTTTGATTGGGCATTTTAGGCTAGTTAATAGGTATGGGGTTTGGTTTTAAAATTGTTTGAATTGATTGGGACATCAAGGGAAATGGGCCATCGGGCAATGGAGTCAAAGAAACCTAACTTAATCAATCCGGGTTCTAATTGAAATATTACAGGGCAGGATAGTCACTGTTGTTGGTTTATTAAGATTATTGAGTGATGTGACATAAAAGGTGAGGAAAGAGGATTTTGGCAGAGCAATTAAGAATTCTGAAACTAACCCTCTAGTAGAAAACATAGAAATTATCCAAAGCTGGAGACAGAGTGTCCTTTAAACAAGATCTGCTCTAAATTTTCTATTGTATAATTCAGATTTTATTGACAACTGATGAATGACAATAAAAACACAACTATAACATTAGATAAAATTCACCAACATGTATGACACGAGAATCCTGTAATGTTGCAATTGTATTACTGAAATGATCGAAGGAGGATCTATGAGCTGCTTTACAACATTTTTCCCATTCTACCTACAAATCCCTCACTGATAAACCCTCAATAATTCGATCAGTGAAGTATTTATACAAAACTATTCCAAAACAAATTACATTAATTCTATCTTAACATATAGCATATTATTGGAAAAAATAAACTTTAACTGTAACATAAAAATAAATTATAATGATGTGTTGGCGTTTCTTTGGTGGAAAACAGTTGCTGGAGAGGGTGTGTTGAGGATGGCGCTGGCTATAGTGTTGACCACTTTCTTTTAACTGGCTTTGATATTTATTGTCCTTGTTGGCCACTTTCTGTTAACTGCCTCTATAATATTCCCAAATGGGGAATGTACAATACAATGCAGAATGATAGAAAAATAACATAATTCATCCTTATAAAGTAGAAGGCCAATATGGAGACCTTTCATTTGTTATTACATCAGCAAAATAGATGTAAAAGATGGCCCATAAAATGCATAACAGGAAAAACAAGTCTCCAATGAAAGAAATCCCTCAAAATGAGATGATGAAACCATATATAAAGACTGGAAAAGCCTTAAAATGTTATTTTATTGGCTCTGCAATAGCTGTAGATTACACATCAGATCTAGAGAAAATAAGAGCATAAAAATTTAGATCTATATTTGATCCATGCACTATAAAAGCTCCTCTAAAGAACCCCTTTGGGGTTTTCAGCAAAACACCAAGTACAAGATGTAGATTTGAGATCTAAGACTGTAGATATACTGAAATATTCAGATCTGGAAAGTGTGGCTAAACTGATATAGGCAATAGAATAGCCTCCTCCAATAGATCTCCAAAGTGAAGGGCAGATCCCCAACACTTAGAAAATCACTCTTCAAATGGTGTGTTGAACCACCTTGCAACTGCATCTACAGTAATAACGCAGATTTGGATCTATACTGCGCTATAGGGATCAAAATAAGGTTGGCCTGGTGCGAAGATCTGAAAATGAGGCTTAATGCCTTCAATATTGTCCTCCCAATGAAGTAGGAACCTCATCCACTGAAAAAGGAGCAATGAAATGGCCTAGATCTGAAAGATCTTGTCTTCACTTGTTGTAGCTTACAAAAACAACCAAACCCTCAACAAGATCTACGCTTTAGTTGAAAGAAGAAGCTTGGCCCTAAGCCAGATAGTGGACAATGCAGTACAAACTCTCCCAATATCTACTCAATGGGAAGAGGTGGGATCCCCGATCAGTAACACCCAATGCTAAACAACATTCAATCTTAGCTAAACAACAAGAGAAATATATATGTCTAAACAAATCATATATTCAGCAAATATGATAAACATCAACCACCTTCTAATGCTGCCATCCCCTTCCTTTTATAAGACAAGAGCTTGCAAACCCTAAAACACTTCCAATGATATCACTTCTTTCACACAAGGCATCTCCATCTAAAACTGCGCTGTGCCTAATTGATGGCCACTCCTCCATGGCAGCGCTATAGATTTGGTCAAGGTTGACCCAATCAAAATGTTCCAGCCCCTTTCACACCTAAGGGTGCTTGATTTAATAGCCAAGATTTAGCCTTTTCATATTTGGCATTGATTTATTCATTATTAAGGAGTATTATGGACCTCCTTTGCTCTTTTATTCTTTAAACAAAGTAATAAAACAAAATTGAATATTTCAATTAGCTCATGACTAATTGGGAATATTACAGCGTTCACTTTTATTACCTTTGTTTTTGTTGTAGTGGAGTTTAAAACAAAAAACCCACTTTTCCATTTATAATCGGTAACTTATAACCATAGTCAGAAACCCACTGTCCCCTTTAAAACATATAGAAATGATTTAATAAACCTTTTGGATAGAAATGTCATGGAACGACAACATGGAGCAATTGCAATGGCAAGAGTAATGGTGGTAGGGCCACATAATTCTTAACCAGGAAATGGTATTTCAGATGGTTAGGAGAGTGGTAATATATTTGAGAGGGGTGGGTGTGCGAATTAACCTTCGCTTGCCATGTAGGGGCAA
Source organism: Pinus albicaulis (assembly GCA_034641835.2). Lineage (NCBI taxonomy): Eukaryota > Viridiplantae > Streptophyta > Pinopsida > Pinales > Pinaceae > Pinus > Pinus albicaulis. The sequence continues at coordinate 193,556 of JAXQQM020090111.1, read as the reverse complement.
GAATCGAGACCAAGACCACTCATTTTAGACCCCCCGTAGTGTTAACATTAGGAAGGGGAGGGGGGGGGATTTCTCTTTTGGTACAACTGCAGCTTATTTGAAGAAGAATTCTCAAGGTATCATAAAAAAAGGAAGAGTGCATATGATTTAGCATGACATCAAGAGCATGGGCACAAGTCCCTCGAACATGAGTCCCAAACTAATCAGAAACATAATCCCTAAACAATTTGAATTGAAAGTTGGGCCGAATCTACTGAGAATAGGGGTACACTTAGACATTTGTTTCTCCCCAACGGTGACACATATGCAAAATTGGAGAGAGGTTATTGTTCTTTGCCCCATACTTGTCCAAAACCTCTCTTGGATTTTCAAACTTCATCTCCAACTCTCCACAACAGCTTCTAAAAAATCATGCCTTAAAAAGGGAAACTGAAATATTGAAAAATGGCCCTCAAACATGTCTTCGATTCTCCCTGCTCCTGACAATTGTGTAAAATCGGAGAGAGTTTGTTTTTCATTGCCCCTTGCTGGTAAAAAACCTCTCTCCTATTTTCAAATTTCACCCATGTTTTCCTGTTGTATGCTTTTGAAGTTGATGTCTTTGACTGCGGATAATGAGCAAAAACACCATTAGAAATCTCAAGTAGGATCGATACAAATCATTCATTTAGAACAATATGAGAAAAAACCAGCTTTGCATTGCAATTTTCCATTTAAATCATGCTTAAATTACATACTATGAAGATGACCAACCCTAAGGACTCATATTCGAAATTTAAACAGAGAAACCTCCTTGATGAGCGATGGTATTAAGTGACTTCCTCAGAGACTTTCGTCTTATTTTGCAACATTCTGGAGAAGTGTGGATGGATTTTTTATCACTTTCTCCTTTTAAATATGTGCCATGATGAACTTGATTTAGGGTCTTTTTGAATATGAACCCCGCTTTGCAGGATAAAACATTGTTTTTGACCTGCAATCCAAACCAATATATATATATATATATATATATATATATATATATATATATATATATATATATATATATATATATATATATATATATATATATATATAATTCAACAACCTTGATTCCCCTATAATTATAGTGTCCCCACCTGGGGATGGTAGCTCCTTGGGAGGTGTCAAGAATCCATAGAACTCTGAGTTTCACAGATTGGCTGATCATTGGGTTTTCCCCAAACTGTAAACTAAAATCCTATACCCTATGATATTTTATTAAAAGCCAATTCACACTGTCAAACTGGAAAATCAAACCATGACTGCTTCGTACTGAAAATAAAATCTGAAAACTGAACTGAAAAACAAGCTGAAAACAATTCTTCAACAACAAGCTTATTTGCAAACCACCTATCCTACTCTATTTTAGTGGTGATATATACACTAAGTGAACTCTTCTCTCCAATATAGCCAGTCAAGTAAATGACTACATAACTGATTCTTGTTCACTTTTTTGAGCAGACTAAAAAAAGAAAAAAAACCACTCCCATCTTAATTGCCGTTGGACATAAACGTTCATTTTTTTCCTCAAATATTACAACAAACCATTCATGGCATAGCATGATACTCCTTCTTTAAATGATTTTAAGAGGCCAATAAAAGGATATTGGAAAAATACTTGGTCTTGAGGATTCAAATAATAAGCTTAATCTAGGACTATTCTTTGTTCCAATTTATTATGCTCTGGATCATTCTCAAAGAGAATATATAAAAATTCTTCATGATTATCTGATATGACATCTTCATTGTATACCAATATGTTGTCCTCAAGAAAATATGATATATCTTGATTGGGATTGCTAAATTCTGTCTGAATACTATCATTTTGATGAACACAAATAATTTCTAACAATAAACCTTCTTGTGAATGTAAAACAACATCAACATCAACTTGTTCTACATTTTTTTCTTCATGAGGAATGACTTCAGTACATAAATGAACAATAGAACAAATAGAATTAATCTCCGGATCACATTAAGATTGAGAGGTTGGTTGCATACTTAGAATCTGATTAATTTCTTCTTCAGTTAAAGGAGGAGGTAGTCTTTGTTTTCTGTAGATTAAACGACAATTGTTTTCTTTCTCTCGTGAAGATTGACCATGTTGTTGAATATCATCTTTAGTTTTATACAAAGGATTAGATGAATTGTCATTTGTCTCCGAAGAGAGATCATGGGAATCTACTTTCATTTCTTGATTGATTTCATCTTCAACTAACTTCTTTGGATCATTATGACAATTAACTTGAGAAGGAAATCCATAAAGCGCTTCTAAGAGATCCTCATCATCCATACTTTCTAGATATTCATCAATACTTTCAAGGTATTGTATGAAATCCTCAAACTAAACACAACAATTTTCCACCAATGAAAAAGATGGAAAAAATTCTTTATAATTCTCATAAAAATTCTATGTGGAAATCTTTTAAGGAAAACAAGCTACCAAGGTTTAAACCTTCATACCATTTCCTTGCTTTTCCTTCTAATGTTGCCATGAACATATTCATGTGGCAGTCCTCATGCCATTCAACTTTCATCTTCCATGAATTTGTGTTAAATTTAATGAGATGTAACAAAGCATCATCTTGAAAAATAGGAGGTTTTCTTTGCCAATTTACCTGAGGCATTTTGTTTGGGAAACTTGGAATGTAATCTCTGTTCATTGGATCATTTCTCCTTGCAATTGATCCCATCTTGAGCTTGTGGAGTCGCCAGTGAATCTTTGTTTCTGAATTTTGTAGTCAATGGAGTCACCAAGTGAATGGAACAACCTTCTGGTGTTTGACTTATGTTCACCATAAAAAGTCAAAACTGAAACTTGAAGTGCATTACTGGAGAAAGTTCCCCAGTATGGTCGCCACTATGTTAACGCTCCGTAATTTCGAAGGCTGGAGACATAATCTCAGAGGGCCACATCAAAATTGCTTCGAGCCTAGGATGTAGCCCTCCTAGACTCAGAGAGGAATCTCTTTATTAGATATAACTTTGTTTGATTGGGAATTTTAGGCTAGTTAATAGGTACAAGGTTTGGTTTTAAAATTATTTGAATTGATTCGGATAGCAAGGGAAATGGACCATTGCGCAATGGAGTCCAAGAAACCTAATTTAATCAATCCAGGTTCTACTTTAAAGCTACAAGGTAGGATAGTCACCATTGTTGGTTTATTAAGATTATTAAGTGATGTGATAGAAAAGGTGAGGAAAGAGGATTGTGGGAAAGAAATTAAGAATTTTGAAACTAACCCTCTAGTAGGAAACATAGAAATCATCCAAATCTAGAGATAGAGTGTCCTTTAAACAAATTATTCTTTAAATTTTCTATTGGATAATTCAGAGTTTATGGACAATGGATGAATGAAAATGAAAACACAACTATAACATTAGATAAACTTTACCAACATGGACGACACGAGAATCCTGTAATGCTGCAATTGTATTACTGAAATGATCGAAAGAAGCTGTATGAGATGCTTTACAACATTTTTCCCATTCTACCTACAGATCCCTCACTGATCAACCCTCAATACTTCGATTAGTGAAGTATTTATACAAAACTATTCCAAAACAAATTACATTAATTTTATCTTAACATATAGGATATTATTGGCAAAAATAAACTTTATCTGTAACATGAAAATAAATTCTAATGATGTGTTGGTGTTTCTTTGGTGGAAAACGATTGCTGGAGAGGGTGTGTTGAGGATTGCGTTGGCTGTAGTGTTGACCACTTTTTGTTAAACTGGCTCTGATACTTAATTTCCTTGTTGGCCACTTTCTGTTAACAGCCTCCGCTTTTATTACCTTTATTTTTTTTGTAGTGGAGTTTAAAATAGAAACCCACTTTTCCCTTTATAATCAGCAACTTTAACCATAGTCAAAACCCACTATCCCCTTTAAACATACAAAAATGATTTAATAAACCTTTTGGATAGAAATGGCGTGGAACAGCTACGTGGAGCAATTGCAATGGCATGATTAATGGTGGTAGGGCCACATAATTCATAGCCAGGAAATGGTATTTTGGAGGGGTAGGAGAGTGGTAAGATGTTTTAAAGGGGGGTGTGGGTGTGAATTAACCTCTTCTTGGCACGTAGGGGCAAGAATCATAACCAAGACCGCTCATTTCGGACCTCCTGTAACGTTAACATCAAAAAGGGGAAGGGGGGGCCGAAATTTCTTTTTAGTACAACTGCAGCTTATTTGAAGAAGAATGCTCAAGGTCTCATAAAACAAGGAAGGGTTCATATTCTTTAGAACAACACCAAGAGCTTGAGCACAAGTCTCTCGAACATGAGTCACAACTTGATCATAAACATAATCCCTAAAAAAATTGAATTGAAATATGGGCCGAATCTGCTGAGAATAGGGGTACACTCAGACATTTTTTTATCCCCAATGGTGACACCTAAGAAAAATTGGAGAGATATTATTATTATTTTCCCAATTCTGATAAAAAAACCTCTCTCGGATTTTCAAATTTCATCTCCATCTCTCCACAACAACTACCGCAAAATCATGCCTTAAATAGGGAAACTAGCATATTGAAAAATGTCCCTCAGACATGTCTTCAATTCTCCCTACTCCTAACACTTGTGTAAAAGCGGAGAGATTTTGTTGTTCATTGACCCGTGCTGGTCAAAAACCTCTCTCGAATTTTCAAATTTCACCCCTATTTTCCTGCTGTATGTTTTTGAAGTTGATGTCTCTGACTGTGGATAATGGGCAAAAACACCCTCAGAAATCTCAAGTAGGATCGATACAAAGCATTCATTCATAAAAATATGAGTAACAGCCAGATTTGCATTGCAATTTTCCATTTAAATCATTCTTCAATTACATACTGTGAGAATGACCAACCCCAAGGACTCATATTCAAAATTTAAACAGAGAAACCTCCTTGATGAGCGATGGTATCAAGTGACTGCGTAAGAGACTTTCATCTTATTTTGCGACATTTTGGAGAAGTGCAGATGGATTTTTTTATCACTTTCTCATTTTAAATATGCATCATGACGAACTTGATTCAAGGTATTTTTGAATATGAACCCCAGTTTGTAGGATAAAACATTGTTTTCGACCTGCAATCCAAACTTATATATATACAAGGTGTTGCAAAAGATTGGTACTGTGAAACAAAAATTGGATTTTCCTACATTTTCTCAAGTACAACTAGTTTTCCATGTTTCATGCTTAAAGAAGGTTATTGGTGACAAGCTCCTAGTTCAAACAGTGTTTCCAGAAATTGATGAAAAAGGAAAAAACATATTTGAGCCTGAAGCAACCATGGAAATAAGATTCCGACAGCTATGGAATCGATTAATTTCATATTATCTCATTAAGTTGAATAACTTACCCATTGAATATTCCACATGGGAGCATGATAATTTTATACAGAAGCATCCATAACTACTCAAGAATTGAGGACAACACTTTTTTGAAGGAGAGGGGCATGCTAGGTCCCTATAACAGTATTATTTCCCCCTTGTTGTTACTGTTGGTGTAGCCCCTATTTTTATTTTTGTGCCCAAGTATCCACCATGTTGTTATTGTTGTGTCCCATAGAAGCGCAATATTTTTATTATTGTGCCCTTACATTATTAATCATATGTAGGATCCGATTATATTGTGACCCCTTAGACCCCTATATATACCAAGGAGGTCTTATCATTTGTATCATCCAAGAATTTTAATTCATGTAATGTAAAGGAGGTTCCCCCTCAAAGAAGATAATTTTTAAGTCATTGATCTATATTTTAATCTTCTATTTTGTGAGTTGGTTGCATAACAAATTTGTTGTATAATATTGAGTAGTTAGTGGGAGGCTCAGTGTGTGAATAGATCACTACAGTGTTTCTATATAGCTATTAACCACATGGACAGGGAAATATGAGTCACTATGGTGCTTGTTAGAGAGATTTTAACAACCTAGAAAGTGAACTATAGACCCTTTTGGTAATTTCCATGAAAATATGACTATGATGTCACTTGGATAGTGGATTAAACCTCCTAGAATGAGCATTATCCCTATATGGAACCTAGGGTGAGGCCCTTTGATTGAAATTAAAGAAGGAAGTGGGCCACTATGGTGTTATTGTATAGTTTTGTTGACGGTCCTGGATGCCACCAACAAGAAGGGGGTCTCATCGATATGAAGTCCCAATTATACCTCACCCCATTTGGTGTAGGATGCCCATCCAAATATTAGGTCTGGCCACCATTGCAAGAGATCTTAGAGATATGCCTTAGTTGCAAGACACACACAAGAGATCATACACATAAATTTGGGGATAACAAGTGTGTAAGCTTTGTGAGACACCAATTGTAAGGTGTAAATGAAGCTTACTAAAGGGAAATAAGAGGTGAACCTCTAATAGAGAATTAGTAGTAATGTCCTAAGAGAGACACTCAAGAGAAATATAAGAAGAATCATTAATTAACATGAAAAACAATTCACAAGATAATAATGATCATGAAACACATAACAAAATACATTCAACAAGATTCATATCTAAAGTTAACGAAACAATTCATTCTCTTTAGTATGTATAACATAAACTTATAACACAAATATTTAAAGAATAGTCCTACATCATTCACGATACATGCATGAAAGTACTCTGGCTCTAAGATATTTTATGATTAAATGAAAGATCCAAGTACATTGTTACAATGATGAAACACTAGCCCCAATAGTGGAACATTAGAATCTATTATTCCTGATGTCTTTTGGACTTCCTTTACATTTGAATTTCTTATTCTCATAAAAAAAAATTACATTAAAAGATGGTTGATATATAGGAAAAAATTACAATAAGACAAAAAATCCTCATGTTGGAGGAAAAGACAAAGCACTAGCTTGAGAGTGGGATTCATTAGTAATTTAAGAGTTCCATGCTTTGAACTCTACATCTATAACTTTTACGCTTTCTAGTAGATCTGCAATGTACCGCATTTTCACCTCTAATGCATCTGATAGTATAGATTTGCAGTTTGATTGTATACTACTCCACAACATGGATAAATATGTATGAACTTTGGTTGGCCCAATTGCATACTATAGAATGGTACTTTTTATCACTTCCAATATTTATTGATTTTTTTCTTACATGATCTGTTCAGTAAACTATTTCAACTCCTACATGATGACATCCTTAACCCTTATTTATCCAAGTGGGACCACAAAAGGTATTTTATGATTTTGTGCCAGGGACTCTAAAATGTTGTGCAATCAGACATAGGTAGCTATAGTGTTGGTCACTTATTCACCAAGCTAGTTATAGTTCTAAGTGTGTAGCCTCAAATTTTCTATATCCACCTCAATTGCTAATATATCCTTCTTGACCAACTGCTTAGGAATATTGAGATACTTGGTGCCCCAATCCTACATTTGATCCATAGTTGTTCATGCAACCTTTGTAATCTTCAAGATTTATTGATATCTTTTATGGATTTATACCATGGGAGCCATAATTTCATGTAAGAGGATCATCTCATTGTAAAGTTTCTTCATTGTATCCTTCATTGGTTTTAGCTCTTCAAGTATGAAAAACCACAATTATGTCATGATGATACTCATAGAAGACCAGAGTCTTATTTTCTACAACGAGATGACCAAGTAGCTCCTTTACAACAATTAAATACTTTCAAAATTGTTCATTCTAACTCAAAATAAATTTGGCGTTATCATGTGTTGTTGTCACAAAGGCCACATTTTTTGCAATGAATTCTTGAGGATTCCACTTGGTGTTGGATGTTATGACCCCTTTTGTTTCTATGGTAACATGATGAATAGTGTCATCAGGACATTACCTTCACTAATCCTATACAATCCTATTCTTTAGTTGGTTGAAGGTAAATTTTGATATATCCATGACCCTGTCATCAGGTGGAGGAAAAGTTCTCATTTCGGTGAATGGGAGATATCCACTAGTGAGAGGGGGTTCTGACTGAATATTGGGCTCATTTGCAATTGGTTTGATGTCTTCCTCCTCTTCCAATTTTTCCTCTATGTCATGGGCCATTAGTTATTCGTCCATTTTCTGCGTAGCTTCTTCTTCCTATTTTTTCTTCATCTCCTCTTCATCTAATCACTTTCGTTTTTCCTTTTACTTTGATATCTTCTTATTTAATATTTCTTCTTTTTATACAAAAAATGACCTCCTCATCATCTCAGAGGAGGACACTTTGACTAGAAGAAAACCCAAAGTTATAGGCCCATTTTCCAGGGTAACACACCCTAGAAACCAACAAAAGGCATTGTAACGCTTCCTTTGACTCAGCAAGGTGTGTCAGTCCTTAAGTTAATGCTTTGTTTTGCATAAAGGGAGTTGTTACTAGATTTTTATGAGATTCCAGAGGTCAAAGGGTCAGTTGACTGACTAACACTCCACTTTTCACTCAAATTGCAACTCAAAAAGCAAGAAGCATCCACCTCAGTATTGTCTAAGGAAATTGCTATTCCTAACAATAACACAAAAAGTAGGAAAGAGCAATAAAGCGAGGAAACATCTAGCTTTTGCCTCAATGGAACTTATAAATAAATTGGAAAGGATTGAGCCTCTCCTCATCTATAAATTAGAGATGAGGCCATTGTAACAAGGATCATAATTTGAGCATTGTTATGTTGTTGAGAAGTTGTTTGAGAGAGAGAGAGAGAGAATCTAAGGAGCTAAGGGAATACTCCATTCAAAAACCATGGTTGTAGATCATTGTTCTCTCATTTGATAATATATATATATATATATATATATATATATATATATATATATATATATATATATATATATATATATATATATATATATATATATATATATATATATATATATATATATATATGCGCTTGTTTTTTCTACTTGATGATGTTGACACCTTCTTTCTTTATATGTTGGTTCAATGAAAAGATTGAAGAGTACCTTAGATGCATGCTAGAATTATATATTTTTATATGTTGATTTTTTGAATCATTTAATTTGCATATGTTGTGAAGGTTACTTTGCTTTTTTTCTATGTGTAGGTCCTAATATGAGAGCTGGCAGAGGATCTTTCCCTTGTCACACTGAGAACTCCAGCTGATCTATACCAATGACTAAAAGGTAATCCTTCTCTTTTTCTTTTTCGATTCTTATATTAACACAAGTATTTGCATGTATCTCTAAATATTTGGAGGTTATATAATTCTGTTTGCCTTAGGTCTGGGGATACCTGAGAGGGATTTATGTCCATAACCACCTATGCATTAATCCCTTCAGCAAAATTGGTGACTTCACTGGGGAACACCCTTAGCTCTGGATTTGATCTCCTGGTTCCCGAATCTCTCTTTCTCTCCAGGTATTTCTATTCTTCTTGGTTTGAATTATGATCACCCTGTATACTTCCTAACCTCTTTTGTTTCTCACAGATTCTGCTTATACCTTGATTAGACCCTTTTTGCAACCTAATACTTTGTGATGTACCTCCCTGTGTTGACTAGAGCATTATAACGTTTCCTAGAATTATAACATTGCCTAGTGTATTAGACAGAGCATTAACCTTGCTACTAACACTTTGATTTTCCTTCTGGGCCACATTACTAAACTAATATCTTAACATCCACCGTGTATTCTTTGGTTGATAGGTTTCACGTGGTCTATCCTTATGATATGCCACTGTGATATTTTTTTGGTTGGATGCTTGCATGGTCATTTTTATTTTGAAGAATACATTAATTTCATTTAATTTTTGGAAAAAGGAAAATGAAAAAGACTCGTTAGCTTTATATTAGTTTATCTGGGTTTGTTCTATTACATTAGGTTAGTTGTAAGAGAATTGTAAGTCTGAATTTATTTGCATGTGTTGGTCATTCATTTGGATGTGTAACTTCTAAAATGATGTATAGATACTCTCTCCCTGTTAGAACTCTTTTTCATCGAATGGGAATCTAAAATAATTTTTCTTGCATGGTTTGAGTCAGAGTCTCATTGAACTCCATACGTCAACACTCCCTTCGGAGACATTAATCAAGTTCACATAAAATCAATCTCTTAATAAAAGTAATCAATAAATGCCTTTTTAACATACACATATATTAGCTTAAGCTAGGATCTTGGGCTAGGTTGTGGTGAGTAAACTTCCCAAGCTTAAAACTGACACTAGTGTCATTAATAATATTAAAATATTGTTTCACTCTTATCATCTAGGACCTCTCCTCTTACAAGGAAGTTAAGCGCGAGACAACATCAGAGTGTGAGAGAATGTATCCCACCTTCGATTGCATTTCCGGTGGGTATTCTGTGTACTAGGGATCCCCTAGAGGATATCAAAACCAAATAGGGGACTCATGTGTCCTTCCCACACAATGTACTTCCCATGAACATGAACCCCTTGGTGGTGTCTGTGATTTTAGGTAACCTAAGTGGCAAAACGTTTTTGGGATGAACACAAGGTGACTGGGGCGAGCTTTCCTGGTACCTAAACATATGAACCTACTCTATCTTTGGTTTTTTTGGAGGGTGCTCATCTTCACAAGAGTAATTAGCACTTTCTTACCTAGGTTCAAGATAAGCTTAGGAAAAATCTTAACTGTGCATTTGGTCGGCTCTCTCTTTTAGCCACTGTGATACTGGGTTTCATCTCCAGCTAGTGGTGGTTATCAGAAAGAGTTATGTTCCATGAATTCTTGTTGATTTAATTTAGAGTATTTTCTAATTTTTAGGTGTTGGATTGTTGACACTGAGACTATAAAAAATTATAACACTTAAAATTTTGATAAAATAGATCTTTCACCATGGCTACATTCAGCCCTCATCGTCTATTTAAAGGAAAACAAGGTCTTCCTCCACTGACTCTAGAGGACCTGTCGAGATTTGATGAATTAGATTCATCCTTCATTAGGAGATCAGTCTCCTATTTCTAACACTAAATCACATAACACTTCCCAAGAGACATTGTTCCATGAGGACTTTTTTAACGAAGGTGTTGTACCTCATTATAATCTGCCTCTCAACGATATTATTGGACCTATTTTGGTTTAGGTGGAACTTGTGCCTATCATGTCTTCATCAATTCCCACATCTAATATTACTATGGTGACTAGTGGGATATGGTATTTTGTGGACAATTTTTCTCCACTATCACTTCCCCTGCCTACTGTTAGTCTTACACCATTGATTGGTCACCCTGATACTCAGGTTATGCCTAGTCCAAGAAACCTAGTTACATTTCTTATGAGTGGAGTTCATTATCTCCATGTATCCACTCCTTTTGTGTCAGCTCTTGGACCACCAGCTATTTCTCCTAGAGTGTTGTTATCACAACCTCCATAGACAATCCTTTTTGTTGGAACCCCTTCCTAAGCTCTAACTCCTAGTCTTAGATGCTTGGGGGCAATGTTTCCAATTTGCATATCCATTTTGGAGGAATTCCTGTTCCCTTTCTGCTTATAGGAAAACTTGTTTCTTCGTTGATCGACTTGCTTCCTCCAAGTGGACACTATGTTAATAGCATTCCTACACCTATTGCAAACTATGTGGCCAACATTATCCCTCAACCCAGTCTCGCTATAATTGAGCCAAGGGGGCAATTTTTATCCAGGTGGAAACCGACCTTTTTCTACCCAGCCTAATATCCCATATGGCCTACCACCTTATATGACCATGTCATCATATATAGGAAGTTATTATCCAATGCATTCCATGTATCCTGTTGGAAAAAATTTGGTTGGGGGACTCTCAAGTCCTTCAAGTCATCCTGCACCAACTTGGTCAGATTCGAGGGAAAAAACACGTTTGAATTTCTTGGAAACTCTAGACATCCTGGATATACATAAGCTAACTAATGACCCCATCAATCACAACTTACTTTGGCCTCCAATCCCACATAAGATACCCACAGACATTCCAAAATTCGAAGGGAAACAAGGGGATGAGCCAATTACACATGTTGCCACTTACCATTTATTTTTTGTATCGAACTCCATGGTTGATGATAGTATTCGGCTCAGACTCTTTCCCCACACCCTTACTAGCAATGTTTCCAAATGGTACATTGATTTAGCACCACTTTCATCATTCAATACCTTTGGTGCGCTAGCAATGGAATTTATAAAGAAATTCCAGCTTCCTATCCACTATGAAACTGGAACATAACTCCTTACTACTTTATGACAAGACACCTCCACCCACATCTCCAATAACATCCATGAATGGAGATGTAGGTGGAGGCTTGTCAAATCCCCCATTTTGGATCCCCTCGTAGTAGACTAGTTCTACAATTCCCTTATCATCCTTATTTCCAAGGACATTGCCATAACTCGTGTGATTATGGAAGAACAATCTATTCGTCGTTCCCATCCTTTAGATTTTATCTATTTTCAATCTAGCATGCTTTAAAATTTAATCCCTCATGCCCCCCGAAATTCCAATTCTCCTACTACTCAGCAACCCAGTGCACACATTGACGACATCCTCAAGCTACCTCTGGGGTTGTTGTTAAACAAATGATCAGGAAAACTGCCCAATTATTTGTTTTTGTTGATACCACTCCTACTAACCGATTTTCTTCTCCTCCAATTGTTGCGATCAAATATTTGGGGTCTACACAAAAAAATAGCAGTAAGAACACGAATAACAAGAAAAATACCTCTCCTTCTGAGGGGCAACCCACTACCTAGATCAATCCCAATCAGAAAGTTGTTGCTAAATCTAGGAAAGAGAAGAAAAGAAATATCAATTTCCATTGCAAGATGTGTTGAGGACCATATGACCTATAAATTTCCTCATATTCAAGAATGCATGGACCTTCTTGCATAGAAGGACACTGGTCGGACCCCCACGGTCCTCAAAAACCCATTCCCTGATTAGCAGCAACAACATCTTGTATCAAATCCACCACAACCCTCAAAAGGGGGTAATGGTGGTTCACATTTACCTTCTTCATGTTAAGGATCAAAAAATGTTTACACATTTGAAATGGTTGATCTACAAATGCAAGCAAACAATTATGGAAATTCAGTTGCTAATTCTCTAGACACTTCCTCATGTTATACTCCACCGCCGCCTAATGATATGCATATCGACAGGCCTGTCATTGACCCTGTGATTCAACCCCCCAAAGGGACACTTCGTCGCAAGACACACAATACCTCTGCACGTGCTTCCTAAAACTATAAAATTATAGAATATTTGGTGTAAGCATCATCTGTTATATCTGCCCTTGAATTATTACAAACCTGTCTAGCACAATAGAAAGATTTTCTTTCGGCCATTGGTGGAATTGACCCTCAGGATTCCAATCTAGAAATTTTCTACATGGAAAAGAGTAAGCCTTTCCTCTCCCATCAACTTTAATTTCAAGTGCAGGTCGTAGCAAAAGGAAAATCTATCCATCAAACTGTCATTGATGAAGGTGCTTCAACCTACGTAATGTCTACTTCTTGTTGGCTCACCTTGGGTTCTCCCACTCTTTCACCACCATCGAATTCCATAAAAGCTTTTGATGGTCACACTTTCATCCCAAAAGGATACCTTTATAGCTACCTCATCACTCTGAGTGGGAAAATTGTAATGATGGAAATTAAAGTCGTAGATTGCAATCTCGACTATAATTTTCTTTTGGGCCAGAGTTGGACTAATGCCATGACTGCCATTGTTTCTTAAGCGTTCTGACTCATCCTCTTCCCTTTGTACTGGAAAATAGTCACAATGGATTAGCTATCCTTATGCACCCAATATTACTCCTCGTTACCTAGTGGAAACATACACTTAGTGGGTGGCATAACTGAATCCTATGTTGGTGTTGGTACCAGTATTCTAAAGGGTCCCTCGCCTTTAGGTTGTTTTCCTCTCCTGCTGCCCAGGGTTCCTAAGATGGTTTCAATGGTCTCTACAATTTATAATGGACCTACCGATGCTTGGATCCTCCTAGCCCCTTAATACCTTTATTCTTATGGAGAAAATATGTCACTATCACTAGTTGAATTAGCTTACCAAGCCATTTAATCTGCATCTGATTCTTCTATTGGTTTTCTTATGATTGATGTTACCACTTCCTCTCCCATTGCCTCTCCCTCTAAAAATATCCTTAATTAAGTCTTGAATTTTTATGAATCTATCCAGGAGATCATGTCTTTAGAAGAGTGACACTAGGATGATTATCATAATCGTTCTTCGATATTTGATTCAAACACGACATCTTTACAAATATTGTCTTTTGATAAACCTGACATTGTTCCTTCGGCTTATATGACTATCAAAACTATGGATGAGAAAGGTCACTTAGGTAACCTTTCCAATACTATTCTCATTGATATCTCGGTCAAAACATGTATCATGGAAAATATTTAGATTGGACCTGAATGCAGTCCCGAGGAAATTACGAGCTTCAACTGTGTTTTTATGGGATTTCGTGATGTGTTCGCTTGGTATTATGAGGAAATTACTTTTATATACCATTTTATTGTTGAGAATGAGATCAATATTTATGAAAATGCTAGACCTATCCGGCAACAACTTCAACCTGTCCACCCTCGCAAAAAACTGCCATCAAGACTGGATTCAAAACACTATTGCGTCATGGTTTCATCTACCTCATTCCCTTAACCGAATGGGTGTCTAATCTAGTTCCTATACACAAAAAACAAGGTAACATCCATGTCTATGTTGACTACCATGATTTTAATGCCACTTTTTTGAAAGAAAAATATCTAACTTCATTTGTTGACCAGATCATTGACGATTGCGTCAGTTAAGAATCTTCTTCCTTCATGGATGCATTCTCGGGATACAACCATATTTCTATTAACCCTAATGATCAACAAAAAATTGCCTTCATATGTCATTAGGGAACATTTATGTATCATAAGCTCCAATTCGGTCTCAATAATGTGAGCGCAACCTTTCATAGGGATATAGACTATTCCCCTCACGATATCAGACACGTTGTTGAGGCTTACTTTGATGGTCTTCTTGCTCACTCTAAGAGAAAATCCCAACACATAGCTCACCTTCAAGTAATATTTCTTAGGCATCGGTTCTATAACATACGTCTGAATCCACACAAGCGTGTCTCATTTGTAAAGTCTGGGCATCTACTTGGATTCATTGTCTCTAAACATGGGATACAGGTTGATCCCGATAAGGTAAAGGCAATTTCTCAATTTCCCGCACCATAGTCCATCCTTCAACTCCAAAATTTGCAAGGGAAGTACGCCATTCCATCGTTAACTATGTTGAATTAACGAAAGGATAAATGCGCCTGCTTAAGAACAAAGTACCCTACTTGTGGGATAATCAATCTCAACAATCATTTGATGCCTTGAAAATGGCACTCATCTCAGATCCACTGCTAAGTCCTCTTGACTATATGCGTGACTTTGTATTATACCTAGCAGCCTCACCATCCTCCATCGGAATGGTTTTGGTTCGAGCACACAATGATCACAATGAGAATATAGTTTACTACCTCTTGCAAGGTCTTGTTGGGCCTGAATGACAATATTCCCATGTGGAGAAACTATCCTTGGCAATTGTTTTTGTTGTCAATCACTTCCGACACTACATCTTGATGCGTTAGACTAGTATCATTGCCTTGGAGAATCCTATGAGACACATTTTGTCTGATAAAGTTATTGTAGGAAAATATTCAAAATGGATCGTTATCCTCTAGCAATTTGACTTGGTTTTTGCTACTACCAAGGGAAAAAAATCCTTAGTATTCATCGAATTATTGTCAAACCTTCTGAGAGTTGACCCTAATGAAGTAGCTCATGATCATATGCTTGATGAATCTATTTATCCAGTTGAATCTACTAATCCTTGGTACAAAGACATTCTTTTCTACCTCCAATCACAAAATTTCCACCCAGATCTATCATCAGATGACCGTCATCGCGTCCGCCACCAATCTAAGAACTACTTAGTGCTCAACGATACTTTATATTTTTGTAGCGCTGACTCATTTCTTCAACGTTGTCTTACTTTTTCCGAGGTGGAAGTGACGTTCTTAATGAATTCCATGCCAAGGCATGTGGTGGCCAATTTTTGGGCATGGATACTGCCCATAAAATATTAGATGCAAGATATTGTTGTTCAACTCTATTCAAAGAATATATTACTACACTCTAACATTGTCATCCTTGTCGAGTATATACAAAGAAAATGTGTGTGCCCCTTACCCCTCTTCACTGGATAATCTTCATCACTCCCTTTTATAAATGGGGCATCAACTTCATCACTTGTAATACCAATTCCTGTGATGGAAATGGCTACATTGTTGTCGTTTTGGAATATTTCATGAAATTGGCTGAAGTTATTCCCACTTTTCGGGCATATGGATAAATTTCTACTTTATTGTTGTTCAATCAGGTCATCTTTCGCTTCCGTGTACCCCACATGTTCATTACATACCATGGCTACCACTTTCAGAACCATATGATGTCTGAGTTAACATCTATGCTTGGTTTTCATCAAAATAATTTATCTTCCTACTACCCACAGGCCAATGGCTAGGTTGAAGCCATCAATTGCATCCTCAAGACCATGATTCATCGGCTAGTAGGAAATCACAAAAATCAATGGCATAGAATTTTATATTTTTCAATATGGGCATGCCGAACGCCAATAAAAAAAACTATGGGCTTCATGCCATTTCAGCTTTCCTATGGCCAGGAAGAAGTTCTTCCTATCGAGTGTCAGATTCCCTCCCTAAAACTTGTTGTTGAACTCCTTCTCGATACGACGTCCGTAGAAGAGAACTTGCTCTCACTTAATCATTTGGATGAGACTCATCGGGATGCCACAATGGTTCTCGAAGCACATAAGCGCCGATTCAAAGCCAAATACGACAAACATGTCAAGCCTCATTCTTACTGAGATGATGATCTCATCCTACTTTATGATCAGAAACATGATCTCTTGGTGGGAGGAACACTTCAACTTCTATGGGTTGGTCCATATGTTGTTACTAAGGTTATTTCCAAAGGTTCTTATGAAATTCAGGACTGAAATGGAATCCCACTCACAGAGCCCCGCAACGAGCTCTATCTGAAAAAGTATTTTTCCTAGTTCTCTACTCGACATGTGATTTGTAATTTTAAGTATATAAGTTTTTCTTCTTTTGGTGTGTCTAGATATTTTCGGCATGTAAAAATGTTTATTTGTCTCCTTCACGTCTCTTTTTATACATAGATGTCCTTGTCACCCTTATCATACATCAAATATGTAGATGGTTCCAGTTGTCACACACGACACATTGCATCAGCTACTTAGTTTCTTTACACACTTGAGTTCAAACTACGTAGTTTTGGGGGGGTCTTCCTTGGTTATTCCACCAATAATATTGCTGAGTATATGTCAGTCATTGAACTCCTTACTGAAGATGCATCTCGGGACATCTAAAATTTAGTGGTCAGGTTAAACTCTCAGCTTGTTGTTATGCATTTGGCTAATCACTATTTCATTCGCATTCCAATCTTGTTACGTTACTTTTAAGGGTACGAATTTTGGAACGTCAATTTGTATCTCTTACTTAGGAACACATTCTAAAAGAATCTAATGCATTAGCTGATTCGTTGGAAAATTATGTACTATATTAGCATCTGTCACATTCCTTATAGTTACATGCATGAGTGTACAATTTTGATTATAAAAATTGCACACAACACAAGCACATACACCATCAAAATCACAAATATATAGATTGTTTCCAGTCTTTTTACATCAAAAATTCCCAAAATTTGGGTGTTTTATACAAAAAGGGCTTTACTAAGCCTTGCTCTGACACCCGATAGCCATAATATATTCCTGCTAAGCTTGCTGCTCATGTTAGTAGATCACTACTCAAGATAACCTCCTCAGAGGCACAAAAAACCACTCCAGTACACCCATTGTGTATCCCTGCATATGGATCGATATCTCTCTCATGGGAAGAGGTAGCACAACCAATGCTCAATCCATCCAAGGTGCTAAGGCTACCCATTGATCTTGTCTAGGCTCCCTGGGATTGACTGTACCTAGACTCACTCGAGACATCATCACGAGAACTCTCTCTAGTATAAAGGACACGATCAGGGTACCATACCAAAAATTTGTTTGGGACGATTCTTACATGTTGTTAACTCTTCTTTTGTCTATTAGAGAACTCCCTCATACCCTTTGAACACTTGCGGCTACAAGAAATCCAATGCCAGTAGCAACTGAGATTTTGTAGCAACATGTCGACTCTTAGCCCCTACCAGGTGCATGATCATCCATATAATAGACCTTAATGGTCTTGATTTTATACACTCTACTAGAATCTTGTTACTCACTGGCTGACTGTCTACTATGCAATGTGTTCGGATCAAATCCATTATGGTCCTGGGATCTGATCTCCCTCCTATCAATTTTACTTGTGCACCTTTACACGATAAACCAGTGAGGAAATATATATAATCTCGCTCAATCGATAGCTCATGGTCCCCAATCCTAAATAATATTTTTTGTTCATCCCAGTATTGGTTGATCCAACTCAAGAGATCCTCCTGACTTTTCATTAGGTCAACTCTGGCGTATTTCAACACCCCACACTGTCTCAGAGCTACCAAACATGTTGGATCATTTAGCATCTACAATTCCTCATGGTCGTGAGATATTTCTCTCCAAAGACTCATATTTTTGACCTGATCCCTACACCACAAAACACCTTGATCAGTTTCTAGATAGAAAATTATCCCTGGGAAATATGAAAATTAATTTTTTATTACCCCTGGCCGGATAACGCAACCCTCATTCTTCCATAGAGCATGCTAACGTGCTCCTCCTTTATAGGAAGAGCATGCTACATGCCCCATGTCCTAGGTGACCGCATTACCTAGAAAAACCACCTAGGGCTCGCTTAAAAACTCTAAATTGCTAGCAAAAAACATAAAATCAAGAATGAAGTGCAAGTTAAGGATCAATGATCT
Organism: Pinus albicaulis; assembly: GCA_034641835.2. Taxonomy (NCBI): domain Eukaryota; kingdom Viridiplantae; phylum Streptophyta; class Pinopsida; order Pinales; family Pinaceae; genus Pinus; species Pinus albicaulis. Next base: position 174,616 of record JAXQQM020090111.1, on the reverse strand, counting down.
TACCTGGAACTGGCAGATAGTTGAATGGTTGTCTAGTGTGCTCGCAATTGCTCGAAAAATTTCTTATCCTTTTTCTCTATAGAGCACTCTCACGAAATTCAAATGGTGAAAATGAGGGTTTGCTTCCCTTCTTATACTCACTCTGGAGGTATCACTCATCTCAGCTAGACTTTGATTTTTGAGCAATTCATTCCTGCTTTGTTTAAATATTTCACCATCTCACTATTCTGTCAAATTTTACATATGATTTGCTGATATTTTATTGTTTTTATGTGGAATTTTCCATCTTTGACTCCATATGAGAACATTATTTTTGGGGACTTTTTCTTGCTCTTAAACTGAAAAACCCCTAAGTTACCTTCTTAGGGCTCGTAAAACTCCTACGAAGAAGATTTGAGAAATGATTTTTAGCTCTTTTTATCGCTCCCTAAACTGAAAAAGACACATCAAGTTTTCTTCATTTGACTTGTTAAATTTACACGAAGAATATCAAGTTTAATCTGTCCCCTCGTACTTGTAGAAAAATGAGGCAAATGTATATTGAGCATAGGTTTCTCACTTTATCCAGACACAATGGACTAAATTATGGAAAAAGAAACTATGCCAGGTATACTTTTAAACCTTTATCACACCCGATCATCAACTGTGACATAGGTACCCCTTGGAGTTGCCTTTACAATCCTTTCTAAATATGAAAATACCACTGATTTTACCTTTCTAGACTCGTTAAACTTAATCAAATTGGGAAAATTTGGATAGAACACTGGCTCACTATCTATATTCAGAAGGATCTTTTGGCAACAATATTCTTGTCACTCCCTTGAACATGGAAACCCCTTAGCAAATTCCTCTTTTATCAGCTTCTTGTTGAACCCTACTATCCTATGAGTTTATCCTTGATACCTTGATGTTCCTGAATCCTTGTATCCTAACACTCTTTGGTGTTCTTGAGTCTAAGCTGCCCGATAGCCTTGATGTCACGCTTTCTATTTTTCAAGGGAATCTCCTACTCTTTGCTTCCTGTAATAGCTATACAATCATATGCCTATATTTCATTAAGTAGATTTTCCCCATTGCTCTAATTTATCTCCAAAACAATCATTCTTGTATTGTTTCACGTCAACTGATGTAGGACACCTCGTTGCCTACCTTTGACAGATCTCTTCGTATCGACTTCAACATATTATCTAGGAAGTAGATCCATAAAAATATCAACATCCTGGAACGTGTAGTCCTAAGTGGCAGTTTACCCTGCGTTTTATTGGTGGTTTCACTATTGGCTCCCGTTGAAAAATTCTATGAGTGTTTTATGCTAAAAAATTGTATTCATACTCGCTAGATTGTATTGTGCATCTTGGAGAACATCATCCTTATCAGTGGCCATCGTTGCGTCTGTTAAAAATTATCATCATTGACTGGAAATTAGGCGATTTATCACATGTTCAACTTCAACCCCCTTATTCACATGTGTAGAAATATGTTGTTTGTAGTAGTAGTGACTAAGACTTTGGGTGGAGGCCTACATCACTTAACCTTGTTTCCTCTCCCAAGCTGTGTATAGTGTTTTCATTAGATTGATTTGTTGTGCTATACAACAACCCCCCCATTTATTTTTATAAATAATGACCCTTTAAAAATAAAATAGGAAATTTTTTTTATTTCCTAAAAATAAAAATAAAAAAATAAAAACTTAGAAAATACAATTTCTGTTTTTTTCTTTAAAAAGCGCATCACATTTTACATATCTTATTTCAAAAAAGAATTGTAAAACATAAGATATGTGAACTACGAACTGCGCTCGAAGCCTTTCTAAAGTAAATAATTAAAAAACCTTGTAAAATATCAAAATTACGTTTTCATCCTTCCTTTTTCGCATTGCATTTTAAATAATCAACAAAGCCATAAGAAGCAAATGATATAAGTCGCGATACCCGCGGACCCGACATACAGATAAACTAGATAATATAAAACCTTTTGGCGACCGCGTCCACTTTAAGTTTTTCGCATTTCACATCGTGCGCAACTTATAATATACATCCAAAACTTTATCTTATAAAAGTTGCAATCTGCGATTTGCGTCGATCACATTTCGCAAACTTTAAATATTAAGTATCACGAAATATTATAAGAAATAATTGCAAAATGCGTATTAAATGAATTCAACTTGTGACAACAACTTATGTCATATCAAATGAAATTTAAGATCTTAACGGTTTTAAAACGATTGATAGATCTTACGTGCGAAGCCATGTCATATATTAAATTAGGAATTATGAAAGATGATTGATAGATTGACATCTTCTCGCGTGCATTAGAAATAAATGACTGATTTACTCTTATGAGACTCTTTATATGCTAAATTTTCTCTGCTCTCAGGAAATCAATTATTTGGTTGAAGAAGTTCAAAATGAACAAAAGAGGCAAGGAAATTTCTCAAACATCTTCCACAGAAGACGCAGATATGTCTTCATTATTCTCAGACACCGTCTGCAACAAAGACTGTGGTAGTTCGTCATGGGAGGCAATGTACAAACTCTTTGAAGATGAAGGACCATGGGTGATAGACAAAGTTTCTGCTACAAGCACTGATTCAACCTCTAATGCAACCCTTTTCGATGTTGCATGCTCACACATTCACAGAATAGCAGCGAGACCCAAGATTCTTCCTTATACAGACATGGTTAAGTGGGCAATTGACCACTTAAACATTGAAGATAGAATTTTTAAGAATTCAAGAGAAGAGATTATGGGTTATTTCAAAGCAGAGGATTTAGCAGCCATATATCATCTACCAACCCCGCAACAGAGATACGACAATAAGTATGTGCAGAATTTCAAAGCAAAACATCCAGATCTTATCAAAGTCATCCATGAATGGAAAGACAATGAAGGGAAATTGAAACAAGACAAGTCTGGTATGTACCCAATTGCACAAATTCCCAATCCTTATTGTTATGCCGCTGGTATGTTGTGTAGAATATTTGCCAAACCTGATAGTACTAGATTTTCAAGAGATTGGGTTCCCTTAATTAATGCAATCGTCAATTCCTCTATCCTAAATTGGGCAAACATTCTATCCAATTGCCTAGCCAAACATATCACTGAATATAGGAATAAAAGAAGTATTTCGCTCAGAGAAATACCTCCGTTTTATATGTCTACTTATGTCATGGATGCCATTCGTTTTAATTCTAATTTTCCTACCATGGGTTGGAAATCGACCACCAAAAACCCTATCCCAATTCATATCTACCATAGAGAACTCTAGGATTCTGAGTTCCACTTACACTTCTATAAAATCTGCTACACAGTCATATTGCCCATGCATCAAATAATTTTCAACAAAAAAGCTCCAAGGGTTTCTGAAGAAGCCAATGTAGATATTCTTCCCATAGCAAGATGGTTTGCGAAAGAAAAGTTCACATATATTAGAGTATTTGGGAGTTATGCTTCTCCCCATGTTTTAATTTACTATGTTCCAGACAAATTACTTGCAAAAGAAATAGCATATCAGCTTGTCAATGGTATCACAAAGCAGTTGAAAGATGGTAAAAAGGCTATTTGGCCTACTTTCCCTCTATAGTGCAGCACCTTTGCTCTAGCTAATATTGACCATACATACAAAGAAGTTCCTAAGATTCAGTTGTTGAGATTGGCATTTATGCCAGGAAGATTATATGATCCCAATGATGTGATTAAAAATTACATCACAGAGCTAAAAATGAAGCCTTTTCTAAAAAAAGAAGATAAATTTGATGATTTCTTCCAAGGCATGGAAAATTTCTCTGATGTTATCAAATATGTTTCTAGTCAATTAAGTCAAGAAGATGCTGAAGCTTTTCAAACATATAGAAACAACAGACTAGAAAAGGTTCCTTTGAATCTGTTAACTATTGGAGATGAAAAACACACTCTGAGTGTTAGTATAGATGATGAAATGAAAGAGGTATCTGAAAATGAATCAAGTCAATCACAGCTGCAGTCTGATAATTCAGATCAATTTGAGGAATCTGAATCTAAGAAAGCAAATTCAGAAATTGACCAAATTTTTCAAGAGCTAGAAGTGCTGGAGCAAACAAACAACAATGGGACAAAATCAAATTTAGAAACAGTTCAACATACTCATAACATGTTGGATCAATCCAAACCCTCTCAAGTGAGAGACCCGGTGAATGAATGGGAAGAATTTTCTCAAGCAATAAAGACTTCAAAAGAAAATCCCAATATTGATAAGACATCAAGTTTTCAAACACCAGAACCTTCACAGAAAATAGTTGAAACTGTTAATCCGTTACAAAAAATTCCAGCAGTGCATGACAAAAAAATCATACCGGCCTACCCTACAGATCAGATAGTTCTGCAAATTGAAGATATTATGTCATTAGACATTTTCTACAGTCCTAGCTACAAAGTTGTGGTTAAAAGGAATAAAAGAAGAAGGATTGATGAAACAACTCCAAAACCAACAGATGAATCAGTTGATGTACTTTGGAAGGATTTCTCAGATGATCCCACTGAACATTTAACCAAGTTATCACAATATGTAGGGGCATATGCCACTGCTATTGTTGATAAAGATACCGAGGTTAGAATATTGTTGAAACAAAAGGAAGCCAAAGTACAAGAATTAGAACAATTTCTAAACGAAGAGAAAGCCAAGTCCATTGAGCAGATCAAAATAAGCACAACGCAATTTCATGAAGATATTGAAAACCTCAAATTGAAGTTTCACACAAAGCTTAATGAAAAGCAAGCACATTTGGAAAAAGCAATGGCTGAATTACAAAGTCAACCACAGTTAGAAAAATTCATCAAAGAAGCACTTGATGTAAATACTATGTTAAAGAAAGAACAAGAAATGTTTTGTCACCAAGCTTCCATGATTGATTCTTATTGTGATTCCAATAAGATAATGATTCAACAAATAGCAATTCAGAAATTGGAATGTGAAAGACTTGAAAATAAAATTGAAGAACACATTCAGTGGCAAATTTCAGACACGGGAAAACAAGTTAATTTACCACAAATAGATAAGCTACACAAATAATTGTTATTCACAGAATGGAGAGCACAAATTAATCAAGCAGAGAAAGCAGCAACCAAGACATCCAAGAAATCAAATGAGATTATTCAGTCTATATGTGATCAATTATTTAAAACAGAACTTCTTAAAGAAAACATGTCTGATGTGTTTTCAGGAACAAAGGAAGTAGAATTAAAGTGGACACAGAGAGCAGATACACAAGAGGAATTGATCAAAAAAGTTGATAATTTTGATCAAGAAAATTACTGGAATTTTCTAATCAAACCTTACCATCAACATCAAACTCTTCAGTCTCTTACAGATTCATCAAAAAGATCTCAGTCAGTAATTTCAAATGCTATTTTCAAGGGACGGATTTGGTCACGGATAACACAATCAGCTCAGCTTAAAGCAATGCTAGATATTTTTCAACTTCGTGATCACACTCAGAAAGAAAGACAAGATTCGCAAAGTTAGGATTGTTAGTTCAAAGTTCCTAGATTATTGTTTAAGTTAAGTTTTTAGAGGAAGGTTGTTTGAAACCCCCTCTACATTTTTGTAATAATTTAATTTTAGTTTGTAGCTAGTTTAGTATTTAAACCCTTCTCATGCACTTAGAGAAGGATCCATAATTTTATTGAGAACATTTGCAAAGAATGCTTAATTGTAAGTAAGTTTGTGAATTCCTTGATAAAGTAATGGAAAACTTCCTTTTCAATTATATATATCATTTTGTTGATCAATGTTGATGCACTTTCGTATTATTTGAAAGACTTATTGGTAGAAGAGTTGAATGTGGTCTATTATCACTAGTCAGACGAACAAAGCAGTACACATCTGGTACTATTATCATGTATGCTAAATATGTTTTTGAATATTAGTGATGAATTCAGCTTTCATGAATTATATAGAAATTTATTGTTTTTTTATCTGAAATATCAGTTGCACTATTGTACGATATAAAGGTAGAAATTGATATGTTTTATATATGATCATCAGATATATGCGATATATTTTTCATTTTCTTTTGATTAACTATTTTTTCAAGAGAATCATCTTACAAAGTAATAATTCTATTAAATCTGTGATGATCTTCATCACTACAGATTGAATAGATATCATTTTAGATTGCATCAAACTAGTATTATCCCGGGTTAGATTAAATTAGGCTTAAATTTAAAGTTTTTCATTTTAGAATAAATTTGTTTTAGTTTTTAGTAATTCTTCATGCAAAATATTTTGAGAGAAACCCAACAATCAAACAAAAAACCCAAATCTGGGAAATTAGTCCCATTATATCCAGTCAGAGCCACTATTCCAAATGGAAAAGGAGTTTTCTTAAGGTCCGGACTGGGTGGTTATCTCCCTTGTTGTTGCCACAGATTTCTGAGGCCTCAACATGATCATATTATGAAAAAGATTCCACATTGTGCCTATAGGTGGGCATAACAGTCATACCTCTCCTGAGAATCACTCTGATTTAGCTACTAAGCATGGGAATTCCTGACTCTGGACATGTCCTTATATTTTTGACATATTTATTTATTTGTTTATTTATTTTTCAGGTCTCCCATAGTTTGGAAGCTCCAATCCTCTCTCTCTCTCTCTTCAGCTACAATTTATAAAGTATGTCGATCATCAACTTCTTATCTGACCTCACACTTTAGGGGGCATTTTTTATACAAAAAATGAACTCCTCATCATATCAGAGGAGGAAAATTTTACTGGAAGAAAACCCTAAGTTACAAGCCCATTTTCCAGGGTAATGCACCCCAAAAATAGAGAAAGGTTGTTATAACATTGCCTTTGGCTCAACAAGGTGTGTTAGTCCATAGGTTAACACTATGTTTTTCCTAAAGGGAAGTGTTACTAGATTTTTATGAGATTCTGGAGGTCAAAGCGTGATTTGACTGACTGACACTCCACTTTTCACTCAAATGTCAGCTCAAAAATTCGGAAACATCCACCTCAATCATGTCTATGGAAATTGCTAATCCTAACAAGAACATGGAAAGTGGGAAAGAGAAGTAAAGCGAGGCAACATATAGATTTTTCCTAAATGGAACTTATGAAGAAATTGGCAAGGATTAAGCCTCTCCTCATATATAAATTAGAGGCTAGGCCATTGTAACAAGGATCAAAATTTGAACATTATTATTGTGTCGAGAAGTTGATCGAGGGAGAGAGAAAGAGAGAGAGGAGATAAGGAACTAAGGGAAGACTAGATTCAGAAACCATGGTTGTAATCATTCTTCTCTCATATGATAATATAAATATTCTCTTGTTTTGTCTACTTGATGATGTTGACACCTTCTTTCTTTATATGTTGGTTCAATGGCGAGATTGAAGAGTACCTTAGATGCATGCTAGCTTTATATACTATTATATGTTCATGTTTTGAATCATTAAAGTTTCATATGTTGTGAAGGCTACTTCGCGTATTTTCTATGTGCTAGTCCTGATCTGAGAGCCGACGAAGGATCTTTCCCTTGTCACACAGAGAAAACTAGTGGATCTACACAAAGGACTAGAAGGTAATCCTTCTCTTTTACTGTATCGATTCCTATATTAACATGAGTATTTTCATGTACCTCTGAACAATTGTAGTTCATCTCATTTTGTCTACTTTAGGTCTTGGGATACCTAAGAGGTTTTTCTATCCATAGCCACCCATGCATTAATCCATACAAAACTTCTTGTTGTTACTTATGAAAATCCTGTACTTTTCTCTTCTTTCTTCTTCAACAAGTCATCTTGTTTCTTCTTCTCTTGTTCCTCTTTCTATTTGCGCTCCTTTCCTATTTTACACTCTTCCTCTTGCTGCTTTACTTCTTCTTACCTTTTCCTTTCTTCCCCCATTTTATTTCTTTGTTGCTCTGCCTCTATTGCACCTTTGCAAACAGGATCCACCTTGAACTTTCCGCTACTCTCCACTATCAGATCATGTTTTTCCTCTTCTTTAGTGATATGGCATTAGTTGGTGATGCAGGAAAATCACCAAACCCGGAGAATTTCCCGAAGAATGCATATACAAAATTCATCTCAAATCATTTTCCCAAATAAAACCTCCAAGTCGGGCAATTTCACCCTTATTATCAATTGCAGAAGCTCCTCCAATAATCAATTTACTTGTTTTATAAAACCATTTCATAAATAGAGAAACTCTCTTCCAAATCTGCACTTATGGTTATGGGATCATACACAACCCAATTAATTGACAAATGAAAATCTTCTCCACAAGCCCTAGGAAAAGACTAAAATCCCAATGGTTTATTTAAATCCTCAAATTTTAATTTAGCCACGATGCTTGAACCATTTCAACACAGAATTTGGATTAATGAACATTATTCAATTCAAAAACCTTCATGCCTTCTCAAACTTCAATACAATCTCAATTTAAAACTTCATGCAGAAGTTTATTAAACACCACTCAACCCATAACCAATTCTAACATTCACATGTGGCTGGATTTTAAAATCAAATATCAATAAAAATAATGCACCCATGCTTGAAACCTCAACCTGGCATTTCATACTACTGTACATCAATTTCATGTATCCCAATATAAATGAGATTCGAACCTGCTTGTTTTAATTCCAGTGAGATCGCCATCGCTCCCAATTCATTTTCAATCGAAATTTACTTTGATGAGAATTCAAGTCCAACATCAAAGTCCAACACAAACGACAATCGACCCATGCAATTTAACCAACCTTTCATCCACCCCGATAACGCGAGGATCTCAACGCTTGTTCACTTCGGGATTACATCCTTAAAACACGAAATATTTGCATCAATTTTTAGCACGCAAGGGAATTCATGATCGGATGATTCTCAGCGCCCACAATTCGCACACAGATCGCAATTTCGTAGAATTGCAAATTCTATACAGTCTTAAATGCCCGGCGTTGTATTTAATTTATTCATACAAATTTTCGGCGCTTGGTGATGAGGTAAATCCCTTATCAATTTCATTATAGAGAAAAAAAACATGGGAATCAATTTCAATTAGATCATCCGTTTCAACCACTCTGCAAATAGATTGGTCCAACACCGTCCAATAGTCTATGCGCCTTATCTAATGTCTGCACAACTTCAAACCATAAAATCGATATTAAACAACATAGGATTTTTAACACTGTTCAATCTTAACATGGATTAACACATTCCGCTGTCATTCTGTCATTGTTTGATTCCCAGCGCTGCATTTAATTTAATAATGCGATTTCTAATGGATTGCATCAACAACTCATATGTCGATTTTTATCAATTCTCATATAACTTTGATGTGGACATCTTTTCAACCAAGCATTCACCACTATATGCGTTCCACCATGAAATCGACTTCCAAAGCCGACATATCAATCCAACTTGATTAATATTCGATCCAGATTTCCTCTAGGATGATTGATCTACGTCCTCTTCCAAATGCAGATTTAATTAATTCAATGCATAAATTGACATTAATTGAAAATCGATTTCTTTGCCTCATACGCTTATTCAACAGACATTCAAATAGAATTCAATTCAGTTTCACCATCTATTAGATTTCCATCAAACCTCATCAAATTTCCGCTTTGGATTTCAACACAAAATAGTTATCAATTTCTACAAATAGAAGCCAACAAGTTTCTAAACACGGATTCACCATTTCACTCTTTAATATGGATTTCAACCATACATAAGCAATCAGCTAAGGCGTAGAATTCAAACCCAATACTTTTATATAAAAATGAACTTACTTACAACAATATTTCTCCTTGGCCTGATCTTCAGTCATTGGCCCTCTACAATTGCCCGAAGGCTTCCAAGTAGAAAACCCTGCTCTCTACTCACACTCTCTCTGACCTCAATGCCTTTGAGGCTTGATAATTTATAAAAATTTAATAGAACCAATTTTGGTTCTCATCCCCTTTAATCACTCAACAAACCCCCAAATATCTCAACAAATCCTAAAATCACTCTTGAATCCCTAAGGATCCTCTCTCACCCAAAATTAATGAAACTAATTTCTAAATTAAAATCTCTTATCCCTTTACATCCTCAACTGACCAAATTCTCTCATATTTGAGAATTATTTACAATATTTAATTAAAAATACATAAAACCCACTCAAATTATTTATAAAAATCTAGCTCTTTTAAAAACTTAAACACCCCTAAGTTTTAATAAATACAAAGTATTTTCAAATCTGATGCTCCTGCATCAGACTCCCAAGGTTGAAAATGATCATGATCTCCAGATCATGCGTTTTAAGTCCTTGTCTGCCTAGATCCCACACTTTGTTCTGCAAGTTAATATCTGTTGTCTGCTGCTTTTCTCCAGGTCTCCATATCTTATGTTTTCTTGCTCCGCTCTCTGTCCTTTCACAGTCTGTTTTTGTCTTCATTTTGCTGCTGCTTTTCTTCTTTGCTGATGTCTTCCTCTGAGACACTTTCAACATGATTCTTCTGATTAATTCAATTTCTCGGTCCAATAAATCTCCAGGATGATGATTTCTTGATATCTGCTGAGCTAAGACGGCTTGCTCAATTCTTACTCGCTCTATTTGTACTGTCACTTGCTGACTTCTTGCTAACACCCAATCATCCAAACCCTCTTGTCTTCTACAACGAAAAACTTCTTCTCTGTTTTCTCCTATCAGCAACTTACTAGACTGGTACATTATGTACTTCTTCCTACTGTCTTCATCACCCTGCATCTACAATTCCCAATTCTGAAATTGAGATTCTTCCTGCACTGAATTTTGATCATTCAGCATCATTTCCAGCAACATAATGTCCTCATCCCATGGATTTGAAATTTCCACAGAATTCTCGTTTTTCTCCTTCATTTGACTGCTCAACTAAGTCAAATGTTCTTCAGCCTCTGCAACAATACCTGCATTCACAAAACACTTGTTAAAATAAAAATCATAAGGCCTCAGTTCCTTACTTCCCACTGTCAGCTCTTCAGTATGCTGATCCCAATCATTCTTGAGACTATCAGTTAGTCTCTCCTCAGCATCATCCTCTTCGAGAATGTCTCTGTGTTCTGGTTCATAAAAATGAACCTCTTTATTTCCATTTATCTCTGTCTTTATACTCTGAACACTTATCCTCTGTGATTCTAGTCTCTACTCTAGGACACTTAACTCATGCCATAAACCTGTCATCTCCTTTGAGAAACTTTCTGTGAAATCTTCACTACCTTCACAAGCCAAGATTTCTGTTGTCACCATCTCTTCATATGTCATCAGAATATAATTCTGATCCTAAACTTCTGCAATAAACTCAGTTATATGTCCATCACTTTTTAATTGGCTATTTAATAAAAACAATTTGTCATTATCAGCATTTATAACAAATTGATCATCATCAAATACAACTTCATTGAAACAATTTCTTTCACAAAACAAGGTATTTATGAATTCCTTTTGTTGCTATAATTCAATCTGATCATCTTCTAACAGATAATAGTCATCATATGTGACTTGGAAACCTTTGAATTCACTCACCACAGTTTCATCACATGAACTGTCTTCTTCAATGCTTGCATTCACACATAACTTATCAGTTTTAAAATCAAAAAGTTCAACAGTGTCAACTGTTACTTCACTTATCAGTGTTTCAGACTGATTCACTTCTTCTGCATCCACAAGAACTTCCTCTTGTACTGTAACAGAAAAAGCATCACTACTTTCTTCTTTAGAGTACTTATCTCCTAAAAGACTCTTTCCCACACTTGTGACAGCTTCACAAGGTTGCGCATCCTCCTCAGTAAAACCTGTAATCACATCACAATTGTCAGCTACAAAAACACAAGATTTTACATCATTCAGCTGATCTGGATCTACCCAATAGTTCAAGAAATCATCAATGATCTCTTCTTCTGTTTCATCAATGGAAACCTCCAGTTTCAACTCAGCTGCTCTGAGTTCTTCACGTCTCAACTATACATCCATCATCTGCTCGAGCTTCCTCAACTCTTCTGTTAACTGTATGTTCACCTGCTGATCCCTTTTCTGTTGTAGCCTCTGCCACTTCACTGTCTTTCTCATGGTCCAACCATGTCTCTGGTCTTTCACATTTTCCCGTAACAATTCCATAAATAGCTCAAGATGAACCGCGATCTTAGCTTTCTCTTTCTCATACTCTTCATCATTCAATTGTTGTCTTATGCCATTTGCCTTGGCATCTTTCTCCCTCTTTCTACTGTGGCTTCTCTCTGAACCTATGCTCTCTCCTTTGTGACTTTCAGTATTCATCCCCTTCGCCATGAGTTTCTCACCCATGAGTTGCACCAAGCCTCTGCAATAGTAAACTCTCCTGTTGCCACTTACCTCACCAATCCCTTCCTCTGGATCTGGTCTTTTGGTAATCATTGGTCCTCTGCTGGAACCCTTAGAGAATTTCTCCACTTCTCCTTCAGGCTTCTCTCATATGCAACTTTATTCAACCTCTTTTGAATATTTAGGTTTTGCCACACACCTAGAATCCTCCTTTCATCGAGCTTGCTCCATTTTTGACGATACTGCTTCTTCTGCTTTGAGACTTTCTCCTTTGCTTACAACTTTGAACTACGGAAACAACCTTCAAACCGAGTTAAATATCATCATCCAGCTCACCTCCAAGATCCACATTGATCTTGCTTCCTTCTCAAGCACCCCGCTGCATCCTGTGCTGCAATATTCATCGATTTAAAAATCAGATATTCATTCATCACATGCATCTAATTCAGCAAAGACTGTGAATCCTCACCACGAGCTAGACACGGCTACGTGCAAAATGACCTTGGAAAATCTTGCAAACCTAGAATCTTCCCCAGAAAGAATGCATATAAGAATGCATCCAACATTTTCACTCAACTAAAAAATTTAAGCCGGGCAATTACATACACTATCATTTGTGGAATCTTCATCACTCACAATCATTTCATTGTGATTATAAACCATGTCATAAATAGAGAAACTCCCTTCCAAATGTGACCTTATGGTTATGGAACCATACACAACTAATTAATCCTCAAATGAAAATCTTCTCCCCAAGCCCTAGGGAAAAAACTAAACCCCAATGGTTTATTTAAATTCTCAATTTTTAATTTAGCCACAATGCTTGATCCGTCTCAACACAGAATTTGGATTAATCAAAATTCAAGACACATGAACATTTTTCAATTCAACAACCTTCATGCCTTCTCAAACTTCAATACAATCTCAATTTAAAACTTCATGCAGAAGTTTATCAAACACCATTCAACTCATAACCAATCCTAACATTTACATATGGCTGGATTTTGAAATCGAAGTTCAATAAAAGACTGCGCCCATGCTTGAAACCTCAACCTGCAATTCATACTACTGCACATCGATTTCATGCATCCCAATCTAAATGAGATTCGAACCTGCTTGTTTTAATGCCAGTGATAAAAAAATGCCAGCGCTCCCAATTCATTTTCAATCGGAATTTACTTTGATGAGAATTCAAGCCCAACACAAATGACAATCTGACTCATGGAATTTAACTTACCTTTCATCCAACCGATAACGCAGGATCTCAACGCTGTTTACTTCAGGATTACATCCTTAAAACACGAACGCTGCATCAAGTTTTACTTCTGCAAAGGAATTTCATAATCAGATGATTTTCAGCACCCCAAATTGAACTTCTGCAATTTCTGTGGAATTGCAAATTCTACACACAGTCTTGAATGCCCCAGCGTTCAATCTTTAATTTATTCATACAAATTTTCCAGCGTTTGAGACAGTAAAGACTGATCCCTTATCAATTTCAATTAGATCATCCGCTTCCACCACTCTGCAAATAGATTGGTCCAACACTGTCTGGCAATCTCTGCGCCTTATCTAATGTCTGCACAACTTCAAACCATAAAATCGATATTAAACAACATAGGATTTTTAACACTGTTCAATCTTTAACATGGGTTAACACATTCCGCCATCCTTCTGTCATGGTTTGATTCCCATCTCTGCATTTAATTTAATAATGCGGTTTCTCTTTCTTTACACTCGGCAACTCATGTGTCGATTTTTATCAATTCTCATATAACACTAATGTGAACATCATTCCATTAACTATGCATTCACCAACGTTCCATTACCATTAATGTGAACAACTTTAAACCAAGCATTCACCACTATATGTGTTCCACCATGAAATGACTTCCAAGCACGACATATCAATCCAACTTGATTAATATTCGATCAGATCTTCTCTAAGATAGAGTCGATCTACGTCCTCTTCCAAATACGATTTAATTAATTAAATGCATAAATTGACATTAGCGAAAGTCGATTTCTTTTCCCTCATACGCTTATTCCATAGACATTCCAGACATTCGAACATAATTCAAAAAAATATGTGTGCATAGGTCATGAAATCAGATTAACATCAGAGTTGAGGTGTTGAGCGTGCTACACAAACACCTTTGAGGTGCTACACATATAATAGAAGTGCTGCGCATACCCTAGAAACACTGAGTATACACCTAAAGTGATACATATTTGTTGTAAGTTCTATTCATTCGCTGGAGGTGCTACGCTACCTTTACACGCTACGGTTTCACCTGTATGCTAACCCTCACCTCAATAACTGACAGAGTGATAAATCCAAGATACAGTGAGTTGAAAAAAATGATGAAGGTAAGGAGTAAGGTATGGAAGGTTGTATGCTAAAAATTTGGATCCGTTTCATTTTTTGAGCAATAGATTTGTGCATGAAACCATAGTTTAACAGAGGACAGAGTAGTTTTTGACCTAGTAGGTGCATCAATACTATAAGTCTAAGCGGAATGCATTTAAGCTTGTGACTATTAATTCCACCTCCACATCGGTGATACATATTGGTGATCCCATGCATGATTGAGTTGTTTATGCATTTAATAATTTGGATGGAAAATTCTAGGTGACTATCGAGTATGATTTGATTCATGTTGCATCTCTAGCAGATCTGGAAGGTGTGTTTATATGCCCTCATACTAGAGTGGCTCTTGCAGCATTGACAAAGCTTAGAAGTAAAGGTATTATTGGGCTTAATGACAGGACTGTTGTTGTCAGTACTGATCATGGGTTGAATTTTACACAATCCAATAAATCCAGTTTGGGGCATGGTGATGGCATGACCCTTCAATTCTACATAAAAATGTACAGGGGTATGGCGTGTAATAATTGAAACAAGTATGCCAGAGGATGGCGTGGGAGCACAAAAATGTGAATGCATTTCAATGTTGTAGTCACAGGAAAGTAGGCAGGTTGCATTCAATGCTGCAGAAACAGGCATGCAGGGATGTATGGGGAGAATGTGGGAAATTTGGATAGATGGAAAATTTTGATTTGTTGGAGGGAAAAACACATGGAAAAATTTAATTAGTTGGGAGGGAGAAAATAAATGTCTCCCATATTGGTGATCCTGTGCATGATTGATTTGTTTATGCATTGAATAATTCAGATGGAAAAGTCTAGGTGACTATCGAGTATGATTTGATTGATGTTGCGTCTCTAGCAGATCTGAAAGGTATGTTTATATGCCCTCATACTAGAGTCGCTCTTGCAACATTGAAAAAGATTAGAAATAAAAGTATTATTGGGCTTAATGACAGGACCGTTGTTGCCAGTACTGATCATGGGTTGAATTTTACACAATCCAATCAATCCAGTTTGGGGCATGGTGATGGCGTGACCCTTCAATTCTGCAAAAAAATGTATAGGGGTATGGCGGAGGATGGCGTGTAAGCATTGAAACAAGTATGTCAGAGGATGGCGTGGGATTACAGAACTGTGAATGCATTTCAATGCTGTAGGCACAGGAAAGCAGGTAGGTTGCATTAAACGCTGCAGAAACAGGCAAGCAGGGATGTATGGGGAGAATGTGGGAAATTTAGATAGATGGAAAATTTTGATTTGTTGGAGGGACGAACAAATAGAAAAATATAATTAGTTGGGAGGGAGAAAATAAGTCTCTCCCATTGGTTGGGGTGAATAGTTTTTTCCAACCCCAAGCCAAAAATAAAATGCCTATCAACGTAATTAAAGATAAAAATTAAAATTAAAAAAAAATGAAATTATTAAAATAATTATAAAATTAAAAATTAAATATAAATCAAAATGAATTAAATAGAAACTAAATATAAAGAAAATCTAATAAAATAAAATAAAAAATATATAAAACATAAATAAAATAAAATAGAAATAATGGCTTCCAACTGATTTCCAACCTGATGGCCAAGATCTCGTCAAAGCCATTTGGCTTACATAAAGCATTGGCCATTGAATTCCTTCCCACAATCAATTGATTAAAACATTTCGATGGTTAGGATGGTGTCAGACCTAATTTGGCCTGGTGTTTTCTCTCTCTTCCAATCAACCTATGATAATTTTTTGGGTTATATATAGATCACACTATTGAGCCATCGCCTCTCAATAGTTCTCAAAGATTTCCAACAATAAGCCACATATAAGCTTTAATAGAGTATGAATAATGTAATATATACATATACATACATACATACATACATACATACATACATATACTCTGTCAAAAAGTTTATATGTGTGTGTGATGGAAAACGAGAACAACTGAGAGAGAGGTGAATCAATATTGTGATCTATATACTATTTTTACCAAATTAAACTTAACTTACTGAATCACACATATGTTAACCAACAACTAATAAAAATTATATCTTGTGCACCATATAAACAGAAACTAAAAACCATAATCAATAAGATAAACAATAAGCAATGCATACAATCACATCATCACACATAATACACAAGATTTCTGGTGTAAACCCTTCCGGGAGAAAAGCCACCCTTGTTGTTGCTTCTCTACTCTGAATCTCTATTATGTCAAGAAAATTGTCTTTTACATAAATAAATTATTTTGATCAGCCTGGAGACTCGACCTCATACACAATAGGTCAACATCAATAGACCAGGAGACTCGATTTTACTGATTAGCTCGGAATACTATGTTCTCACACAGATCTATCGACTACCATCCGTTGAAGGCCACCATAGTCAATGATCTTTCCCAACTCCAATTGGATATCTAACTCTAATTAGATGGATAAACTATTCCTTTCGCTAAAGCTTTGAAATCACTGCTCCACTCTCATGAACTCACTTCTCCTATACACTATGTTTACCTCATTTCATTTATTTTCAAACTATATCCAAGACACTCTTCTCAATAAGAATTCAACTCTGCAATCCAAGTCTTAGCAACAATGCACTATCAATAAACCAAAAAAATACCACCACAAAAATTTTGTCAACATAAGAAAAATAGTGGCTTACATCCATGCATGAAAAATATAATATTATAACCATCCAACAACATAATCTTTTGTCCAATACTCCAAACAAAACTCTACTACATTAGACTCAAATATATCTACTCTACAACATGCTTCAAATCTGCTCATTTTGTAGCAATTTTCACTCATATACGGAAGGTTCTACACTCTTAACTGATTTTGAAGAATTCCTTATCTATGTAGCCACCACTTATTCACCCTCACACTCAACCAAACATCAACCAACAAAAAAATGTAGAATATAAAACTTGTAAGGCAAATTGCACTTCTTGGACTGGGATCAAAGGTGTACAAAGTTGACAAAATCCAGCCATAATCATCACTACTTGTGCACTAAAGGTGTTCAAACCCAATGGAGGAATTATTCAATCATTTCCAACCTTAACTAATTAATTTAGAAGCTTCTACGAATCACCATGTCAAATTTCACCCGATGTGTGCGAGGAATGCGAAGAAATTTGATTCCAAGATGTATACATGAATTTCCTTTTAAAAACCCATCGAGGTTGCTTCACAAGACCTATGTATTTTCTTAAAACTTCAATTTTTCAACCCTACTTGGCTCCAAACTTCTTGAAAATAATCCTCTTCTTCTCTATGCATATGTACAAGCCTCCAAACCTCTTCTAAGCCCTGTGACACTTTTACAAATAGGACAAACATGTATCCCAAGTGCCACAACCAAATGGACCTAAAAGCCAAAAAACAAAGGTTGACAAGATTTCCAACAAGTCCTCCAATCTCCTCAAACACCTGCACAAGATGCAACACCTATGAACATCACTTTGTAGCATGTATACATCATCATCATCATCATCATCATCATGAGGCCAAACCGTCACTGCCACAAGTCATCTCCATGAGCATAAGAATGATGACCTAGATGAAGCCCTATTATGCCAACTCAACTAGTGTGACAAATAAACAACATGAATGACACATGAGTCATCATCTCCATCACATGTAGATATGCATCATCAACTTGTAGTAGCATCTCCAATGCCTCTAATCAATGAATAATAAGGAAACATAAGGTAACATAAGGAAACACCCCCATGAACACCACTAACACTTGAGGAATGATCAACCATACCAATTCCATCAATTTACCATCATGAGTGACATCATAAGGTTGACATCAATTTCCACACAGTCAACTCAATGTGAACTCAATCAATTGTAACCATACTACAAGAATGGAATCATTACAACAACTAGGCTATGTAGGGTTGACATCAATGGAAAAATGAGCTAGCTAACATCATGAAACCAATGCTAACATCAACTAGCTAGAACCATGCACACCATAATGCCAAAAATCTTCCCCTTTGGAATTGATGGCAACCAAAAAAACTCCAGACCAATCTCCTCTCTATCACTCTCCCTTTGACATCAATGGAAAGGCTCAAATGCATCTGATAAGGAAAAAAAATTTAAGCACAAACACTAGAAAAAATGATCTTTACATGGCTGAAAAATTATGCACATCAGCTAGCTTCCATGCCTCTCATGTCAGTAGCAACAAGCAACATATATAGCATATCAACACTCAGAGCAACATGTCCAACTAAGCAAGTCTAGCAGCAACAACAATATGCCAACATAAAGAAACTATACAAGCATCAATATGCAACATCAAATGAACAACAGTATGTAACAATATGCAACAATATTCACATGGGGCATCAAACAACTCTCCATAGCAATCAGAGAATTTTTTTATTATGGAAATTTATTTCAAAGTTCATAAATCTTGACGAATCTCACTAGTGTCTAATATGAAAACTATAAAATGTTTTTTGATATCTTTATAAAATTATCCAAATTTATAATTATTTTATATGTAGATTCCATATAATTTTAGCTATTTTTAGGGTAAAATAATTTTATACTATAAAATTTGGGTGAATAATTTTTTAGAAGAAACACAAATTGGAGAATCTTTTTTTGGTAAAATTATGGAAAATTAGGCCACTCGCGAATATTAGCCCCTAAAATTTTCCATGATAGCAGCCACATAGCATCAAAATGAATGACCTTCATCAACCTCTCTACTCATAACATGAGGCCAAGAACCCCAATAATCATAACATATTATGTGATCCAGGGGATACAAAATATGCTAAGAACTTAAAGTGCTCAAAATTTACCAAAACACGTGAAATTATAGATATTATCGTTCTGATTCCAACGATGCTTGAATCACCTCAATCTGACACCATATGTGAAAGTTATTGCATTTTGAATTTTTTGGAAAACAACTAAAAATTAAAATTGCAGGGTTGAAACGGTTGTTGATTGGGTAGGTTGTACAATGATGTGGTGCTGATCTCTCTGAGATAACTAGGTAGGTATGTCGTCAGATGAGCCAATCTCATGTTGATGCATGGCATGTCTTACAATTTGAATTAGCAGATTTTGTTTGGTTGTTGAGATTTTGGTTGAACCAATTGGGAGGCACCGCATGGCCCAATGGGAGGGTGCATGTGGCCCTTGTATTTTGTGAAAAATTTTGCTATGGTGACTGGCTGACCCCTCAAGAATCAAACCCATGGCTTCACATTAAATAAAAAATTATCAAACCATTAGACCAAACACATTTCTCGTTTATATTGGAAGCGACGGTTATATTTAAAACAATGTTGTTTTGGTGTCAAGGAAGAGAGTGGAGCATGTGGCCCCAACATCGTGTCATATGGCGTGCGGTGTGCCTAACGACATGGTAGAATTAGAGGCTTCCGGTGGTTAGCCTTGGCCCCAGGTCCCATTATCACAATGGAACCACCAATAGAGTATGACGGAGAGGGTGGGGAATTAAGCCCCAACCCCCTGTTCTTTCGTTAACCAAAAATGTCGGCAGAGACTCTGGAGAGGGGTTGGCGCATGACACCCAGCATGAGGTCACATGGCCCACACAAGGCTAGGAGTGCGGAAGCTGATGGGAGCGTGGCCTCTTCTTCGTGCCCCTGGACACACTAACCTCCACATGACAAAAGAAAAGGATGGAACTTGGGGAGTGGGTACCTGGTTAATGATCCTACATTTTACGTTATTTATGCTGGAATCAACACTAAAAACATGCCAAATTTTCGCCTAGCAGATATTCCAATGGAGAAAAACATTGCCAGTTTTTCCAGTTTTGTGAATTCGCAAGACATATAATAAAGAAATGGAGAAGGAGGCCTAACTTGGCCATTTTGTATCCTTTTAGAGCCCAATAAAAGAATACACATGGGTTTTTGAGTGTTCTGGACACAATGGAAACATTATTTTTGTTATTTTAACATTGTATGTTGATGTAATTTACATTTTGAGCATATAATATAAAGGGCCAATGTTGGAAGATGGACTCGGAGACATATCCCAGGAGGGGTGAACTCCATCATCAAATTTTTGTTTTGTGATGTTTCATGTTGTCTATTGTTCTTTGGTTTAATTATGTAAAAATAACTAAAATTTGAAATTTTTTGTGCTTTTTCAATTTTGATCCGTTTCCAGCAAGACATAAACTAGCTTACAAAATTTTTAAAAAAACCTTAAATTTTTAATTTCAGATCAGTTTGGTATCAAAGCATGGTTGTTTTGAAGGTTTGATAGTTATTTCAAGTGTTTTTGAATGATTACAAGGTCTAAATTGAAGAGAGGATATTTTGTGAAACCAACTCCAAAAATATAAGAAAAGAGAGGTTGACGCTGTAGAAATCAACCACTTCGAGGGGGAAACCTCCTTTACATTACATAAATGAACAATTCTTGGATGTTTCAAATGAAAAAACCTCCTTTCTATATATAGGAGTCCATGGGTCACAATATAATCCTTGCCGAACTAACAATAATAATGTAAGGGCACAAAAATAACAATAGTAAGGTTTTATGGGGCACAATAATAACAATATCCGGACTACAAGGGTACAAAAATAACAATAAGGGGCTACACTAACAATAATAAGGGACTAAACTAGTAATATAGGGACCTAACATGCTCCTCTCCTTCAAAAAAGTGTTGTTCTCAACGCTTGAGTAGCTCTAAATGATTTTGTATAAAATTATCATCCTTCCATGTGGAATCTTTAGTGGGTAAGTTATTCCACTTGATGAGATACTATTAAATTGATGAATTTTCTAGCTTTTGAGTTCTTGTTTCTGTTGTTAATACTCCCCCCAACTTTCTAAGAATAACACTAGGATTGGAGAAAGGTAACCACAAACCAAACTTTAGGTCAGGTAACTAGCCCTCCTCGGACCAGAGATGGCTCTCTCTTTTTCACTTTAAATATCCAAATGAATGGTTGAGTATCATAGGATTTTAGGCTAGATATGTAAGCTTAAATGAGTAAAATCTGTTTGATATTTTGAATGCTGGATAGGAAAGTCAGTGAATGGACTGTAAATGAGGTTTTTAGGTCTGAACTTCGAGGTTGACCTACAGAGAGTGTGTGAGGAAATATAGGTAGTTTGGAAACAAATTAATCATTCATTGAGTATACAATTAAGATGGAGTAGAGATTGAATGAGCACTAAGGTGAGTTCATTCAATTTAAGAAGCAAATAAACATAATATGGTGAATCTTGTCTAAAAAAGAGCATGCATAACATGAATTCTGCTCTCAAACTTACAAGATAGACATACATGAATAATTACACATGGAATTAAGCATACGATAATAAGAAAAAATGAGAAACTTAGATGTTCCAAAGCATACCACAAGTATCTCACAATATTTCCTGCAAATTTGCCTCTGATTTCATTCCACAAACTGGTTACAAGAGCTCCACTTCAAAATATGAGACTGTCCAACCCCACATAAGACAAAAGAGAGTCTAATGATAGAAAATATAGACCATGAAACCTCATCAGGTCGAAATCCCATCCAAAATGGATCATAAATGAAAAAGACGAGTCATTTCCTAGTTTGTAGGGAGGTTAGAAACCATTCCCTGAATTTTAGCTACAAACTAGGAGTGTTTGTCCCTTACATTAATTACAAATTCCATCATAATAGGAAGAAAAAACCAACCTAATTAATCTAATAACAACTCATAGCCTTGAATTTGTGACCATTTATGTGCTTGACAAGTGCACTGAGGGAATCCAATGTTGATCTGTGACAATTTTGACTAAAGAATTTAAAAACATATTGCAGAAGCATAACAGAACTTTGGAGGCACTTTTGAGGCACTTTGAGAAGTCCAAATCCACTTCTGAAAGAACGGTCAACTATCCCTATGTGTCTAATTTCCATAACATCTTGAATTTTTTAAAATGGACCATGGGAAGGCATCCAAAAATCCATTCTCCCAGGGTCACTCAGAAGCGTAACAGAGGGTCCAAAAAGGAGGCAAAAACATGAAAAATAGGTGGTTTTTGAGATTTTTCTCCTAAAATTCAGCTTTTCATGCAATGAGGGTTATTTATATATGATGTAATAATCAAAATACATCCATCCATGTAAATAAATCACCATTTGGCTGGCTCCAAAATAAAAATTCATAAGTGTCTGTTACCCTTTTGCAATGAGAAATTTCTTGAATTCTGCCAAAAATCATGTAAAATACCAAATTTGCTCCAAAGATTTCAAAATTGGTTCTTTGATACCTGAAAGAGATAGGCTACACAACTAATGAATCTTCACCATATAAATCTAAGTTATCCTTCTCCTTGAGCTTCATTTTCACCTCTTTAAGCCTCTTTTCGACCTGTTTCATCCTTATTTGAGAAACGGTATCCATGGTACGATAATGACATGGCATGTGCCTTTGAAGCTTGATATCCTTTTTATCATTCTTAAATAAGTTCTCGAGATGCTCATTAAATCGTGATAGCCAAAGCTATCTATCCTCATTGATCTCCATGGCAATGAGCTCATCAAATGTCAACTTTTTCAGATTGATGAATTTTTTGTTTCTCTCACTCCAATGCCCTTTTTACGCCTCTTGTTCTTGGTATTTTTGCATGTGCTTCAGCCTCCATCTCCTGCACTTGGTCAAAAAAAAAAAAATTCTTGCCTTTACCTCTGTTTTCCTCCATGTATGATTTGTATTTACTTTGGAGGAGTTGATTCACTTGCAATTGAAGATTTTCCTACTCATGGAAAGTAATTCGGGATTGGGCAATGGAGAAGGCCTCTTTCAACTCTAAAATATCTTTATCCTTCTCTTGGATGATGTCTTCAACTGATCTAACCTCCTCATGTTCTGATACCTCAAGCTCCATTGGTACTAACTCATCATCCTAATGCAAAAGAGGTTGTTCCTCTATCTGACATTGCTCGTCATGGGTGCCAAGTGTAAGAAATGTCCTGGTAGGCTTAGGCACAAAAAAGTGTCTCCTCCCTCCCTCATATGTATGATAAAATCCTACAACCCTAGGGACATCTTAAAGCTAAAAATGCGTGCTAGAAGTGCCAATCTCCATTGGATGTGGTGATGATGTAATAAGCAAGAACGAAAGTGCTGCTGACAACCTCTCCAAGAAGTCTTCCCATGAAATGTTTATGGAGGACAAGTGATGTAGCACAATGCGCTTGATAATTCCATGATGAAAGAGACTAGTTTTATGATCTTCTCTTCTACTCTAAACCTTCTCATCCATATTAATCAAGCTCCTGTATAAATAATTAGGTAAATGAAGTGTTTTGACTCTGGTAAAATGCATAAAAAGCCTGATGTGATACCTGTATAGCCTGGAGAATCTTCCTTCACATGTAAAGTAATTCATTATAAACATCATCAGAGGAGAATACTTGTTTATGATATTTATAAAAGGAAAAATAAATTTTGGATCATCTCTAGCATGAGGCTTTATAAACTGCTTGTAGTTTTCAATGTCAAGATCCATACCCTTGAACAACTACTCTCCATGAGAAGTGATACCTATAGCTGAAGAAATTAGGTCAGATGACAAGATGATCTCCATAATTTCAAGAGAGACCTTTCCCATATTGTATCTGGTTGCAAAAAGGTTGGAAAAATGAATATGATACCCCCTTCCATAAGCCTTTCAAAAAAATTTAAACACTGAGTTCTTTGAAAGAATCTTCTGGCCAATGGTGAAGCATTAAGCATGGTGAATGGCTCAAGTTTGAGATGGTGCCCTCCTTTGAAACTCTTCTTGTCACTTTCCATGGTGTTGGTAACTGGAATGATGAAAGCCCTAGGGTGTCAATGAAATGAGTGAACGAGAATGGAGATCTGGAAAAAAATAATGTATGAAGGTGTGAGTATGGTGGATGAAATGGAGGGACTTGAACTTGAGAAAAATTATAGAAAAATTGGAGTAGATAGTGTTGTGTGTTAGCTTCAAGTTGAAGGTGGAATGAGAGAAAATGGAGGAGTGGAAGGTGTCAAAATGTCTAAAACACGGGAAATTTCCAATTTTGACTGTGAGAATAGCCTGTGCAACAGTAGGGCAAGTTTGTGAGGTGAAAAGGGGTGATGGGGTTGAGTAAAAATTTTAAAAAAAATTCAGTGAATATGATGGTATCTTGTCTCCACAATGAAGGTGGAATGAAGGAAAATGGAGGAGTTTAAGTCATTCAAATCCTCAAAACACAATCATTTCCCAATTTTGGTTGTGGGAAAAACTAGTGGAGAAGTGTTTTTGAATTTTAAGGGTCATGGAGCTGGAATTTTTTTTTGATAAAATTTCAAAGGGTATGCTAACACCTAAGCTCCACAATGCAAGTGGAATGAATGAAAATGGATAAGTCTAAGTCCTTCAAAACTATAAAACACAGACACCTTAATTTTGACAATTTTGACCGTGACTGTATTAAAATAGTTTAGAATTTTAGGGTTTTAATAGTTTGATTTGATGTCATGGATGATGTGTGGGAATAGTTATATGTATATGGGTATGGAGGATGCAGGTTTAGGGTTTTTGTGATGGGTTAGGGTTTATTTCAATGGTATATTAGGGTTTAAAAAAAATGAATATGAGGACAATGAGGATATGGAGAAGACACAAATTATGTGTAAAAACCATGAATATCTTGCCAAAAAAAACAAAGGATGGTTGCTTACCTTGTGAAGTAGCTAAAGAAATTAATGGAGGTTGGATTCCTTTGAATTTTGTAGTGTTTCGGGTTTCAACAACACCAAAGGCTACCTATAAGAGAATAACATTATCCCTCTCCAATGTACAAAAGCGTAACAATAGTTTTCTTGACTCACAGGAGCGTAACAACGTTTTTTACACTACCCAGAAGTGTAACAGTGCTACTTCCCTCACACACACAAAAAACGTAACAATTTATTTCTTTACTCTCAGAGACGTAACAAAGGGTTTCTCCAACACTGACAAGAGCGTAACACTAATAGGAGCATAACACAAAGGATTTGCGACACTACCTAGGAGCGTAACAAAATGATTTTTACCTCCACAGAAGCGTAACAATGCTACTTCCCTCTCACACAAAAATGTAACAAAAAGATTTTTCTTCACAAAATAAATGTAATAACGTGGTTTTCTTGAGATTTGTGAGAGAATATTGAGAGTATAGAGGAGTAATCAAAGTGGATCTCACGCAAATGAAAGGGTAACAATAAAAGAAGAATGAAGTTTCCTTTCTCTTTATAAGCTTTGACAACCCTTACCTTTTCCCTTTGACATTTACATTAACTTTTAACTTTTTTGCACTTGAACAATGACTTTTTACTCCTTTACATGGGATAAAAAAATTAAAATTTGATTTCCTTCACTCTCCTTGACTTTTGAAATGACCCTTTTAAACCCTTTGTGCAACTTGGAGGATGACATGTTGGCTTTTTCAAACAAGGTAAGAAGACAAAATAACACTTTTTGAACCCTTTGACATAAAAGGTGACGCTTTGGCTATTTAAGTAAGATGAGAGGACAAAGTTAACCTCTTTTTCATTCCTTGACACTTGAGGTGACCTTCTTGGTAATTTAAAATGAGACATTGAGACAAATTTTCTCCTTTTCATGACACAACAAGACTGTTATTAAAATTTTTGATATATTTTACCTTTGGACTTTCACATTGGATAGTGACTCTTAAATACAAATAAGATATATTTGAAGCTTGAAATGACATTATTGTTCATTTTACTAGGAAAGTAGGTCAAAATGACCTCCCTTAGATCTTTGACAGTGGATGATTAATTTTCAATCTTTAAAAGACACAGTGAGACAAAGTTCTTCAATTTTCTTGAAACTCTGAGACAAAGATCAGATCTTTGAAACTTTTTCTTGAAATTTGAGCCATATGAAACAAGAAATATGGATTTATTTAAATTTAATAAACTTTCTTGTTCCTTCATTAGGGTTTCATGGATGAAACAGAGGATTATTGCCTTATGTTCAGTGAAAATTTGAAGATTTTTCCAAAGGCAGGGTTGAACCTAGACTTGACCTATATTAAATGAAATCAAATAACCCTATACCTTTTGAATGATTATGATGGAGACGGTGACCTTGAAAATGATGATTGCGATGACCTTGACAATGGTGATGATAAATGAAATGAAGGAGAAGCATACATGATTTAGCCTTCTTCAGCGACTAAAATTATTTCTGGGAGCTGTTCCGAAAAAGTAAAAATTTGAACTATGACTTAATGGAAAACAACTGAAAGAGTCATTTGATAAGTGACATACCTGGGCTAACATTGGCTCTAGTTGGGGATGGAAGCTCCTTCAGGAGGTGTCAAGAATACCAGAGATCGGGTAGCATTACCATTGGGTGATAAAGTCAAACTGAAATTTGAACAACTTTGACAAACTAGAAACTTTAACTAAAAACAACTGACTTGACTCTAACTTGACAACTAATTGAAACGTTTTTGACTTGTTGAAAGAAAACATGAGTTGTACGTATAAGTCTCATGGCTTTCTCCTTAGGATTCAAGCTTCTGCAACAACTTCCTTATTTGCTAGGACATCAAATTTAAAATTATATGTACAACGATAGTGAACTTCTTCTTCAATGATAAAGTTAGATAGTGTTTGAGGAACCTACCATTGATTGATACTCCCAACAATTCTTGCCCTTCAAGATCCTCTAGTAGAAATTATTTGTTTCCTTTTAATGTAGTGATCTTGTAAGGTCATTTCCATATATTTTCGAACTTCGAAAGCTTACTCTTGTCTTCATTCTGGACATCCTAGCGAAGAAAAACATCCCCAAGCTTGAAATCATCCACTTTGGTCTTCCTATCATAAATATTTTTTATTTTCTCATGAAGCTTTGAAGTATGACTAAAGACTTCATCTCTTGACTACTGTAGATGGATCGTTTGGTTGATTCTTTGATGAATGTCATTATTCTCACTGCTAATCTCTTGTAGAATTTTAATCACCGGTACAACTAGAGAAGAAGGGAACACCGTGTCAACACCATAGACACGCTAGAAAGGTGACATGTTGATTGATCTCTTGGTGCTAAATCTATCTGCTGATAGAGCATTGGTGAGTTTCTTGTGCCAAATTCTCTTGTTTTCTTGCAACATCTTTTTGATTATGTTCACAAAAGATTTATTTGATGATTCAGTAAGCCCGTTTCCATGAGGATAGTATGTTGTTGAATTACCAAGCCTAGTGTGATACTTGTCGAAAAAGTCAATCATCTTCTTAGATTTGAAGGCAACTGCATTGTCAGTGATGATCTTTTGTGGACATCCAAAACGAGACAGAATATTGTTCTCAATAAATTGAATAATAATAGTGTCGGTAGCTTTCCTCATGGGGATGGATTTAATCCATTTGGTGAAATACTGTGGAAGTGAGTTTCCATTTCTGCTGAGATAACGATGGAGGATGAATCTCACCTATGAAATCAGTTCCCCACTACCGGAATGGTGTTTGCACTTCAATTGGCGTAAGAGGTGAAGGAAAGAGATTTCTCTTTCCCTAAAATATTTGACATTCATGACAACTCATGACTGTTTTTTAAACATCAGAAAATAATCTTGGCCAATAAAATCTCACCCTCAAGATCTTATTAGTTGTAGTCTTCCAATAAATATGACCGCCACAGTCACCTCTATGAAAATCTATCATGATTTTTTGAACTTCTCCTTCAACCAAACAATTAAGAAATACTCCACTCGGATCTTTCCAATATAAAACACCATTAAGAATGCAAAACTTAAGAGCCTTTAACTTTAAATATCTAGCCTTACTACTCGGAAAGCTAAGAGGAGGGTTCAAATATTGCAAAACATGTACTATATCAGCATAAAAAGGCGATAGAGAGAAAATTTCAGCTACCCAAGGTAATTTTTTAGCATCTTGTTCTTTAAATAATGCAGAAATAAAATTGATGTCCAAGGCATGAAGATTTGAATCTGTCATGAGCTTCACCAGGCCCTGTACTTTGATAAAATTTGTGGTCTTGATCTCCAAATCATACTCTAACAGGGAAACGATCCATTTACCTTGCCACCCTTCAATATCATTCTGTGTAAGCACATCTTTGACATCAACATCTGGAACATATGCAATGACATGAGAATGTAAAATTTATACTCGGAAGTCCTTCAATGCTTTGAATAATGCCAAGGCATGTTTATCAATGACGCTATACTTCAAGGTTGTGTATCTTATGGTTCTACTAAAGAAGGCGATGGGTTTCTCTATGTTCTGATTTTTCTTTTGCATGAGGACAGGAGCAAGTGTATGCTCCGAGGCAAATGAAAAAATGAAAAAATCAAGTGTATAATCTAGACTAATGAGGATAGGAGCATGAGATAAAGCCAACTTAATTTGGTTGAATGATTTCTTCCCCTATTTAGACCACTTTACTTCACTATATTTCTTCAGCATGTTAGTAATTTTCTTTAATTGTTCAACGAGATCGGGAACAAACCTTCTCAAAAAATTGATTTTTCCATTGAATGCCTAAATTTACTTTTTTTCTCCTAGGATAGTCCAAAGTTTGAATTGCTTCAATCCTTGAAGGATATATCATAATTCCATGTTTTGATATGATATGGCCCAGGAATTTACCTTCCTCCATAATGAAAAGACTCTTATTTGGGTTCAACAATATGCCAAACTTTCTGCAAATCTGGAAGATTGTTTTCAAGTGCTTCTCATCTGTCTTGGAAAAAATAGTGATATCATCAAGATAAATGACAAAAAATATGTCATTTTCATTGGCGAAAGAAATGTCCATTTCTCGCTGAAAAGTAGTCGCTGCATTCTTCAATCCAAAAGGCATTTTTGTGTACATGATGATACCCCAAGGTGTTGTGAAGGTTGTCTTCTCTTGATCATATAGGTGATAAAGAATTTGATTATAACTGAAGTTTCCATCCAAAAATGAAAGTCTAGAAGATCAAACTACCCTTTGCAAAATATGGTCCATCTTCGGTAGCGTGTAATTGTCCTTCAATGACACTTTGTTTAGATTTCTAAAATCAATGAAGAAGTGAATCTCTCCTGTCTTCTTCCTTACTGACACTATATTATACATCCAATTTTAAAAGCGAAGAGGCACAATGATACCAGTAGTGAATAATCTATTTACGTCCTTCTGAATAGAGGGTAGTAACTTGGGATTCATTCTTCTTAGCTTTTGACGGAAAGGTTTCTGATCCAGCTTCAACGGAATGGTATGCTCAATTATTCTCTTATCATAGAATTTTAGATCAGAATATTCCCAAGAAAATACATCAGAAAATTGAGACATAAGTACTGCATATTTACCTTTCATTTATGCACTCAATTTTTTTGAAATTTTTACCATTTTTGGATTTTTTTAGAGTTCCAAGATTGAGATCTTCCACTCCCACTTCTGTTAGTAACATGGTCAGTTTTTGTGCAACATCATCTTGATCAAAAATATCTTCCAAAGGTATCAAACCTCTTGGAATGGAGTTATCTTTCAGCTGAAGCATTTGCATCTCTGCTGCATGGATTTCTTGGTCATCTTCATAGCATTGGTTTTCCATTTGAGAATTTACAAAATCTTCTTTTATCTACAATATTTTTCTTATTTTTTTTATCATATTGAAAGACTTTCCAATATTGAAAATTATCTGGGACAACAAGGAAGTGTTTTACATTTATCTCATACTTCTTATTAGGATACAATGGAATTTTGAACATGTTGGTCAAAGTGGCTAGAGAATCAACAATAACATTGTTGTCTCTTGGAATCAAATATAAAGTGTACTTAGAAAATGTCTTGAGGATGTCTAGCTCTGTGTTTCGGCAAGCCCGCATCCTTGGATGCTTGCTCTGGTACTCCCCTTTGACTTTCTTTATGACTAACTCGGATTTTCCATATAAAAAATCTTCTTTGCACCCAGCTTCTTGAGAATTTTCAGACCGACTATCGAAGCCTCATATTCAACTTCATTTTTTGAACATTCAAAGGCCAAATTATATGGGGACATTAGAACATTGGGAGGGATTTTTAATGAATGATTTAATGGGTTGTGAATCCACACTCCAATTCCAACCCCTTCTTTGCCCAAATCTCCATCGAAGTCAAGAGTCCACAAACTAATATCCTCATCCGAAAAATGCAAATAATATGGCTGAACTTTGATTGATGTTTGAGAGACCTATTCTATACCAAAAATTTTTGATTCTTCCATTTCTCCATCACTTTTTTTAGGTGACACTCTCAGTTCCACATCATTTGGCACTTTTTTACAAATTTCTGCATTTTCCAATTCTAAAACAGAATTTGAAAATTCAGAATTTTCTACAATTTCTTCAATCAAATCTTTGGAAGACGGTGAAAATTCATCATTAAACAAGATAAATGACTCTAAATATATATGAATAGGATGTATAGGATGGTTTTTTGGCTTTTCTCGGCTGATGATCATGTACTTCATCTTAATTTCCTGGTATATTTTCCTAAGTTGTCTAGATGGGAATGGTAGCATAAGAAAAATAAATATGTAAGGTACCTCTAAGCTTCGTTTCCCATGACAAAGAAAGTAGCATTCCATATCTGGGCGAGATATCAGCCACAACAATGTCCATGAGGAAATTCTTGGTTGGGATTGTCTCTAATGGCACCACTAGGTCCTTGATGAGGCCAAGACATTTCACCCTCCCTGAATCGAACGAGTAAGGATCATGATAAGGTCTTGTGATGTCCAGTCCTAATATTTCCATAATGGCCTTGGGAATGAGGTTGTGAGAGGCTCTAGAATCAAGCATGGCATTATGAAGAATGAAGTCATGGAGTTTGAGGCTTAGGTAAAATGGAGGGACTTCACTATATTCTAAATCGCCATCAACAACAAGACAAAAAAGAAGCTCAGGGTGATCATCACTCACATTAACCATATCAGACATTTGATAAAATATAAGAAACTTAGAATTTTGAAATTTGTACTAATCATTATTAACTATTTCAGTTAGAGGAATGGAGACTTTCAACTTGGAAATTTAATTTTCAAGAGAAAAAAGAGCAGAATGTTTTTCCACCTCTTTCAATGATGCATCTTTTTTCTCAGGTTGATCATTGTGTGAAGACTCTTTCTTCTATCCTACTTATTGTACTTTATATTTCCTTTGAACTCTAGAAGAAGCTTCGTTTCCTTTAACATGATTAGGAACAACAGGTCCCTTTTCTTTACTTAGATTTGGGGCAGTAGCTTCTTTGGGATGAGCATCTACTTGAGCGTTTTGTTTTTTCTGATTAGAGGTTATAGGAACATTCCTATTCATCAAGCCATACTGTCTTTGCACCTGATAAAGAGCATTCTGATACCCCCTCTGATAATATTTTGTGTGTACTTATAATATGTCATCACTTGACAATACAAATTGTTGATCATCAGCTACACAAATTTCTACTGAAAATTGATCTTCTTCAGTGAGGAAAATAGATTGTTGATTTTCCTCAAATAAATGGTTCTCGCCAAAAATTTCTTCTTCATCATATTCATCAGGGCTTGTTAGTGTCAGTATTTTCATCCTGGCATCAATGATAAAAAATCTTCTTTTCATATCATTTGAGGGGTCCCACTCATTTTTTTTATCATTTCACTAGGTCATGCAAAAATTGAGTCGCTCATGGTAGCCCTAGTCCAAAGACATCACTCTTCATCAACTTCAAAAAGGTTGAGGAAAGTCTCAAAATTGTGCATATGTCTCTCAATAGTGATGTGATTCTGAAGTTCACTCCTTTAAGGTCTCATTAGGCCTTTTAGGGCTTTTCAAGGTTTCATTAGGTAATTAGGTTTTCCAAGGTCCAATAAAAATTCATCTCCATTGCATAAGACCAACAAGTAAAGGGTGATCCAATAACATATTTTCACCATATGAAGATTATTTGTGAAGCAAAATTCTTGTTTCAGCATGTAATTTTATGTCATCAAAGTGTAATAAGTATCATGATTCCCAAGATGCTAACTCAAAGTTCCAACATGCCAAAGCATTAAAAAATGTCAAATTAAAGAGTTCTCAAAGTCATCAGATGATCAATTTGTGAAGGAAAAATTCAAGTGCAAAGGTAAAAATTCATAGTTTAAAGTAAAGTGAAGAAATAAAAAGTGGGTCCCAAGGCCCAATCCATTCAAATAATGAAGTATAAAGACCACCAAGACATCACTAGGAAGCTCATTTTCCATTTCATCCATTGAGCTTGCTCCCATAGATGGAAAAGTTGATTTTTGTTTGAGTTTTATGACCTTTGTGCTTAGAAAGTGGCGATGCGCTTTTAGAGAGTGGCATTGCACTTATGCCCGGTGTGCTAGATCAAGAAATGTTTCACTACTGACGATGTTGCACTTAGACAGTAGCGCACTTTCCCGATGCCTTTTGCACTTTTTCTCAATGAAGTCTCTAGGCATCAAAACTCACTGAATCACCTCCAAACTCTTCCAAATTTTCAGAAATTTCTTGTTACACAATCTTGCAAGTAAGCACAACAAAATTTTTTCCTCGTTGCACTCCTAAAGAATTATTTCATAGTGTTTTTCTTTCTTAAGAAAAATTGGCATTTGTCTAGTGAAAAACCCTAATTTTACCCCTAATTCCCAAAATTTGATGCCCTAATACCTCAAATTTCCTTCCCACACTTATAAAAAACGCTATCCCTACCCTTACAATATCATTTCCTAATCCCTAAGTCCCGTTCCATGAAAAAGCTAAGTCCTAGGCTTCTACATTCCTAGGCAGCCACTTCCCTAAACTTATAATTAGATTCTAATTTCCAATTCCCTTGACATTTTGACCTCCCATCACCTCCCAAAGTTCCATACTCCCTTCTCCCATCTCCCTATCCTAGACTTATCCCTATTCCCTAGACCCATCTTCACTCCCCATTCCCATCTACCTAATTCCTAGGGTTTCTAGGCCACCAAAACACTATGGAGGAAGACAAATATTATATGGAAGAGGAGGGTGGAAAAAGAAAGGAGAATAGAGAATAGAGAAGGCCTCACAAAGGAGGAATAATCCTTAGGCTGGAGCCCACTAACACAAATTAATTGAGGACCTCTCCCATGACTGTCAGTTGTTTTGAATATATAGGTTGCCTTGATTTTTGCAACATGATTTAGAGGGCCCAAAATCATCCTATGTTGAGTGGAGTTTTCATTTCAAACCTCAGAGACAATCATGTGACCCTTGTAGGTGTGAATTTTAGTGTATCTACATCTTTCATTGTTGCTGCCACATGGATTCCAAACATGGGAGAGAAATGGTTTAAATCTAAGGATTTGGAGGATCAATACTATGAACCATTCATTAAACCAAGATACATAAATTAAAGGAGGATGGTTTTCCCTTTTAGCTACCTTATTAATAGGTATGAACCCATGATGAATATCATCATGAAGTAATTATCTTGTGAAGGGAGGTTTTCTAGGCTCTACACATACCACATTAGACTGCTGGTGCACTTCACAAGAGTAAGATTGATCAATATCCCATACTTTCTATTCAGGAGCATAGATAAAATGGCTTATATTATGCAAAAGAGATGTAGAAATTTATTAATACTGATGTATTACTGGATTCTCCTGATCTAACAATATTTATCTTCTTTCTAAATACTGAATCCTTCCACTGTTAAACTTGCGGAAATTTAAAACTCAATTGCAAACACATGTGAATAAATTCAATCGCATATAACACAGTTGTTTAACGAGAAAGCTTAAAGCTAAAAACCCAAACTATCATATATTATGTATATCGATGGAATCATGTAATAATCTCATACAAATCTTAGCACATGAAGCTCTCAGTACAATGTAGATTCATTACACACTGTCATGCAGAAATTTGCATCTCCATGCACCAATTTCTTGCCTCCTGACAGCCTGCCTTCACTGCACAATCCCTGCTAAAGAAGACCCCTGAATGAATTCAAATTGGCCTTGCCTTGACTACGCAATCCTCATTGGCAACTCCAAATGCGTGTCAAATGCATTGTATGCATCACTGTAGTCACAACGGATAGTCCATCTCACCCTTTCACCTATCTCTCCACTGGGTCTCCACTGGAACTGACGTGCACTGTAGTTAACTGATGTTTCTATTTAGTTGTTAGTGAGTTATTAGTTGTGAGTTAATAAGCTAATTAATTCACTAAACTCTCACTAGTGTATCTTTCAGTTAGACTAGATACAACTAGCTCAACTGAGTTAAACTAAATAACAACTCCATAAACTACTCTTCCAACTTTGTCATAACTTTGCCACTTCATTTCTAACTGAGTCCTTCATGCGTGAGCCACCAATAACCCTAGGAATTGTGTAATTCCTTCAGCCCACTTATTTTCCAAATCCGTTCACTGAAATAAAGTTCTCCAAGAGAATAAGTTGATGTTTATTGTCAGATTATTATTAAGGGTTAATAATAATCGACATGCATCTATTTTTAGATCGACGATCTATAAATAGACTTCACCCAATATTCTAAAAAAAATAATTTCATCTATTTTTCACATTTGATCAACCTTCTACAAATAGCATCCTGAAACTTATAGAATATGCTCACCATGTCTAAAAATGACATACCCCTAAAATTAGCCTGCGGGCCCCACTTAGTGAAGGTGCTTACTTTTCACTAAGCTCATCATCTTGTTGAATCTCAACAAGAGATACTATGACCAGCAGATGAATATCCTCTTCCACCACTCATTGATCAAGATCATTTTCCTCCATCACCTTGATCAAGTGGGAATCTCATGGGACACCTTCATTTCAAATGACATCTTCACTGCTCCACAAGCTCCACATGCTGAAGATGTGCCTTATTCATCTCACCTTGCTACATCTATGCCTCCACCTCAGTCCACTTCACATACTCCGTCACTATCATCACCATTTTATGATCAGGATGATTCACCTATCAAAGTTGAGGTCAGCAAACCTAAAGAGGGTGAAATGAGAACATTGAAAAAGACATATCAAAGAGGGTATAGGCAGGTGTTTTCCCCACAGATTATGGGAGAGGCCCTGCCTTAAGTAGGTACAAAAAGGAAAAAAAAAATGGTAGATGAAGATGTACATGAGGAATCCATTGATGAGGAGGATGACCTCCATGAAATAGAGACTGATTTTGACCTTGTTGACTTGAATGAGGAGAATGATGATGAGGCCTCCAAGTTGATTATGAAGTAGAAGGATGCCCAAATCAGGGTGCTTCAGATCAACTTAGATAGAGCTAAGTTTTTCATTGCATACTATGAGTAAGAACGTGAACAAATCAAGACCAAGCAAGCAGAAGAACAAGTTCCAAGAAGAAGACCGAGGACTAGAGGGCTAAAAGAGCTCTATAACTAAAGAGGCAAAAGGAGGTTGAACTTGCTAATGGGCTCACTTTGAATGAATAGTTTGCCATAATTGTCAATGAGAACCGAGCAAATTGACTCGACGGGGCCAACCAAAATCTTGAGAAGCTCCTAGAGAAGGAAAACAAGGACAATGACGTATTGAGAAAGAGGACCAAACACTACTTCAATAAAAACCAAATTGCAAGCTCAAAGCTCAAAAAGGCCAAATCAAGGCTTGAAACCATAACCAAAAAAAATGAAGGGGACAAGCTTGATATTATTGTGAGAAAGAGGGCAGCTGATAGAGACTTCAACAAAATCCGTACAACAGCAAAGAGACACGGTTCCCAAGGCATAAATCTGTACAGCAGGAGGTTGACACATTTTTCGAGGGAGAGAGGCACAATTTTCGAGGAAGACCGTACAACAGCTTCAACATTTATTTCTGGGCAGATTCTGGGCATGAAATTCGAGGAGAGAGATTGCTGGTTGGTGGCACAAATTTCTAGAAATCTGTACAGCAGCAGTACAATAGCTTCGGCACAAATTTCGAGGCAAAGGAGCACGAAAAGCGAGGAGGAGGGTTTGCTGTCAAACACGTACAAACTGTAGACACCGGGCACACATTTCGAGAAAATAGTTCAAAAGATTAATGTTATAATAAATGTCGTAAAATTTTTGTTTTGAGTTTTTCCTATTTATGAGCGTTTGCTGCGTACATGCACGAAAATCGAGATAAGTATTTATTGATGCTCAATTTTTACCGTAATTTCTACCACCCAGAAAATCATTTCTTTAAATAAGAAGGAGCTTTCAAACTGGTTTTCCCCAAGAGTTGTAGAGGGTTTTTCCAGGGTCACCTTGACAAAAAATCTCTGTGTTAAAATGTGTTGAATGACTGTTTTGAGCTTGCTGATTTTTATTTCTGCATTTTCCAGCATTCTGTAAATTTTCTAGAATTTGTGTTTTCAGCAAAAAAATTATTTTTCTGTTGTTGAATGTAAGGATATGGGAAAGGGCATTTAACTAAAAGGAGAAATAAGGTGAAACTGAAAACCGGGGTGGGAAACAGGAAATTTCTACATGGTATCAGAGCTTGAGTGCTGAAAGTGCAGTTTGGGACAGCAAGGAGAAAAATACAGCCTGCTGATTTTTCACTCAGAAAATTCCAGCAAGCTGATTTTTCACAAACATAATTTTTATCTTTACTACAGCAGTGCTATTTTTCAGTTTTAGGACAACAGGATGTCATTGGGATTGAGGGTGGAGGATAGGTTGGATGGGCATACCAATTACAGCGTTTGGAAGGAGAGAACGCAGAGTATCTTTGAGGAGGCAGAAGTCTGGGATATCATGGTTCATACCACACAGCAGCCTGTTAATGTGCCTACTGATGCTGTTCAGTTGGCAGCATATAATAGAGAGAACAATAAGGGTAAGAGACTGGTCCTAGACGGAATCAAAGACCATTGCATTCCTCATGTGAGAGGAAAGAGAAATGCTCATGAGATGTGGACAGCATTGTCCAATCTCTACCAAAGTACCAATGAGAACCGGAAAATGGTCCTGAAGGAGAAGTTGAAAACCATTAAGATGGGTAAGATTGATAGTGCAGCTGGATATCTCACAAAGATTACTAATGTGAGAGATGAGTTGGCAGCAATTGGAGAGGTCATTCAACCCACTGAGTTGGTGCGGATAGCAGTGAATGGCCTCCCTAGTTCATGGATGAACTTTGCTGATGGGGTTTGTGCACGTGAGACCCTTCCCACATGGGAGAGGTTTTGGGATGATTGCATTCAGACAGAGATCAGGAAAGGTCAGCTTGGGGCAGCCAAGCCAGTTGAGCAGGATGAGGATGTAGCATTGTTGGCAGGAGGCAAGAAAGGCAAAGGGAAGAAGCAGGCTTCCACAAGCAATGGTGGGGGCAAAGGCAAAGGTAAAGGTAAACAGGGTAACACACAGAAGGACTATTCCAAGGTGAAGTGTTGGAATTGTTAGAAGATGGGACACTATGCAGTTGTGTGTCCGGAGAAGAAGAAGAAGAAGGGGAAGAACCAGAGCATGGCAGCTTCAGCAGAGGTTGAGGACTTTGCAGATCGTTTTGACCGGGAGTTTGGGTTCACTGCGTGTGATTCCTCTAGATAGTGATTGCCACATAGGTTTTATGGGAGCACGTACTAGCCAGAGCACCCTATCCGGTATGTGGACAAGAAGCCACGTCACATGACAAAGAGTCCGGTGAGTACCGCAGCGGAGAGTGGCACTGATATAGAGGTAGTACTCGGTGATGACAGAGTTGTTAGAGCAGTCGGTGTGGGAACACTGACATTTCATAGGGAACCCAAACCTCCCTTGAAGGTGTCATATGTTCTTTATGTGCCAGGGATGAGGAAGAACCTCATATCCGTCTCAGCTTTGGAGGATAGAGGATATGAGATACTGTTCAGGGGAGGACAGGTGCTGATATATCCCAGGGGCGCTCCAGCTGATTCAGCTAGAGTGATAGGTGTATGCCATGCAAAGGTGTACAAGTTTGCATTTCAGCCCCTTTTGGCATTGAGCAGTAGTACCGACAGCAGAGCTAGCAGTTCTGAGCTGTGTGAGATTTGGCACCGCAGAATGGGGCACATGTATCATGGAGCCTTGAGGAATTTGCGGGAGATCACTACAGGTGTGCCAGATTTCAGTACTGATCACTTTGATACTTGCAGAGGATGTGCGATGGGCAAGTTTTCCAAATCCCCTTTTCCCAGCAGTGACAACAGAGTGATTGGGATACTTGATTTGATTCATTCCGATGTGAGCGGTCGGATGTCTCATGTTTCCTTGAGTGGATATGAGTACTATGTTTTATTCATTGATGATCACTCCAGGAGGACCTGGATTTATTTCTTGAAGACCAAGAGCGAGGTCTTCAAGCGGTTTCAGGAGTTCAGAGCTCTTGTGGAGACACAGACAGGTCGGAAGATCAAGTCCCTGAGGTCGGACAATGGGGGAGAGTACACCCTTGGAGAGTTTGTTGACTATTGTGCGGAGGCAGGCATTAGGAGGGAGCTCACTGTTCCTTACAACCCCCAGCAGAACGGGGTTGCGGAGAGGAAGAACAGATCCATCTGAGGGGCTGCCAAAGCCATGTTACATGATCAGGGGTTGCCATTGTTTTTGTGGGCAGAGGCCTGCAACACAGCTGTTTACTTGCAGAACAGGAGTCCGCATCGTGCCTTGGGGCACATGACTCCGGAGGAGGCTTTTTCCGGGAAGAAGCCTGATATGGGTCATCTTCGTATCTTTGGGTGCATGACATACTCCTACATACCCAAGGAGAAGAGGACCAAACTAGAGCCCACCGCAGAGAAGGGTATCTTTGTGGGCTACAGTGAGACCTCAAAGGCCTTTCGGATTTACATTCCTGCACAAAGGAAAGTTGTTGTCAGGTGGGATGTGAAGTTTGAGGAGGATAGGGCCTTTAGGAGGTCACGGGAGTTAGAGTATCTGGATCAGCCAGACCCTCAGCAGCAGTTGAGTCAGTCACAGGGATCCAGTGGGCAGGGATCAAGAGGATCCGGAGGTACATCTATGACGATGTCAGGTCCGTCAGTGGGGAGTGGCTCGCAGAGTCAGAGGGGTGGTGCTATGGGCAGCACGCAGAGCAGTCCACAGAGCAGTTCACTGGGGAGTCCACTGATGGACAGCTCACACGGTACCTCAGCATCTACAGGTTCAGGTGCAGGCAGGAGGACAGCAGACAGACAGTAAGGAGTTCAGGCTCCTGATGTTGAGGAGGAGGAGTTTTATTCTCCAGCGGGAGAAGTGTGCTCAGGGAAGAGGAAGCCCAAGTGGCTTCAGGACACCTTGAGAGATGCCACATCTGTTGCTGAGCCTAAGAGGCCGGTCACAGAGAGCAGACCACCTGAGAGGTTTTGTAGCTATATGGCAATGGCTACCAGCATCCTTGACTCTGAGCCTTCTAGCTATGAGGAGGCAGCTAGCCAGCAGGTCTGGAGAGAGGCCATGCAGGGGGAGTATTCTTCTATCATGAAGAATGATGTTTGGGAGGTGGTGCCGAGGCCTGAGGGCAAATCCGTGGTTACTTCCAGATGGCTTTACAAGGTAAAGCATGCTGCAGATGGCAGCATTGAGAAATTCAAAGCGAGATTTGTGGCTAGAGGGTTCTCCTAGGTAGAGGGAGTTGATTATGAGGAGACCTTCGCTCCCGTGGCTCGATATACTTCGATCCGCTCCATTATATCGATAGCAACAGAGATGGGTTGGAAGATCCACCAGATGGATGTGAAGACCGCATTTCTCAATGGCTTCATACAGGAGGAGGTGTACATTGAGCAGCCACAGTGCTTTGAGGTGCATGGGAAGGAGTCCCATGTGTGCAGACTGAAGAAGGCCCTTTATGGCCTGAAGCAAGCTCCCAGAGCTTGGTACTCCAGGATAGATACATACTTGCAGGAGATGGGTTTCACAAAGAGTGAGGCAGATCCGAACCTTTACTATATTGTGATAGGAGAGGAGCCTCTCATTTTTGGTGCTGTATGTGGATGACTTGGTCATTACGGGTGCAGAGGGACTCATAGAGCACTGCAAGAGAGATCTTGCGGTGGACTTTGAGATGAAGGACATCGGCTTGATGCATTACTTTTTGGGCTTGGAGGTGTGGCAGGAGGAGGGGCATTTCTTCCTGGGGCAGGGGAAGTATATTGTGGACATCCTTGGCAGATTCCACATGGAGGATTGTAAACCCATGTCGACACCGATGATCACCAATTGGAAGAAGCTTCATGCTTCGGATTCCGAGTTGGTGGATCCCACATTGTACAGACAACTGATTGGTTTCTTGATGTATTTGGTCAACACTAGACCAGATATTTGTTTTGCAGTCAACACGATGAGTCAGTTTATGTGTGAGCCTAGGAAGGTTCATTGGGTGGCTGCAAAACACATTTTTCGGTACTTGCAGGGGACAGTGGATTATGGTCTGGACTACAGGCAGGGGGATGGAGTGAGATTGGTAGGTTACACTGATTCTGATTGGGCAGGTTGTGCTTCTGATAGGAAGAGCACTTTAGGGTGTTGTTTTGGGTTGGGTTCAGCAGTGGTGTCATGGTTCATCTGGAAGCAGCAGTCAGTTGCATTGATTTCAGCGGAAGCAGAGTATATGGCAGCCAGTCTAGCTAGTTGTGAGGCCATCTGGCTTCGCAAGATGTTGTTTGGCTTATTTGGTCAGGCGTTGAGACCTTTAGTGATTTACTGTGATAATCAGAGTTGCATTAAACTCATGGAGAATCCAGTATTTCATGACAGGTCAAAGCATATCGAGATCAAATATCATTTCATCAGAGACTATGTTCAGAAAGGAGCTGTGAAGCTTGAGTATATTCCCACTGATGAGCAGGTTGCAGATATTCTTACCAAAGCCTTACCATGGGGCAAGCATGTCTACTTCAGAGACAAGATGGGTGTGGTGAGGAACACCTTCCTCAGTAAGAGGGAGTGTTGAAATTTGGTTACCGGAGGACAGGTGGTTCCCTAAGGCTTTGATCTTTGGCCTAGGGAAAAGTGTCCAAAAGAATTTAGTTTTTCTCCTAAAGTGACTTTATAATTTTTATAAAGTCAAATCTAATTTAAAAGTGACTTTAAGTGATAAAGTTACTAAAGTCTAATTTCAAAGTGACTTTAAGTGATAAAGTTACTAAAGTCTAATTTTAAAGTGACTTTAATAAAGTCAATGTAAAATTAGAAAGGAAAAGTGACTTTGGAAATAAATGACTAAGTGGGTCTTTATTAAAGTGGGGTGAATTAAAAAATAGAAAGTGATATTTAAATGAGCATTTAATCTCAGCCCTAGATCTCAATCTATTTCAGCCATTGGATTTAGGGATTCCCCAAAAGTCACTTAGGGTTAGGTTAAAGGAGGAAAAGGAGAAAAAGGTCATTCATTCTTTCATGAGCAGATTGGGAGAAGGAGAGAAGGAGAGCAAGGGAGATTTTTGAGCAGTGAGGAGAAAGAGGGCAGCTGATAGAGACTTTAGCAAAATTCGTACAGCAGCAAAGAGACATGGTTCCCAAGGCAGAAATCCATACAATAGGAGGTTGGCACATTTTTCGAGGGAGAGGCACAGTTTTCGAGGAAGACCGTACAACAACTTCAACATTTATTTCTGGGCAGATTTTGGGCACGAAAATTGAGGAGAGAGACTGCTGGTTGGTGGCACGAATTTCTAGAAATTCGTACAGCAGCCGTACAGCAGCTTCGGCACAGATTTTGAGGCAAAGGAGCACGGAAATTGAGGGTTTGCTGTCAAATCCATACAGTTCGTATAGCAATATGGCCGTACAGCTGGGCACACATTTCGAGAAAGTCAGTTCAACATTTAATGCTGTAATAAATGCTGTAAAATTTCTGTTTTGAGTTTTTCCTATTTGGCACGTTTTCCAAGGCGGAGTGAATGCATGGAAATCGAGATAAGTACATTTATTGAGTTGCTGGAATTTTTGCTGTAATTTCTGCCTCACTGTAAAAAGCATTTTCAGAAATAAGAAGGAGCTCTCAAACTGGTTTTCCCCAAGAGTTGTAGGGGGTTTTTCCAGGGTCACCTTGACCAAAAATCACTGTGTTATGATGTACAATGACCGTTGTATCCGTCGATTTTTATTTCTTCGCATTTTCCGCATTCGTAAATT
This sequence comes from Pinus albicaulis, assembly GCA_034641835.2. Lineage (NCBI taxonomy): Eukaryota > Viridiplantae > Streptophyta > Pinopsida > Pinales > Pinaceae > Pinus > Pinus albicaulis. Next base: position 131,870 of record JAXQQM020090111.1, on the reverse strand, counting down.
TTCTTAATTTGTGTTTTCAAGAAAAATACTTTGTCAAGAAATGTAAGGAGGAAAGGTATTTTGAATTAAAAATAGAGAAATCAGTGAACCTAAACCTAGGAAACAAAAATTTCACATTGTTATTGAGGCATCACTAATGGTTTACACCGTTCATCCCAATAGAAATTAAATAAAATTTGGGAAAATTTGAAATTTTTTAATTAGCGTGTACATTGCAGTAGTACAAATTCTACCATTAAAAGTAATACTTCCTAGGCACTCAGTTTTCTAGGTAAGACCTCCAATGGAAAATGAAGGTACCATTGGATTTATAAGGTACTTACAATCAGAAAACAATTTTTCTTAATCTTAAATAAAGAGGTAGTCAAACAATTAAAAAGACAAAGTATGTTTTGATAGCCTATTTTGGAGGTCGGCAATCGCGCTTTTGAATAGTCTTGGGAGAACTGTTGGGATATCACTGCACTACTTTGGCAACAAGGTATATATATGGAAACTAGACTGGGATAAGCTTTCAAATGAGTTATCATGAGCTCAATTTGGACATTGGGAACCCCTGCCAGAGATGAAGACAGCGAGGCCGCTGACCTTATTTTGCTTTTTGACAAATGTTTTTTCATTACTGATATTTCCCAATTTTCTCAATGTTTCCGTATTCACTTGGGAAAATTATGTTTCACCTTTGTAGTCTGTTTATAAATGTGATTATGGTGTTTTTACACTTACCTAGGGTAAATACATTAGATGAAAACTTGATGATGATGTAATGAATCAGCTTCAAAAAAGTAGGAAAACAGAGTTAGTTTGACCTCCTGCATTCTAGGTAATGCCTCGCTTTTGTGGAATCGGCTCTGCTCATGCGGATTTTAAATTCCAGGGATGGGAGTGAGTTGTTTTTTTATTTGTATTCGAGGTTTTTTAATTTGCTTCAAAGTTGGATGTTGTTTCTTATTGATCGCAGACTCTAGTTTAATCAATATTTTGAAGGAAATTAATGAGAAGTTTGGTACTATTTCTTTCGTATACCTGTAACATGGAAATTTAGCATTGTTATTTCCAGTGAATAGTAAAGGAATTTTTTGTTTCATGTCTATCAGTTTCTATTATATGTCAGTATTCAAGTTGATAAGCAGAATACATTCTCATGCTCCATTTTGCAAAAATAGCCAGTAGTTTGTTCATTTTCTGTTTCTTTAAGAATACATGCTTTGCCTTGTTTTTTCTAGCTCCTCATCATTCTCGATCTGAGCATCACCTGGAATGTCCCAAAGTATGTTTTAACTACCTTGCCTCTACTGAATATCTCAAACCTAATCTTATTTGCCTTGATTCATTTCTGACTAAGTCATCCACCTCATCCTTAAATGTCCACCAAAGCAACAACCACCATACCTAGCCTAAAACCCTAATTCATCCAAACTTCGTCGTGACTGTGGAGAGAGCCTGGTCCGGCTAGGGTTTACGCCGTTAAACGATTGGTGCATAAGAAGTGGTTTCCTTTTAATTTTTCTCAACCAGAGATCCGTGGAGTTAATTGTACTTAACAGCATTCTTTTTGGAAATGATAATTTTCTCAGTTCTTGGATCCCACCCCTATTCCTCCTCGCTGATCTTGTATCAAGGACACTTTGGACTCAACAAATTAGAGCCTAGAATGATTATTCAACTACCATCAATTATGGACATTTTATCCACAATCTTCTCCATGGTCTTGACTGGGTAGGTTCAATTTTCTTTCTACGAAGTGGGTTTTTCTTGATATGACTTTTTTTCTGTCAGCATTTATGACTTCTTCTCATTGATCAACCATTTGGTACCGTCTGTGATTTCTTACATTTCTTCAAGAGTTGATGTGTTTCTTTCCCGAACCGAGAGGCCACGCATCAAAACCATTAGAATAAAAGAAGCAGAGGAGTATTGCATTATCTCTGAATTGACTCATATTTTCTGCTGTATCCAGTTGTAAGTTCGGGACATACTTAGATCTTTTCGTGCATTATACCAACTGTACCAGAATGCCGGAGCTGTTTTCTCTCCCATTTTTGCCCAAACAACCAATCAAGGCTTTTGTGACAATTTGCTGAACCAAACAGAATTGCTGTTCATTTTTTAACTTGTCCAAGAAACTATGAAATGATGCTGATTTTAAATAATGTTACTTCCATCTTCTATTCAAGTAGTTAACCACTACAACATGTCGTAGGTTGTAACCCTCCGATGTTCCATCAAAGAGGAGGCTTCCATCATAATTTCGAGGGTAGGGGGAGTAAGTCGAAGGTGACTTACCTGGCAACCTGGCCATTATTTGTCGAGGGGGAGGAAACAGAGTTGGGAGTGAAAGCACCGTGTAGGCATTGGGGTCAATGTACGAGAGGGACCGATGAGTGTATTTGTATAAGAAGTAGGACAGTGTGTGTATGCGGGTCTTTGTTGTTGATATTGAAAATAGGTTTCTCTTCCGGGTTCTTGAATTTTAATGTCGTTCTTTATTTGTGAAAATGAATAAAATTTCATCATCCACTTCTACTCAAAGACCATTGTTTGCAAAGGACTTGAAATGAAAGGACTGTGTGATACCAAAAGAAGGTTTTAATTTGGTCTTAAACAAAGAATCTTTCAGACTCCGGGACTATAGACCCAGAAATTGGGTATCAAATCGTAGGCGCATAATTGATTTGAAAGTGGAGGAACAACTCTTCCAAACTGTGAGACTTGGTTTTATGTTTCTTTCAAAAAGAATCTCAGATCACACACAACAGAGGGACCAGTCCGGATTCTGATCCGGTATTTTTTGTTTATCTTTGTTATAGGAATCTTAGACGTTGGTTCATAATTTAGAATTAAACTTATTTTTAAAGTTGTATTTTTATCACCTACAAGTCTAACTTTCAAAGGACAGCATATAACCAAGGAATATTTAGCAATTTCTCCCCCGAAAATAAAACAATAATGTAAAACATGTTTCCTCTGTGGTAATTTCCGTTCTTATTAAATATATTTAGAAAAGAATGTAATAAAACCAAAAATTTATAAGCTAGGTAGCTAGCCATACCTAGACCGCAGAGGGATATATCTTTGTCACTTTAAACTCACAATGAATCGTTGGAGTATCAAAATATTTTAGGCTAGATATGTAAGCTTAAATTAGTAAAAAATTTTTGATATTTTGAATGCTATATAGAAAGCGTGAATGGATTGTAAATTAGGTTTTTAGGTTTGAACTTCAAGGTTAACATGCAAAGATAAAGGAGGCAAGAGAGGTAGCTTTTTGAAAACACACCAATCATTGATAGAGAAGGGAGGAATGAAATGATCACTTAGGTGAATTCATTTAATTGAAGAAGAAAAATAAACATAATATGGTGAATCTTATCTATGTATATGATATATGAATTCTCACTGAAACTTACTAGATAGCAAACAAGAAGCAGTAGGAATTAAGCATAAGATAATAAGAAAACATGAGAGACAATGTATACCAAAACATGCCCAAGTATCTTTGCTTCCTGCAACTGCTTCAGCCTCATTCCACAAACCGGTTACAAGAGACTGCCTAAAAAATACAGACTATCCAACCCCACAAAAGACAAAAGAGAGTCTACTTATAAAAAATATGGACCATGACACATCATCGTGTCGTAAACTTCCATCCAAAATGGATCATAAATGTAAAATATGAGTCATTTCCATTTTTTAGAGGTTAGAAACAATTCATGAATGGATACAAAATAGGAGTGTTTTTCCTTACATTAATTACAAATTCCATCATAATGGGAAGACAAAAATAAACCACTACTCTTAATGACAACTCATACCATTTTTTTGCTTGACATGTAACGTAGGAATTTAATGCCAATCTATGACAATTTAAAAGAATAGCACTGAAACAGGTCATGTGTTTAACAGAACTTTGTAGGCAGTTTTGGAGGCACTTGAGAATTCCAAATCCACTCCTCAGAAAGAATCGAAATCACTGTACTTAGTTTTCAGACATCTTGAATTTTTTCAAAGCATCATGGGAAGGCTTGCATGTCCAGCATTCTCCCATGGCCACTCTAAAGCATAACAAAGGGTCCAAAAGGAGGCAGTGTATAAAGCAGGAAAAATAGGCAGGTTTTTGAGTTTTTTCTTCCAAATTACAAAATTTTTCATGCCACGAGGGTTACCGATCTATGATGTAAATTTGTCTCAAAATATATCCATCCATTTAAATAAATCACTGTTTGGTCGCTTTCTAAAACAAAAATTCATAATTTTCTATTACCCTTTTGTAATGATAAATTTTAAGTCACACAAAAATCATGTAAAATACCAAAATTGTCTAAAGTTTTCCAAATTAGTTCTTGCACCGAAAGAGATAGGCTACATAGCTAATGAAGCTTTAACCAATAAATCTAAGCCGTCCTTATCCTTGAAATTCATTTGAATCTCTTTAAGCCTCTTTTTGACTTGTTTCAAATTTCTTTATTTAAGAAATGGTATCCTTGTACGATAATTACTTGTCATGTGCCTTTCAGCCTTGTTGTCCTTTTAGATTTTCAATAACTTCTCCTAATTTCATTAAATCTTGATAGCTGTGCTTCCATATCCTCATTGATTCCACGTAATGAGCTCATCAAATGTCAACTTTTCGTATTGATGAGTTTGTTGTTTCTTTCGCACCAATGCCCTTTAGGGCCTCTTATTTTGTAGGCATTTTTGCATGTGCCTCAAATTTCTCCATCTCCGCACTTGTAAAAAACAATATTCTTGTCTTTCCCTCTCCGTTTTCCTCCATGTCCGATTTATATTCACTTTGAGGAGTTGATTCACTTCAACAGTAAATTTTCGTATTCAAGGAGTTATCTTATTTGGAAATGGCCTCTTTCAACTTGACAATCTCTTTATCCTTCTCTTTTCACATGATGTCTTCAACTAATCCGACCTCCTCATGTTCTAATACTGTGTCTATTATACCTTAAATCATCATGCCGAGAAAAAGAGGTCGTTTTCATCCGATATCATATCATGGGTGCCAAGTGTAAGAAATATCCCGGGTATACTTAGGCACAAAAACTTGTCTCCCTCCTCTTCATATGTTTCGTAAAAATCCCACAAACCTAGGGACATATGAAAGTTGAAAAGTCATGCTAGAAGCGCCAATGGAAATTTATTGTGGTGATGATGTAATAGGCAAGACATAAAGCACCTACGATAACCTCTCCAAGAAGTCTTCCCATGTAATGGTTATGGAGGACAAGTGATGCAACACAATGAGCTTGATAAGGCCATGAGAAAGAGACTAGTATGATGATCTTATCTTCTGATCTTAACCTTCTTAAACCATCTTAATCCAATTCATGTATAAATAATGAGGCAAATCAAGTGTTTTGACTCGGTAAAATTCATCAAAAGCTTGATGTGATAATTGTGATAGCTCCGGATAATCTTCCTTCGCATGTAAAGTAATTCATTATAAACATCAACATAGGAGAATACTAGTTTCTTAATATTTCTGTGAAAAGAAATTCTAGATCATCTTTGGCATGAATCTTTAGGAACTTCTTGTAATTTTACATTTCAAGGTCCATACCCTTGAACCACTACTTCCACAGAAGAATACTTGTAGTCAAGCAATCAAAGTCGTATGATAAGTTGATCTCCATACCTACAAGAGTGACCTTTCCTATATTATAGTTAGCCGGAAAAAATTATGGACAACTAAATATGACACCCTCCTTCCATAAGCCAGAACATTTTAAACACTCGAGTTCTTTGAAATAGTGCATTCCGCAGCCAATGGCGAAGCGTTAATCTCATGCATGGTGAATGGCTCAAGTATGAGATGGCATCCTCCTTTGAAACTCTTCTTTTCACTTTTCATGGTGTTGGTCACCGTAATGATGAAAACCATATGTCAATGAAATGTGAGTGAATGAGAATGGAAATATGGATCTCAATGGCTCTCAAAGTTGCCAAAGTGGCTCTCACGCAAATGAAACAATAACAATAAAAGAAGAATGAAGTTTACTTTCTCTTTATAAGCTCGGACAACCTCACTTTTCCCTTTGACATTACATTGACTTTTAACCCTTTTTCACTTGAACAATGATTTTTTACCCTTGAAGTATAGACAAGAAAATTAAAATTCTGATTTCCTTCAATTTCCTTGACTTTTGAAATGACCCTTTAAACCCCTTTGTGCAACTTGGAGGATGACACGTCGGATTTTTTCAAATGAGGTAAGAAGACAAAATAAAAATTTTTTGAACCTTTTTGACATAAAAGGTGACTTTTATATCTTTAAGTAAGATGAGGAAAGAGTTAACCTCTTTTTATATTCCTCGACACTTGAGGTGACCTTCATGGGCATTTAAATGAGACATCGAGACAAGTTTTCTCCTTTTTAATGAGACACCAATATTGTTATTAAAAACTTTTAAATCTTTCACCTTTTGGAATTTCAAATCGAGGAATCCTAAAACAAGACAACAAAATACTTGAAGCTTGAAATGACATTATTTTTCATTTGACTAGGAAATTATGTTAGAATGACCTCCCCTTGGAGCTCTAACAATGGATGATGAATTTTTTATCTTTAAAAGAGACAAGAAAGTTCTTCAATTTTCAAAACAAAGTTGAGACAAAGATCGTATGTTTGAAACTTTTTCGAAATTTGAGCCATATGAAACAAAAAATATGGCTTTATTTGAATTTCTACAACTTTCTTGCTCCTTCATTAGGGTTTAAAATAGAAAATGGAGGATTTCCCCCGCTCTTTGTTAAGTGAAATTTTGAATATTTTTCCAAAGGGAGGGTTGAACCTAAACTTGACCTAAATGAAATGAAATGACATAACCCTAGACCTTTAGAATGATGACAGTGATGGTGACCTTGAACCGATGATGGCGAAGAGCTTGAAATGGTGATGATAAATGAAGTGAAGGAGCAAGACATGGTTTAGCCTTCTTCAATGATTAAAATGATTTCTGAACTGCTTTCAAAAAGTAAAAATTTTGACCTATGACTTAATGGAAAAAACCGAAAGAGTCATTTGATCACTAACATACTTGGGCTAACATCGTTCTAGTCGTATTTATAGCCCTTCAGAGGTCAATAACACCGTAGTTCAGCCTTACCATTAGGAAATGGAGTCAAACCGAACTTTGAAAAAATCGACAAATTGGAAACTTTGACTAAAAACAAACTGACTAATTTCAACTTCTGAAAATACAATCGAATTTTTTTTGACTTTTTGAAAGAAAAATGAGTTGCAGAAGCATCATGACCTTCTCCCCGGGCTTCAAACTTCGCAACAAATTCTTTATTTTTTGTGACATCAAATTTTAAATGATATGAAGCAATGGCAATGAACTTCTTCGAATGATCAAGTTAGATAGTGTTTGAGGAACCTACCATTGACTGTCCTCCCAAAACTTCTTTCCTTCAATATCCTCTAGTATAAATGTTTACTTCGTTAATGTTGTGATATTTTAAGGTCCTTTCCATATATTTTCGAACTTCCCATGTTTACTCTGTCTTCATTCTCCGAGCATCCCGAAGAAGAAGAACATACCCAAGCTTGAAATCTCATCTGCTCATTTTCCTATCATAAATATTTTTGATTTGTATCAGTTATTTTACATGAATGAAGAATTCATCTCTTGACCCGTTGTAGATGGATCGTTTGGCCGATTCTTCGTTGAATGTCATTAGGCCATCGTTGATCTCTTAACAAATTTTCTTCATCACTCGGGTACAACTAGAGAAGAAGGGAACACCGTGTTAACACCATGCATTAACTGAAAGGTGACATGATGATTGGATCTCTGGTGCTAAATTTATCCACCCATAGAGCATTGGTGAGTTTCTTTGTTAATTTTCTTGTTTTCTTGCAACATCTCTTTGATTATGTTCACCAAATATTTATTTGATGATTCAACAAGTCATGTTTTCCCGAGGATAATATGTTTTTAAATGACAAAAGGTTAATGTGGTACTTGTCACAAAATTCAATCATATTATTAGATTTGCTGCAACCGTATTTAGTGATGATCTTGTGTGGAAAACCAAAACAAATATTTAATAGTGTTCTCAAGAAACTCGAATGATAACAAAGGTCGCAGTCATTGGGATGGCTTCAATCCATTTGGTGAAATAATATGTGGTAGTGAGTAATAATTTAAAGAGATGATGAGGAGGATGAATTTACCATGAAATCAAGTCCTATTGTTGAATGGTATGCAATATTCCAAATGAGAACAATTCCATGAATCATATACCCAAAAACGCATTCAGTAACATTTTTGTAATAAAATAAGAATGGACTCTTGGATCCCATATATTAGTCAATATAAAACCGAAATCCAAGAATATATCTCAAACAAAGCAAACTAGGTGGTTAAACAGACTTCCACACTTAGGATGGCCACAAAAAGTGTTAAAACCCCAAGACCTGTTAGACTGTGAGTTGTCGCATAAGGACTCAAGAAGATAAGAGAGGGTTTACACTCAAAAAATATGAGAACAGAATATATACTCATATATTAATTAAATATACATTAAGAACCGAGATCTAGTCTCCTTATACAAAATACAAGATAACCCGACAAGGGTTTCTTGTCAAACACTCGCATACAAAATGTGATTATTCACATTCTACCGAATCGCCACCTACCGAAGCACATGAGTGTACAAGGTCGTAAAATATGTCTCGATATGATGCATATCCCTCACATAGACTACAAAGGGATGAACCTCTCAATCACAAGGAAACTTAGCAACGAAGCCACCAAACCATGCACTAATCGCTCCAAAATAACAAAGATTCCCTAAAGGCATAAACAACACCGGGAATGTATGGTAAATGTGTGGTATGATACCAAAGATATTAAATAAGCTTCCGGAGTCCTCCAAACATGTCTCTCAAGTGAATGAAATCTTCCTCCAATGAGAAACTAGCTCGTAACCGGGATTCCAATCTCCTTCCCATTCAACGAAACACTCACAATCTTAAAAGCTGTTGATGATGTGATGAATATTATCAAAACCGATGTGGAATTATGAATACAACTCTCCCTACAGAGGCTTCTCAAGGGAGAGAGGTGGGATTCCCTACGGAACACCCAAACACCGCACCTTTGCCAAGCAAAATAGCAAAGAAAAAGTCTTGCGGCATAAGAATAATACTCCAAGATACATGATGAATAATGATGCCATCCTATTCTTATAAGATATATGAGTTTTCTTCCTCTTTGGTCCTACTCAATTAGGTCATCTCTATCCAAAGATGCATTCTGCCCAGGTTGTCTTCTAAACTCGTGCCGTTGACTTAGTCAAAGCACAGATTTTATCCCTATTCACATGGAGGTGTTTTATTAGGCTTGAAAGAGTGTCCCCTTTCACATTTGGAGTATTTTATCCTCCTTAGGAGACTTATGGGTTTTTATACCCATTTATTCACCTACTAATGCTATTGCTAACTCTAATGTTCCATTCATATTTCACAGGCTAAAATTTTGGAACATTACAACTCCTCCCCTCCAAAATATTTGTCCTCAAGAAAATGTATAAGGAGAGAAAAATTTCTCCTCTTCCTCATGTGGCCTCCACTGGTCAGCATCCATCGTCACATCAAGAGAATCCAGGTTAAAAAGTAGTCCAATGTTTCTCAAAGTATGCAAAACCAAATGGTTCACATCAATCGAAGGTGGAAAGTGTGAATGGAAAACTTGCTTGCTATCTCATGGCATCCAAAAATTAGGGATGATGATCATCATGGTGAATGAGTGCTTCCCTCACCCATGCTATCATCCAAATGAAGTGAGTCACCCTCCAACATGGTAACCATGAGTATCCTCCACTGTGGTTCTCAAAATGTAGGTGGGTTGGAATAAATGAACATGATAGGAAAGAGGGCCTTATCCCATGCTTTCCTCCTCTCCACTTTTGATAAGTGTAGAAGGTACGTCGATCCGGGCCGCAACATGATTTCCCTCCAATGGCAAGAAGAAGATTGAGTCTCCAAGGACTCTTCCCCCAAAGTGATGAGACATGCCAATCCAAACCATTCCATTCAAGATGAATGGCACATCATCACCATTTGGCATCCACATCGAATAATGCTGAAATTTAGGTACAATTTTGGATGGTACTAAAGTGTCTCCAAGTGGATATTACGCAGCTCTCTCCCAATTTCTATTTGATAATTTCAAATTGCAGGTATCCCGCAACAAGTTACAAGTCGTATATGTTTGTTCTCCAACATGGGGAAGTAAGCAACAATTTCTATCACCGTACATAGATAAAATAACAATACACTATCATCATAAAACATTGGCCCTAAAGTGACCATGATCTAGGTGGATACCTATGCACACCCACCTATTCCATTTGGACCAAGACCATCAATTCTCACTTTATATTCAAAGACAACTTACTATTTTTAGCAGGTTTTGTCCTCCACTCGAGCCGTTTTGGGGGCTTAATGATCCAAGGGATATTGGTGGCCACCCACCTATTCCATTTGAACTCCCCATCTTCGCTCAATTTTCAAGTTGCAACAAAACTTACTATTTTAGTAATTTTTCTAACTCGAACTTCCTATTTGCTGAGTGGCCCTAAACGGATTGCTGGAAAACAAGAGAAAATGGGTCCATAGATTGATATTTCTCATTCAAAAATTTAATTCCTGAGAGTATTTTAAACGAGTTATTGAGCACGTCAAACGAGATCGCATGCCAAAGCTACGCCCCCGGAAGTTGAACCACCAATTTACTTCAAACGGGGCGTTCTGGCGCGCTTTATGCGCTTCATCTCTCACGGTTAGGTTTTTGGACATTCTTGATTCTACATTGTTTCTCAACAATGTCAGGCCTCGAGCCTCATTTTAGCTCTGTGCTTCTCGCAGGTCCGTAGCCACCAGCATCTCTTCTTAGAGATTCGCTACCGCACTTAGCTATTTTATTTCATTATGTCTCAGAAGCATATTTCTCATATTTGACATTAATGAAATGACACATTATTTTCATCGCATCTCTATGCTTATGGTTATTGCTATTCATTATGCCTCGCATAACCGGGATCGTTACCGCAGCGGTTCGCGTTTTTCGATCCTTCTTTGCATGTCCCCAACGAGGTCGGGGTATACAGGGAGTTAGGCTCGATCTCGTTTGAACCCTTGCAAGATCAGCCTCGGCAACTCGGGGAACACCTCCCATGGCGAAGAAAAGAAAGGCGAGGGAAAAAAGAGATCCTATCAGGGCCACCGAGGAGGCCCCCGAGAAATAAAGGAACGCGATGGCACTTGGAGCACCTTTGCTCAAATCCTTCAACGACCGCCCACATATGGCACATTCAGATCCAATGCCCACTCGAGGCGCCAATCCCTTCACAACAAAACTTTGGAAATTCATATACTAGTCGAAAAAATAGAGTGCAAGGACCGAGACAGATGGTTAATTTATTAATGGTATTTCTATTCCATGACTTCTCCGACCAAAAGATTATTTTGCACTGGGGTCAGCTTCCCCCATGTCAAAGACCTGTGGGAAACCTACCAAGAGCAAGAGGCGAAGGTGAACCCTATCTGTTTCTACCACACCTGGCTTGGAATTGCTCGAGACGGCATTAAGGAACAATATTACCCCGTGGGGAGTTACAGGACAAATACATCCAATGGACCACGCGGCAACAAAAGTATCAAGATGTACATGAATCGACGAACTGCTCCATACCTCGTGCACAAAGTTGGGTATTAAATATTCGTAGAGAAATTTGGTGCTCAAGTATCATGCACGTTCGCACAATGTATTCTAGAGGAAATGGAGTTCCTTTGACATTACATTCGGCACGGCAGATATCACTATGCCGCCAAGATCGGCGAAATTTACAGAAGCAAAGCCAGACTTTGATCTATAAACTGGAAGGTTCGAACCAAAGAACAAGGAGCAAGGCCAAAGCAATGCGACTTTAAAACACCACAAATCCAAAGAAGGACATAGGAAGTGGTGTGAATCTACAGGTCACCACCATAGCAATGTTAGTGTCGGGCCAAAATGCTCTTTGGTGGCCGAACTAAAGGCACCCATCTGATGTACTTTTCTCCGATCCTGTGTTAGAACTGCATAAAGGAAACGATTAAAGGAAGCATCATTGATGCGGATCCTGCATATTTGTTTCCACCACCAAGATCCCAAGGAGGGTCCAGAGATCTAGAGAGGGAGCGCTCTGCATGCAGATGTGGGTAAAGGGTTCTCCGCCGAACATAGTGAAGCCAAAGAACCTCATCGCAGGTCACAGTGGTTTTTGCCCACCAACCATAGCACACCCGCAATCGTATACCATCGCGATGGCTCCACCTGTGGAGAGATCTCGTATCCACGCAAGAGAACACGCTTTTCCGTATTGCAAGATTTACCATTCACTTGGATGAGGCTGTGTGATGTTGCTCCCTCTGATGTAGCCGATGTATTATCGTCAACCATACTTGTGGAGGCGACATGTCAGTGGTATGAGTCTAGGCCTCGTGTTGTTATTATTACTTTGGGAAATAACGTATGTGACAACGAGGTAGTACCGCCTCCCCGCTATCTCTTTTCGACTACCGCAAAAACAACGCAAGATTGTTTCCCAAAACCAGAAATTCATTTTCTCTTAATACCTTACCTGGCGTGGAAAGAAGAATATTGTGGCGACAACCTTGAAACATGGCTCCCTTGCATGGTCGCAGCAGATGGACAAAGTCGTGGAGAAGTCACGATGACAATTTCTCCGCACTCATAGAGGTTCCTCCACACCTGTCAGACAAGCACTCCATTGATTTGACTCTAACGCATCACCGGCCGATGTTGCCATACATCCCGCAACTACACATACGAATCCAAATACATGCAATTTGCCCTGAGCTAATAAAGAAACCAAATTTACTAAATGCATCCAAAGATGAAACCAAGAATTACAGTCCATGACATACATCCTTCAACACATCTACTACTTAGTTCAATGTGACTTGCCTCATCGCATGGAGGATCTCAACGCAATGGGGACCATTGCTTCCTAAGGAGGGAGGAATGATCCAGATATACCTGCGGCCACCCACCTATTCCATTTGACTAGCACCATCAATTCTTGCGCCTTTTTCATATTCAACACAACTTACTATTTTTAGCAAAGTTTTTGGGGTCCTCCATCATAATGCTTTTGGGGGCTTAATGATCCAGGTGGATATTGGTGGCCACCCACCTATTCCATTTGAACCCCCATCTTTAGTTTAATTTTTCTAAGTTGCAACAAACTTACTAGTTTTAGTAATTTTTCTAGTCCTAAACTTTCGGGAATGCTTGAGGCCCTAAAACGATAAGCTTTTTAGCATGGTCTGTTCAATGTTGCTCACTAGTACTAGTCCCTGACAGATCTTTATAACGATCTATCGAGCACGTCAAACCCGAGACGATGCCAAAGTTACGCCCCCCGGAAGTTGAACCACCAATTTGGTTTGCAAACGGCGCCCAAGCGCTGGCGCCTCATCTCCTACGCTAGGTTTTTGGACGTTTCATTCTGGCATTGTTTTCAACAGCCATAGGCTCCCAGGCCTCATTTTAACATAGTTCGTAGGTCTCCGTAGCCACCACATTCTTCTCGCAGATTCGCTACCAACACCCTAGCTATTTTATTTCCATTATGTCCGTAAGGCTATTTCCTATTATTTGATATTAATGAAATGATGCATTATTATTTCCGCCGCATCTCTATGCTTGTTATTATTTCTATATTCTATTTCATTCCCCGCATAAATCCGGATCGACCATGAACTAAAAAATACTTTGGTTTTTGAGGAGCAATGCACCGTTCAAACATGGTGAGAAAGTACAAGTACTCAATAGAGTAATAAACAAGCACACATAAATGTATTTCTTACCATGCATCATGTGTGAGCCGAAAGTGAGTCTCATGAGTGAGCCCTCCCATGAGAATTCCCTCATAAAAATCGCAAGAGGAGAGGGTGCATACCCTTTGGAACACTCCATCAATGGTAAAACATACTCTCAAGTGATGTCATTGTAGGCCTTAGTAACAAGGCTCTCGTCACTCCAAGGACTTCTTCCTTTGAAATTCCATGCCAAAGCCATCCACCATCATGTCGCTATGAGAAGATCTTTCTTCCGACATGGAAGCCTCTCATAATCCTCTAATGTCAAGGTATCTTCCTTGCATTCACAATGTGCCTTTCCCGAAATATCATGAAAAGTATGGGAAAAATTTCTCGCCCAAACTCTCCCAAGTGTAACCACAAAGAACAACAACCTTTGTTGCTTCCTCATCTCTCCCTCATACAAGCCATGAAGTGAGATCATGATGGTCAACTTGTATGATGCCCCATACCAACAAGTCTTTGTCGCTTCTATCATATGGGTGCCCTTCCATCCAATTGGTTTCCTTCCCTCCATACAAGGCTTCCTTGAGAAAAACACATTAGAAATACATGGAAGCAAGATACAATAAAAACAAGTTTCCAAAATGACAACCGTAGAGTGAATCATGGTCCCTCTCATGGAACCAACGCAAAGGCATCCTTGTTCTCGTACTGTATCAATGAATAACAAGTGCTTGCCAACCACTTGTTTACACGTCATTACCATCTCAGGATGAAAGCATGAAGTTACAATATGGTGTCAATGGGGCACACCAAGAATCATGTGGCTTCCCCCACAACCCATCAAAAAGATAGCCGTAATCAATGCTACAAGTAGCCGCAAGTACATCATCATACAATATGCAAGAAGAGATGATTCTTTCTCATATAATTAAGGTTTTCAAATAAGGAAAGTAAGTACAATACAAAATATGAAATTATACCTCTCCTCCATCATGTACTTGAGGTCTTGAGTCAAGTCATTCAACCGGAAATTCACCCTCACTCTTAATGAGTAGGAAGGTGGTCATGTGATATCCTCTCTATCACCATCTAGCAAGCATCCTTCCATATGCTAAAATATGTCATGCCGAATGCCCTCCCAAGTGAACTACCCATCGCATGGAAGCACAGCACATTAAAGTGCATAGAAGAGAAGTCCTCAAGGTGTCGCACAGTGCCTTTCTCCCCCGAGACTAGCATCTAGCTGAAGACCAGAATAGATGACCACATCATCCACCATGAAGTATTTCCATTCCGGTCATCAAGAATCATGCATGCACCAAGATCCTTGGAGTAGTCTACCAAGAGCGCCGAGATCTTCAAGAAGGATCAATCCTCCTAAGAGACAATGCCAGATCCGGCATGTGAAGCCTCCTCATGTCATGACCGGCTACCTGAAACTGCCAAAGTCTTCCTCCACACTCTTCACTTCTCAAAAATCCAAGAGTGGTGAATACAAAGACAAGATGTCTTTCATCAACTCCAAATCGTGGCTCTCATGGAATGCCTCCATGTAGTGAGACATCAATGTCAAGATTAGATCGCACATATGATTGGGAAATCCTTTGCCCTCGCTCTCACTACCACACAAACTGCCTCGCCTTTCCTTGCATTAGTTTTCTAAAAATAGAGAAGGGTGTGTGCTTCTCATCAACCGATGCTACTCTTCCTCCCTACCCTCCTTCCACTTGTGTTTTGCAAATTTTGCGTCGCTTATTGATTGTGCTTGGAACTCCATGTATGAGATCCTCGGGGAACTTTTTGTAAGGATACAAGAACTTCCCGTTGGAGCATGTGCTCCTCCTCCCTCTACATGAGGCATCTGATGTGCTCTAGATGATACTGCTGAGCAGTTCTCATCTTCCTCAATGTGTATGGGCAACATCTCAATAGTCGGATCCTCCTATGAAAAGGAGATCCCCATTCTCTTGTTCAAGAATATGAACTGAGGTCTTGCTTCGGAAATATGTAATGAAAGATGTCACCTCCCATAGTTTTTTGAAGTGGAGTTTCCTCCATCACACGTGGGCAGTTTTGTTTTCAGCCCTTGCCCATGTGTCTTAGGGAGTTTTGCACCAAACCTTCCCATCAAAGTTTCTATGAATATTTCATAATAGGAAGTGTTTGCATTCTTTAAAGAAAAAGATTCAAAAATCCACCAAGGCATGAGCCTTACCTTCCGAAATGCAAGACCACACCGATGGCTTCATCTCCGTAAATATGGTGCACCGCAACAGGACTTTAGCTCCTCCACCCAAGCTCCACTCGAACATGTAGGTGATCCAAAAAAGTAGATAGAAGAAATCTATTTTCATCCCGCTACTAGTTCTTCTCTACCTGGATCTGAAATTCTGTGGAAATCAAGATGATCTCTAAACCCCTCAAGATGAGATTCACTCCCGCAACAAATCACTAGGAGTCTCCTCTTAGGCATTTTTCCTCCTCCCATCCATCTCAAGATAGCTCAAGTAATTCTGATCGCACCGTGCATCATGGAGTGCAACAAAGATGCTCACACTTGAATATGAAAAATCTAGATTCAAATTTCAGATTCAACCTCTTTGGAGATCCCATCTCCAATCTCATCTTCTTCAACTCTCCTTTGAAAGCTCGTATAGATTTTGGAAGAAGATTTGTAATATTGTCTTCCTTTTCTTCTTCAGCATACTAAATTTTTTCCGGATTCTTTCCATCTCTCCTTCCTTTTGATAGCCGGATCTCATTGTGCCGAGCTGCAGATCATGCTTTGATACCACCGTAATATTCCAAATTAGAACAAACTCTTCATGAATCATGCATCAAAAACGCATTTCCAACAAAATTTGCAATAAAAAATTAAAAATGGACTTCTGGATCCCATATATTAATCAATATGAAACCTAAATCCAAGAATAGAGTCAACAAAGCAAACTAGGTGGGTTAAAGTTAACTTCCCACACCTAGGATGGCCAAAAAAGTGCTGCAAAACCCCAAGATTGCAAAATACCGGAGTTGTTGCATAAGGGATCGCATAGTCTAAGAGAGGTTTATCAGAAATAGGACAACAACATATCTATCATATATTAATCAAATATACATTAAGAACCTAGATCTAGTCTCCTTATACAAAATACAAGATAACCAAGAAGGGTTTCTTATCAAACACTTCCGCATACAAAATGATATTTAGGTATCATCAATCACCACTCAGCAATGATCACAATATGATAAAGGCTATATGAAAATAAAGGACTAATGTATATCCCTCAAGGGATTCCCCCCACAAAAGAGTGAACTTTGAACGGCAGGAAACTCAACAATAGAGCCACCAAACCATGCACTACACCTAGCTTCCAAAATAATGCATTCCCAGCGTAAAAAATGATGGGAATGTATGGGAAATGTGTGTTCGATACCAAATATCCGAAATAAGCTCCTGAGCTCTCCAAACAGGGTTTTCCCAAGTGAAGGAAATCTTCTCCAATCGAAAAATAGCTCGTAAAACCGAGATTCCACCTTTCATTACCGCACCCAAGAATAACGTTGCACCTCGAAAAGTTGTGTTGATGATGAATAAGCTTGGCCTCAAAACCCCGCCGTGAAATGATAAATAAAAACTCTCCCCAAGGAGCTCCTCAAGGAGAGAGGTGGGGATTCCCACTCAGAACACCAAGTGCTAAATTTCCGCAACTCGCTTAAGCAACAAAGAAAGAACAAGTCTTGGTAGTCAAGAATAATAATCTAAGACATGATGAATAATGTTTCCATCCTCTTCCTTATATAATATATGAGTTTTCTTTCCCTTGGCCCCACCACTAGTTCATATCTATCCAAAGATGCATCTCCCTCCAAAATTGCGTTATTCCTCCTTGATTCCTCCTCCTCTAACACCGTGTTGTTGACTTAGTCAAAGCAAGTCATGATTTGTCCTCGTTCACACATCTCGAGGTGTTTTATTAGACTGAAAGAGCATCCCCTTTCACATTTGGAGTATTTTATCCTCCTTAGGAGACTTACGGGTTTTTCTACCCATTTATTCACCGGCTTGTCGTCGTCGCTAACTCTAATGTTCCATTTAGGCTTGGAGGCTAAAATTTTGGAACATTACATGGTACTTGCACTTCAATTGGTTTAAGAGGTAAAAAGTAATAGCTTTCTCTTTCCCTAAAATATTTGACATTCATGATAGCTCATGACTATTTTGTAAACATCAGAAAATAATCTTGGCTAACAGAAGCCCACCAAGTCTTATTAGCTTTAGTCCTAACAAATATGATTGCCATGTCATCTTTATGAAAAATTGTCATGATTTTTTGAACTTCTCCTCTTCAACCAAACAATTCAAGAATACTCCACCCCGATCTTTCGAATATAAAACACCATTAAGAAATGCGTAAGTAAGAGCCTTTAACTTGCAAGTATCTATCCTTACTACTTGGAAAGTTGGGAGGAGAGTTCAAATGTTGCAAAACATTTACTATATTAGTACAACAAGAAAAGATAGAGAGAATGTAAAAATTTCGGTAATGTTTCGCGCATCTTGTTCTTCAAATGATGCAAAACATTAAAATTGATGTCCAAGGCATGAAGATTTGAATCGGCCATGAGCTTCACCAAGACCCGTCCTTGATCAACTTTGTGGGCTTGATCTCCAAACCATACTCTAATGTGAAAAGATTCATTTACCTCGCCGCTCTCCAGGATCATTCTGTAAACACATCTTTGACAATAGAATTTGGAACATATGCAATGACATGCGAATGTAAATGTAGACTTGGAAGTCCTTCAATGCTTTGACTAATGCCAGCCCCGTTTCTCAATGATTTTATACTTCAAGGTCAAAGGCTCTTATAATTCTACCGAAGAATGTGATGGGTCAGCTCGGCACTCGATTTTTCTTTTGCATGAGGAAATAAAGAGTATGCTCCAAGGAAAATGATAAATTCAAGTGTATAATCCGAAATAATGAGTAGGGAGCTGATAAAGCCAAATTAAATTGATTGAATCATTTCTTTCGCCTTTCATAACACTTTAATTCACTATCTTTTCTTCATCATGTCATGGTTTGCCTTAAATATTCAACAAGATTGGTAACAAACCTTCGTCAAAAAATTCATTTTTTCCATTTAATGACTCCATTTTTTTCACTTTGATAGTCGAAAGTTTGAATTGCTTCAATCCTTGAAGGATCTATTCTAATTCCATCTTTTGATATGACATGGCCTAGCAATTTACCTTCCTCCATAGCGAAAAATACTTTATTCTTTTGTTTACAGAAAATGCAACTTTTCACATTCGGAAGATCTGTTGCATTTAATGTTTTTCTTGGAAAAAATGATATCAAATAAGATAAATGACCAAAAAAGACATCATTTTCATTGGAAAAAGCAATGTCCATTGCTCAACAAAAGTAACCCTCGTATTCTTCAACTAAAGGAATTTTTACGTACATGAAGGTACCCCGAAGGTGTTGTTAAGGTAGTCTTCTCTGATGATCCGAGTGAACAAGAATCTCGATTATAACCAGAGTATCCAGGCTGAAATTTAATATCCAACTACCCTCCGTAAAAATATGGTCCATCTCTTGCGAGTGTGTAATTTTTCTTCAATGCCGCTTTTTTTGAGATTTCTAGAATCAATGCACAAGCAAATTTCTACTTCCCTTACTAGCACTAGATTAGACATCCATTGAAAGAGAAGAGGCACAATCATACCACAGTGAACAATTCATTTACCCCCTCCTTCTCCGAATGAGTAACAACTTGGGATTCATTCTTCTTATCTTCTCGACTTTGTAAAAGATTTTTTGATTCAACTTCAAGGGAATGGCATGTCACAATTAGGATATTATCATATAATTTGGATCGAATATTCCCAAGAAAATATATCGTAAAATTGAGACATAAGCGCCGCATATTTACCTTTCATTTCTACACTCAAATATTTTGAAATTTTTTCCATTTTTTGGCTTTTCCGTAGGCGTCATTATTGAGATCTTCCAACTCTCACTCGTCTTTCCGTAACATGGCCGCCTTGTGTGCAACATCATCTTGATAAAAAATCATTTCCAAAGGTACAAAACCTCTTGCAATGGAGTTATCTTTCCCAGTTACTCAATCGCCGTCGCATGGATTTCTTTATTGTCTTCATAGCATTGGTTGTCCATTTGAGAACTTATAAACTCTTCTTCCGTCTACAAGAAGTTGTCGATCTATTTATCATCTTGAAAGAATTTCCTAACATTGAACATTATCTCCGGGAGAGCAGGTGGTTGATTTTTACATTTATCTCATACTTATTATTAGGATACAATGGAATTTTCTGAACACGTTAGTCAAGTGGTTGTAGAATCAACATTAACATTGTTGTCTCTTGGAATTAAAGATAAAGAATAATGCGTAAAAATGTCTTCAAGATGTCTAGCACTACGTTTCGATAAGATCACATCCTTGGATTCTTGACCGGTACTCCCTTGGCTTGCTTTATCACTAACTCCTGAGCCTATATACAAAAATCTTCTTTGTACCTGAACTTCTTGAGAATTTTCTGCATCGACTATCAAAGTCCTCATTGAGTTTCCGCTGTTTGAAAAATTCAAAGGCCAACCAGAGGACATCGAACATTGGGAGGGATGTTTCTAATGACTAATTTGCTGTGGTTGTAATCCATAATCACTCCCAGCCTCTCTTTGCCCAAAGCTCCATTGAAGTCCATATCCACAAACTACTTTCCTCATCCGTGTAAACTGGCAAATAGGATGGTTGAAATTTTCAATTGTTTGAGAGACCCTTCGTATCAAAAAATTTTGATTCTTCCATTGTTCCACTTTTTTGAGTGTGAGACTCTTTGGTTCCACATCATTCGGGCACTATTTTGCTACCGCATTTGCTAATTCTAAAACAAAATTTTCTACAATTTCTTCAATCAAATCTTCTAAGACAAGTGAACATTCATCATTGAACAAGATAAATAGACTCGACACCGTATGAACAACATGTATAGGATGGTTATTTGGCTTTTCTCAACTAATGATCATGTACTTCATCTTACTTTCGATATAATTTCCTAAGATGTCCAAAGACGAGAATGATAGCATAAGAAAAATCGATTGGTATGTCTCTAAGCTCCGCTCTCCATGACCGAGGCAAAGTAGCATTCCATATCCGTATGATATATCACCATTAAATCATACATGAGGATATCTTGGCTGATTTTCTAATGACAGAATACTAGGTCCTTGATGAGGCCAAGACATTCACCCTCCATGAATCAAATGAGTAAAGACCAGATAAGGCCAGGATTTCCAATCCTAATATGTCCATAATGGCCTTGGGAATGAGGTTAAGAAAGGCTCCGTAATCAAGCATTGCATTATGAAGAATGAAGTCATGGAGTTTGAGGATTAGGTAAAATGTAGGGATCCCCATATTCTAAATCGCCATCACCGCAGGGACCAAAAAGAAGCTCAAGTAGACTGAATATCACTCACATTAACCATATTAGAAATTTGGTAAAATCTACAACGTAGCAACTTGAACTTTGTACCGACTAGCCTTAACTATTTCGGTTAGAGGAATGGAGACTTTCAACTTGGTAATTTAATTTTCAAGAGAAAAAAGAGAAGAATGTTTTTCTACCTCTTTCAATGATGCATATTTTTTATCAAGTTGATATTTCTATGAAGAATATTTCTTCTATTCACACAATGGACTTATTTATCTTTCCTTCTCACCCAATAGAATAAGCTTCAATATCCTTAATATGATCCAGGTTTTACCAAGTCCCTTGTCTACTTAGATTTCATGTTGGGTCTTCAATCAACATCTACTTTTCCTGAGCGTTCGTTTTTATTAGAGGTTATAGGAATATCTTTATTCCTCAAGCCATACCGTTTCCTTCACCTAAGAGAATTCTGATATACCCTTCCGATAACCTCAAGGCACACCATAATATTTATTTGACAATACAAATTATTGATGCTTAGTGCACAAATTTTTGCAAAAAATTGATCTTCTTCAAGAGGAAAATAGGTTGTTGATTTTTCGGCAAATGGTTCCCGCCGTGAATTTCTTATTCATCATCCGCATCGTGCCTTCAGATAATTTAAATGGAGTGAATTTGCTATTGACTTTGTGGGTCATGACCTCTATTCCTTTGTTGATCAGTGTGTTTGGTCATTTTGATTGCCGAAATTGGGATTTCATTTTATGTTTAGTTTGTCAATCATCGATGAAATTTTATCCATTATCTTTCCATGGTCTTGATCAAGGTATCTAATTTTCCTTATGATGAACTGGATGTTTCTTCTTTGATAGTGTCTCGTCTTGATTTTAGACTTCTGATTGATCAAATCTGCCCCACGTCTTTGCTCCACTTTCCGCATCTCAAGGGTTGAGGGTTTCTTTCCTCAACCGATAGGCCATGTCAGGGATCGGGAAACTGTGAAATGAATTAAAGAAAGTCCTGGAGGAGGCTTAGTATTCTCTGGATGGTCTGAATCATATATTTTGTTGAATCTGCTTCGTAAAGTCCGGGATAGACTCGTTGGGATTCATTTTCAAGGAATTATACTTAACTAAAAATCAGAATGGATTTTTATTCTCTTCCCATTTTTCCATAAAAATCAATCATCATTTATGTACCTATTGAACTAGCTATGAGGAGCTGAACCCTTTCTTACCCCTCAAGAAACTATCGCATTCCTACATCATCATTATCGATCTCTTCAAGATCTATGAAGTGAAGTAAATCACTTTGGAAACATGATGATAGGTTGTAACCTTCATTCAACAAAGTAGGGAAGCCTCTAAATCCATAATTTGAGGTAGTGGAGTAAGATGCCATGGGTAGAATCAATGGAGAAAATTTGGCCATGAATAATGAAGAAGGTGGTGGAGGTGTTGATGGAGTGAAAAAAACTTTCGCAGGTAACACCGAATGAAAGGAGGGACCGATGATGTAGCTACATAAGGAGGTGAGATGAAATTTGGAGAAAAATTTTGCTACTAATACCGAAAATGTGCTTTCTTTGAAGTTTTGAAATTTTTCTACCAAGCCCTTGAGTTTATGAAAATTAGACCAAAATTCACTACTTCCACTCTGGACCAAATATTCAAAAATGGTGCATGATCAGAAGTTGAAAGGATCAAATATGGCTTTCCGAAAGAAATTTTTCGGGGATTTGTTTCTAAACAAATATTTTTCGATTTAGACTATGTACCAAATCTTCTAGAACAAATCGCTAGACAAAGATGAATGGTTTGACAAGTGATTGAATATCTTCCAACCCCAGACTTGGTTTTATGTTTTCTAAAAAATACTCTCGTGATCAAGCACAATTGGTGAGGGATTTGGGTCTCTGGATTTGACCTAGTATGTCTTTTAGGGAGCCAACTTAAGATAGGAATTTTAGGACTTTGTTTAAAATTTAAAATTAACCTATTTTGAAAGCTAGAGCTTGTCACCTACAAGTCTAACTTTCAAAGGATTAAATAAATACTCCTAGGTAATGTTTATTAATCACCCCCTAAGCATGGGAACCAAGAATGTTAACACTCTCCTACCAAGGTTGAAAATAGGATTGGAGAAAGGTAAATCATTGTGACTAAACTTTAGGTCAGTAGCTAGCCCTACCAGACCAAAGAGGGCTCTTTCTTGTCACTTTAAATATTTAAACTAATGGCCGAGTATTATAAGATTTTAGGCTAGATAAGTAAGCTTAAATGATTAAATTTTTTTTGATATTTTGAATTTTGGATAGGAAAGTCAATGAATGGATTGTAAATGGGGTTTTAGGTTTGAACTTTGAGGTTAACCGTAGAGAGTGTGTGAGGAAAGACAAGTAGTTGGGAAAAAATATTAATCAGTCATTGAGTATAGGATGAAGATGGAGTAGATATTGAATGAGAACCGAGGTGAATTCATTCAATTTAAGAAGAAAATAAACATAATATGGTGAATCTTGTCTAAAAACAAGAGCATGCATAACATGAATTCTTCTCTCAAACTTACAAGACAAGACATAAGCAAGGAATAAGTATACATGGAATTAAGCATAAGATGACAATCAAACATGAGAAACACATATGTTCCAAAGCATACCACAAGTATCTTATGAATATTTCGCAAATTTGTCTCTAATTTCATTCCACAAACTAGTTACAAGAGCTCCATTGCAAAATATGAGACTATCCAACCCCACAATAAGACAAAAAAGAGTCTAACAGAAAATAAGATGAAACCTCATCATGTTGAATCCCATCCAAATGGATGATGAATGCAGCATATTTATTTCTAGAAGTCACAGGAGGTTAGAAACCATTCCTCAATTTAGCTACAAACTAGGAGTGTTTGTACCTTACATTACACCATAAATGCACGTTAGGAAGAAAAAAACTAACCTAATTACTTTAATGAAAAATCATAGCCTCGAATTTGCGACCATTTCTCGAGCTATCAAAGGTGTATCGAGGAATCCACTAATCATGACACTCACTCGAAGAATTTCAAAAACATATTACATAAGCGTAAGAGAACTTTGGAGGAACTTTTGGAGGCACTTTCTTTGAGAATCACCCAGTGGGTGAGGTTTTATACCTACCTTGCCCCATTGAATCTCTCGCAAACCCTAATCTTATTTTCTTTCCCCGACCTAACCTCTTGACCCACTCCACTCATCCATCAAACCAAATCAAACAAACAAAAATTGTACTCATACCAGCTCAGCCCTAATTCATCCAAATTCTCTGGTCGTGACTTTGTGGAGAGAGCTCCTCTCCGTTTGGTAGGGCTAGCTACCAAGCTAAAATATTCGTCGCGGGTCATTTCCGTTTTGAATCTCTCTCACTTAGAGATTGGTGGAGTGATCGTCAGTGGCCTTCGTGATAATTCTTCTAAATGGAGTGTGAATTTTCTCGCTAAATTTTGGATCCCGACCTTTGTTCCCTTTGCTTGATCCTCGTATTATGGTCGTTAATTTTGACCCCGAAATCAGGATTTGTAAAGGAGGGTTCAACTGTCAATTGATGGACATTTTATCCATCATCTTCTCCATGGTCTTGATCAAAGGTATCTAATTTTCCTCTCAAGAAGGGACGTTTCTTCTTTGATAGGACTTTTTCTACGTATTTTACCTGATGATAAAATTGGCTTCCACGCTCACCGCGTTTCTATGCATTCTTCAATATTTGATGTGGGTTTATTTCCCTCAACCGATAAAGCATGTCAGGATCGAAACCATTAGGATAATGAAGTAAAGCAAGTCCTCGGAGGAGGCTTAATATTCTCTCGGAGTTGAATCATATATTTTGTTGAATATGGAAGGAAGTCTGGAGCGTAATCATTTGGATTCCTTTTCAAGGCATTATACTCAACTAAAAACTGTAGCACTTTTCTTCTCTTCCCATTTCGCCATAAACAACTAATCAAATAAGTTGTGAGGTACTTATTAAACTAGTCGTTAATTAGCTAAATTATTTTCTTTACCTTCTGTGTTGAACGATAAATAATGATGCGCATCTGCATCATCACACGATCTCTTCAAGACATATGAATTCAATCACTTTGGCAACATGCTAATAGGTTGTAACTTCGATGTGCCACCGAAAGAGGAGGCCTCCGACCACACTCGAGGTATGATAGCCACAATAGAATCATCGGGAGAAAATTTGGTCATGACTAATGGAGGAGGTGGTAGGAGGTGCCGATGGAGTGAAAATTATACAGGTAACAATGTAATGATGGTTAGAGGACCGATGATGTAGAGCGACAGAAGGTGATATGACAAGTGAAGCAAATTTGTTGTCGATACCGAAAACAGGGTTTCCTTCCGAAGTTCCTTGAAATTTGTCTACCAAGCCCTTGATTTTATGAAAATTAGACCAGATTTCACTATCCAATTCAGACTAAAATATTCATAAAATGGTGCAAAGGACTGAAATTGAAAGGATTAAAGGTGGATTCTCGAAAGAAAAGTTTCGTACTCGTTCTAAACAAAGAATTTTCGCACTGGACTATATACTATAATTGAACAAATATCGAGGCGCATAATTTTATTTTAAAAGGGAGGAATAGCGCTTCCAACCTTCCAAGACTTGGTTTTATGTTTTCTCGAAAAGAATCTCAGATCGTCACACAATTGGTGAGGGATTTGGGTCTATTTGACCTAGTATTTCTTTTAGGAGCTATCTTAAGATATGAATTTTAGACTTTGGTTTAGAATTCTAGAACTAACAACCTATTTTGAAAGCTAGAGCTTTGTCACCTACAAGTAGTTAAATTTCAAAGGATTAAAAGAAATAATCCTGTGGGATGTTTAGCAATCGCTCCCAGAATGGCGCCAATAGCTGTTAACACTTTCCCAAAATTCCCAAGCTATATGATTGGAGAAAGGTAACCACATAATTAAAATTCTAGGGTCGTGTAGCTAGCCCTACCTAAACCGTAGAGGGATATAGCCTTGTCACTTTAAAATGCTCAAATGAATCATTGAGTATCACTATATTTTAGGCTAGATATGTAAGCTTAAATTAGTAAAATTTGTTTGATATTTTGGTCATGGATAGGAAATTCATGAATTGATCATAAAATTAGGTTTTTAGGTCTCGAACTTCGAGGTTAACATGCAAAGAGTGTGTGAGACAAGATGTATTTTGGAAAATATTAATTTGGTCTATTGAGTAGCATAATATAGTGAGATTGAATGAGCACTAAGGTGAATTCATTCAATTTAAGAATAAAATAAACATAATATGGTGTGAATCTTGTCTAAAACAGAGCATGCATAACATGAATTCGAAATTCGTCAAAATTACAAGATAGACATACATGAAGAAGTAGACATGGAATTAAGCATAAGATAATAAGCAAACACGAGAGACACAGAGAAACCTAAAGCATACCCAAGTATCTCACAATATTTCTCACAAATCTGGCCTCCCCACTCCATCTGTTAAATCAAGTTGTTCAGTAAGAGATCCAATGCAAAATATGAGATTGTCCAACCCCACATAAGACAAAAGAGAGTCTACTCTAGGTAGGCAAAATATGGACCATGACACCTCATCGTATCGAAATCCCATCCAAAATGGATCATAAATGCAAAAATATGAGTCATTTCCTATTTTCAGGGAGGTTAGAAACCATCTTTAATTTTAGCTACAACCAGGAGTGTTTGTCCCTTACATTAATTACAAATTCCATCATAATAGAAACAGAAAGAATAAGTCCCAATTACTCTAATGAAAACTTCATAGCCCCGAATTCAGGACTATTTTTTAGCTTGACAAGTGTAATGAGGGAATCCAATGCTAATATGTGACAATTCTGAGTGAAGAATTTAAAAAGCACATTTAAAAGGGTATGTAACAGAATTTGGAGGAATTTTGAGGGGCACTTTGAGAATTACAAATCCATTTCTCAGTGAAAAATCAACTAGCCCCGTATGTCTAGTTTCTAGAATATCTTGAAATTTTTTCAAAATGGACCACGAGATGGCCTTCGCAAATCCATTCTCCCATGGCCACTTAAAGCGTAACAAAGGGTCCAAAAAGGAGGTGAAATATGAAAAATAGGTGGTTTCGAGCATGTTTTCCCAAAATTGAATCTTTTCATGCCACGAGGGTTATTGATCTATGATGTACTAATAAAAATACATGAATCCATTTAAAGAAATCACCATTTGGCTACCTCCAAAACAAAAAGTCATAATTTTTTTTATGCTTCCTTTGCAATGATAAATTTTAATTTCGCTAAAAAGTATTTAAAATACCAAAATTTCTCCAAAGTTTTCCAAAATTAGTTCTTTTACACCCGAAAGAGTGGCCACATAGCTAATGAAGCTTCTCAACCGATAAATCTAAGTTGTCCTTATCCTGAAATTCATTTGCACCTCTTTAAGCCTCGTTTTAAGAAATGGTATCCCCGGTACAATAATGACTTGTCATGTGCCTTAGCAACTTGTTATCCTTTTTAGAATTCTTCAATAACTTCTCCAAATGCTCATTAACTCTTGATATCCAAAGCTCTCTATCCTCATTGATTTCCATTGCAATTAGCTCATCAAATGTCAACTTTTCGTATTGATGAATTTTTTTTGTTTCTCTTGTCTAATGCCCTTTTTTAGGCCTCTTATTTTTGGTATTTTTGCATGTGCCTCAACCTCCATCTCCCGCACTTGGTCAACAACAACAATATTATTTTACATTTACCTTTGTTTGCCTCCATGTCCGATTTATGTTCACTTTGGAGGAGCCGAGTCATTTGCAATTGAAAATTTTTGATGATGTCTTCAACTCCATCCGACCTCCTCATGTTTTGATACCTCAAAGTTCCATCGGCACTAACTCATCATGCCGATTCAAAAGAGGTTGCTTCTCTATCTCGACATTTCTCATCATGGGTGCCAAGTGTAAGAAATATCCCGGTAGACTTAGGCACACAAGTCTCTGTCTCCTTCTCTTCTCATATGTGTGAGAAATCCCACAACCCTTAAAAAGGTGGACATCCGGAAGCCGAAAAGTCATGCTAGAAGTGCCAATGTCCCTTGGCTATAGTGATGATGTAATAGGAAAGACATAAAGTGTTGCCGATAAATTCTCCAAGAAGTCTTCCCATGTAATGTTTAGCTAGATGATGGTGATGAACACAATGAGCTTGATAAGGCTATGATGAAAGAGACTAGTATTATGATCTTTCTTCTACTCGAACCTTTCCTCAACCATCTTAATCTAGTTCTTGTGTAAATAATGAGGAAAATCAAGTTTTTTGACTTCCGGTAAAATTCATCAAAAGCCTCGATGTGATACCGTATAGCCTAGATAATCTTCTTAGCATGTAAAGTAATTCATTATAAACATCATCATAGGAGAATACTTGTTTGTTTTAGATTTTAAAAGGAAAAGAAATTATAGATCATCTCCGGCATGAAGCTTTAGGAGTCGATTGTAATTTTTTAATTTCAAGGTCCATACCCTTGAATCAATGGCTTCCATGGAAGGGATACCGTAGCTAGAGAAAATTAGGCCGATGATAAGCCGAAATCCATACCGCAAGAGCGACCTTTCCCCATATTGTAGCTAGTTGGAAAAAGGTTGGACAATCGAAGATGATACCCTCCTTCAATAAGCCTTTCGTAAAATGTTAAACACCGAGTTCTTGAAAGATATCTTCGCCAATGGCGAAGAATTAATCTCGTGCATGGTGAATGGCTCAGAAACATGAGATGGTACCCTCCTTTGAAACTCTTCTCGTCACTTTCCATGGTGTTGGTCACCGAATGAGATGAAAACCCTAAGTCGTCAATGAAATGAGTAATAGAATGAAATATGGATCTCAAAGGGTTTCTAAAGTTGCCAAAGTGGCTCTCATGCAAATGAAACAAGAATAATAAAAAAAGAAGAAGAATGAAGCCTTCATTTCCCTTTTATAATCTTTGACAACCCTTACCTTTTTCCTCGGACATTACATTTACTTTTAACCCTTTTTTCACTTGAACAATGAATTTTTACTCCTTTACATGGGATAAAAAAAATTCTAAATTTGATTTCCTTAACTCTCCTTGACTTTTTAAATGACCATTTTAAACCCTTTCAGGCAACTTGGAGGATGACATGATGGCTTTTTCAAATGTGAGGTAAGAAGACAAAATAACACCTTTTGAACCTTTCGACATAAAATGTGACTCTTTGGCTCTTTGGCAAGAACGATTGTTCGTTCCTCCCAACACTTGCCCTTCAATATCCTCTAGTAGAAATGCTTTGTTTCCTCTAAATGTCGTGATCTTGTAAGGTCTTTTCCATGGTATCTTTGAACTTCCCATGCTTACTCTTGTCTTCATTTCGTGCATCCTAGTGAAGAACAACATCCCCAAGCTTGAAATCATCTCGCCTTAGCTCTCCTATCATAAATATTTTTGATTTCTCATCATGAAGATTTTAAGTATGAATGAATAATTCATCTCTTTACTATTGTAGATGGATCATTTGATTATTCTTCGTTGAATGTCATTAGGCTCACTATCGATCTCTTGCAGAATTTTCATCACCCAGACAACTAGAGAAGAAGGGAACACCGTGTCATCAACACCATAGACAAGTTGGAAAGGTGACATGATGATCGATCTCTTGGTGCTAAATCTATCCTCCCATAGAGCATTGGTGAGTTTCTTGTGCCAATTTCTCTTGTTTTTCTCTTGCAAATATCTCTTTGATTATGTTCACCAAATATTTATTTGATGATTCAACAAGATGTTTTCTCGAGGATAGTATGTTGTTGAATGACCAAGCCTAATGCATATTTGTCACAAGTCAATCATCTTCTTAGATTTGAAGGCAACTACATTTTCAAAGGATGATCTTGTGTGGAAAACCAAAACAAGACAGAATATTTTTCTCAAGAAATCCAAATTATAACATTGTTTGTGGCTTGCTCGTGGGGATGGATTCAATCCATTTGGTGAAACAGCTGATGGGGCAGTGAGTATCCATTTCATCGAGTCGATGATGGAGGGTGAATCTCACCTATGAAATCAAGTCTCCACTATTGGAATGGTACTTAATTGGTTTAAGAGGTAAAAGTAAGAGCTTTCTCTTTTCCCCGAAATATTTGACATTCATGACAACTCATGACTATTTTGTAAACATCATAAAATAATCTTGGCCAATATAATCCCACCTCAAGATATTATTAGCCGTAGTCTTCCAATAAAGATGACCGCCATACCACCGTTATGGAAATCGTCAGTGATTTTTGAACTTTCTTTCAACCAAACAGTCCAGACACCCGTATCTTTCCAATATAAAGCACCATTAAGAATGCGCACTTAAGATCCTTTAACTTTAAAGATCTAGCATTACTAATTGGAAAGTTGGGAGGAGGGTTCAAATGTTGCAAAGCATGTACTATATCGCATACTGTATGATAGAGAGAAAATTTTTAGCTTATCTCTAGTAATGTTTCAAGATTTTGTTCTTCAAATGATGCAAAGAATAAAATTGAAGTCCAAGGCATGAAGATTTGAATTCTATTATGAGATTTTCCAGCCCTATCCTTTGATCAACTTTGTGGGCTTGATCTCCAAATCATACTCTAACAAAGCAAAGATCCATTTACCTCTCCGCCTTCAGATAATTCTCTGTAAACACATCTTGGCGTTAATTTGAACATATGCAATGACATGAGAATGTAAAAATGAACTTAAGTTTAGAATGTTTAAATAATGCCAAACCTTGCGCTAATGATTTAATACTTCAAGGATATGTTCCTTATAATTCTACCGAAGAAGGCGATGGGCCGCTCCGTGTTCTCGCTTTTCTTTTGAATGAGGACAACAACAAGAGTATGCTCCAAGGAAATGATAAAATCAAGTGTAGAATCCGGACTAATGAGTGATAGGAGAATGGGATAAAGCAAACTTAACTTGATTGAATTATTTCTTCACCTCTTCATACCAATTTAATTCACTATATTTATTCATCATGTCAGTATTTTTCCCTAAATATTCAACAAGATTGGGAACAAACCTTCTCAAAAAATTGATTTTTCCATTGAATGATCTAATTCCATTTTTTGTCTCCTCTATATTCAAATTTTTAATTGCTTCAACTTTAAGGATATATTCTAATTCCATCTTTTGATATGATATACCCCAACAATTTACCTTCTTCCATAGGGAAAGACCTTTCTGGCTTCATGATAAAGCAAACTTATAATGCCCTAAAGACTGTCAGAAGCAAAATATCCGTTTTGAAAAAAGATAGGTCACCAAGATAAATTAGACCAAAATAATATCATTACTGGAGAAAGTAATGTCCAGCTATCACTTAAAGTAGCCATCAGATTCTTCAACTGGAAGGTACTTCTATGTGACATGGAAGAACAAATTCTGTTGTTGGGAAGGTAGGGTCTCTCTGATCATCTAAGGAACAAGAATCATTATAACTCGTATCCATCCAGTAATGAATGAAGACCCAAACACTTTTTAGGAATATAATCCACCTTGAGTGGTAATTTTCCTTCACTAGACACTTTTTGAGATTTCGGAATTGCCTACGTTTTTCAATCTCTCTTGTCTTTCCCTGAATCGACCATACTAGGCATCCAATTCTGAAAAGAGAAGAGGCAAAATCTACCAAAGAATGAATAATCGTATTGCATCTTCTAATGGAGAGAAACAACTTGGGATTCATTCTTCAGAAGCCAGAAGGAAAGGTTTATCTGGATTTTCAAGGGCATGTATGTCGTTAATTATGTTTCATCATAGACTTTTATCGTAATGTCTTGCAAAATACATTTTAAAATTGACATAAGCGCTATGATATTTACTCAGTTTCCTTCATCAAATATTTTTTGAAATTTTTACCATTTCTTGATTTTCCGTAGTTCAATATTGAGAGATTCTAACCTCCACTTCTATCTAGAATATGGTTTGGTTTACAGGCAAATATTATCTTGACCAAAATGTTTCCAAAGGTACCAAAACTATTTCCATTGATTTTGTATTTCTAAAGCATCAGATCATGTGCCTATGATTTTGGTCATCTTTCATAGCATCAAGGTTGTCCATTTGAGAAATTTTATAATTTCTTCTTCCTTGTTGTAAGCGTTAATCTAGTTTATCATCTTGGGCACTTCAACATCGTAATATTATCCGTAGAAGGTGGTGTTTACATTTATTCCAGTATTTTATTAACATGACACAATGGAATCTCACGATGTCAGCTTGGCGTGCTTAGAGAATCCAAGAATAACCATTGTTGTCTCTTGGAACTGTAAAGACAACAGTACCCAAAAAATGTCTTTAGGATGTTTGTACTGTTTTTCTTTGCAAGAGGATCGCATCCTTCGATGCTTGTTCAAGACTTCTTTTCTGCTTTTATCACTAACTGAGTCCTTCCATATACGAAATATTTTTTCACTCAGCTTCTTGGAGGAATTTTTAGACCTACTTATCAAAGTCCATAGTTTAGTGCTTTCCCACGTGTTTGAACATTCAAAGTGTCATCCCAGTAGAGGACATTCAAACATTGAGCATTTCAATGACACTTAGGTAATGAATCCAATAGTCTAAATCAGCCCTCCTTCTTTCCAAAGTTCCATCGAAGTCCGAAATTGTTAAAACTACTTTCTCATCCTAAAACTGCAAATTGATATCCGAACTTTTCTTGTTGCTCGAGAGACCTTTAACAAAAAATTTCGATTTTCCATTGTTCCATCGTTTTTTTGAGGTAGACACTTCTCAATTCCACATCATTTGGAACTTTTTTTACAAATTTTCGTATTTTCCAATTTAAAAATAGAAATTTTATATTCTCTTTAATCAAATTTTCAAGATGGTGAATATTCATTTATTAGAACAAGAAGAGAAGCAGACTGTAATCAACAACATGGAAAAAACAGGTAGAATATTTATTTAGTTTTTCTCAAATGTTGATTCTCCAAAATACTTTTATCTGCATTTTCCCCAAATAGAGCCCTCCTAAGTCATTTAAAGACTTTGATAGTAGCACAAGAAAAATCAAGTCAGAAGGCACTCCAGCCTGGCCCCACAGACCGCAGTAAACCAGCATTCAGTTATGTACGAGATATAAGAACCAAAAAAACCATGAGGTACCCAAGAATGTATTTTCTAATAGACACCACTAGGTCCTTGATGAGTTCAATATATCACCCTCCAAATCAAATGAGTAAAGACCACTATACACCAGATGTCCAATCCCAATCATTCAGCATAATGTCTTTGGGCATGAGGTTATGAGAGTTCATAGAATCCAAGGCACAGAAATCGCTATCAATATGTTTCTGAATTCATGAGTTTGAGGCCTGTGTAAAATGGAGTGACTTGCATTTATTCTAACCGCTAATTTCAACAATACAGCATTCAAAAAAGAAGCCTAAAGTGATCATCACATTAACTATACCAAAAATTGAAAACTAAGAAATTTATAATTTGAACTTTGTATTTAATCATTATTAACTATTTAGGGGCCACATGGAGACTTAACCTGGTACTCTATTTTTCAAGAGAAAAAAGAAAGAGAGTTTTTCTACCTCTTTTCAGATGCAACTTTTTTCTCAAGTCAGATTTTAGTGAAGACTCTTTCTTCATCTCTTGCCTGACACATTATCTTTCCTTTGACCACCTGGAAGAAGCTTTGTTTCTTTAATATACTAGGAACAACAAAATCATTTTTACTAGATTTTGCATCAACTTCTTGATCAACATCATTTTCTGAGTGTTTTTTTCTTTTTTTATTAGAGGCTATAGAACTTTTCCTATCTCCTGCTTCAGCACTGCTCTTCTTCACGAAGAAAGATGATTCTCGTTATACCATCTAACAATATTTTCAAAATTGGATAATATTCGCCATCATTTGAAAAATACAAATTTATTGATCATTAGGCACAAATTCAACAAAGGTTAAAATGGATTCTCTTTCTGCCGAGGAAAATAGGTTGTTGATTTTCCCAAATAAATGTCCTCGTTACCAAGAATTTTTTCTTCATCATCTTCATTAGCCTCAGTATAATTTCTTCTAAAATGAGTGCCCAGAATTTTCATTAGATTCAGATCATGAACTTTGTTCCTTTTTCTTGATCTTAGTATTGTTGCCTGATTTTTGGACTCAACCAAATTGGATTTCTATAATGGAGGGTTCAAATTTTTTGTCAACTACTACTCCAAATTTTTTTCCATCACTCCTGCATTAGCCTGAGATAAAGGCATTTAATTTGCCTTGTGATGAAGAGACAGACGTTTTCTCTTTTTTGTGTGTCTTTTTTTTCCCACCACTTGACCTCATATTCAAATCTCGCTCACGTCGACCGTGTTTTGCATCTCTTTCAAGAATTGAGTGGCTTTCTCTCTGTCCCACAGGCGGTGCCTGATCGAAATCACTGCAACAACAAAGAAAGGCCCGAGAGAGGCTTAATATTCTCTCGAATTGAACTTATTTTGTTGAATCGTTAGTCAGAAAGTCTTTGGACAAACCTCCATCGTATCTTTTCACAACATACTCAACCAAATCAGAATGGGTTTTTATTCTCTTCTTATTTTATTTATAATAAAAATCAATGTTTTTGATAAAATTTGGTTGTCGTTAGTGAGGTGAGTAGTGTGAAACCATTTTCGTGCCTCTCCGAGAAACTATGGCATCTTGGCATCATCATTATCGATCTCTTCAAGATCCAAGCTAACGCTCACTTAAACAAGATGATAGGTTGTGGGAACTGATGTCGAACAAAATAGGAAGTCAAGGACCATAATTCGATGTAGGGAGGAGTCAAGGAAGAACTGGAAGAAAGAGCAACACAGCCATGACTGGGCGAGAGGAAGGTGGTGAGGTATCAGAAAGGAGCAAAACCTTCGTAGTAACGCGTGTAAGAAAGGAGGAAATGATGATGTAGCTATAGCAAGGGGTTAGATGATATTTGAGCAAACTTTACACGATACCGAATATAGGCTTTCTCTAAAGTTTCTTGAAATTTGTCTACCAAGCCCTTGAGTTTATGAAAAATTAGGACTGTACTTCACTATCGACTTTAATAAAAAGATTTAGAAAATGGTACAAAGGACTCAAAATCAAAGGATCAAAGGCGGGTTCTAAAAGAAAATTTTCGTACTTGTTTCTAAACAAATATTTTTCAATTTGACTATAGACTCGATTCTCTGAACAGCAACTGTATGCGTATAATTTGATTCGATAAGTGGAGGAACATCTCTTTTCCAACCTTCCGAGACTTGGTTTTATGTTTTCTAAAAAGACTCTTAGATCATACACAATTGGTGAGGGATTTGGGTCTCGGATTTGACTGTATGTCTTTCAGAGCCAACTTAAGATAGGAATTTTAGACTTTGGCTCGTAATTTAAAATTAAACCTATTTGAAAGTTAGAGTTTGTCACCTACAAGTCTATTAATCTTCAAAGGACAAAGAAATACTCCTAGGTAATGTTTAGCAATCACCCCCCCCGACAATGTAATCCAAGAATGTTAACACTCTCCCCAACTTCCTAAGGTCACAAGAGGATTGAGAAAGGCAACTACGTAATTAAACTTTAGGTCGTGTAGCTAGCCCTACCGACCAGAGAGGATCTATGTTTGTCACTTTAAAATAGTCAAATGCATGGATGAGTATCATAATATTTTAGGCTAGATAAGTAAGCTTAAATGAGTAAAATTTGTTTGATATTTTGAATTTTGTATAGGAAAGTCAAGTGAATAGACCGTAAATGAGGTTTTTAGGTCTAAACTTTGAGGTTAACTCAGAGGGTGTGTGAGGAAAGATAGGTAGTTTTGAAAAAAATATTAATCACCATTGAGTATAGTATGAAGATGGAGTAGATATTGAATATGACTGAGGTGACTTCATTCAATTTAAGAAGCTAAATAAACATAATATGGTGAATCTGCTTCAAAACCGTAGCATGCATAACAGAATCAAAGTCTCAACTTACAAGACAGAAGATACATAAATAATTATACATGGAATTAACCATAATAGAGTAAGAAAACATGAGAAACACATATGTTCCAAAGCATACCACAAGTATCTCACAATATTTCATGCAAATTTGTCTATGATTTCAGTCCCACAAACTAGTTACAAGAGCTCCATTGTAAAATATGAGACTATCCAACCCCACACAAGACAAAAGAGAGTATAATTATAGAAAATATAGACCATGAAACTCATCGTGTTAAAATCTCCATCCAAGATGGATCATAAATTCAAAAGATGAGTCATTTCCTAGTTTCTAGGGAGGTTAGAAACCATTCCTTAAATTTTAGCTACAAATTAGAGTGTTTCTAACTTACATTAATTTCAAATTCCATCATAATAGGGAAGAAAAACCAACCCCATCAATGACAAATCATAGCCCTGAATTTGTGACCAGTCAAGGATGACAAGGTACTAAGGGAATCCAATGCCGATCCGTGAACACCGACCGAAGAATTGAAAAACATATTATGCTTAACAGAACTTGAGGAACTTTGAGAAACAAAAAATCTAGTTTCAAAAGAACGATCAACTAGCCCTATGTGTCTAGTTTCCAAACACCTTTAATTTTTTAAAATGGACCACTAGAAGGCCTTCAAAAATCCATTCTCCTGTGGTCGCCCAAAAGCACAATAGCGGTCCAAAAGGAGGCGAAATGATGGTGTCAGGTGGTTTTTTATTGCAATCTGTCATGCCGTAGGTTATCGATCTCTATGCTTAATCAAAATACATACATTCATGTAAAGAAACTGCACTACTTGGATACCTCCAAAACAAAAAGTCATGGCAGTTCGTTACCCTTCGCAATGAGAAAACGTAATTCTCGCCTAAAAATCATGTAAAATATTAAAATTGCTCCAAAGATTTCAAAATTGGTTCTTTGACACCTCGAAAGAGATACACATCTAATGAAGATTCACCAATAAATCTAAGTTTTCTCCTGAGCTTCATTTGCGCTCTCTTAAGCCTCTTTTGATTTGTTTTAGCCTTATTTGAGAAATGGCATACCGGTATGATAACACCTATCATGTGCATTTAGCTTGTTATAATTTTTAGCTTTTCTTCAATAACTTCTCCATATGCTCATTAACTCCTTATAGCAAAAGTTATATATCCTCATTAACCTTTGAGTGAATGAGAATGGAAATATGGAAAACAAAGTGTATGAAGGTGTGAGTTTGGTGGATGAAATGGAGGGCCTTGAAGTCGAGAAAATTCTAGAAAAATTAAGTAGGTGGTGTTGGGTGTCGGTTTTCTCCACTTTAAGTTGGAATGAGAGAAAAAAAGATGAGTTGCAGTGTCAAATGCCCAAACACAGAAATTCCCAATTTTGACTCAGGAGAATTAGCTCATAAGTAACAAAATAGGGAAAGTTTGTGAGGTGAAAAATAGGTGACGTTTATAAAAATTAAAAAATTCAATGAATAGGATGGTGTCTTATATCCATAATGAATTTGAATGAAGGAAACTAGAGGATTTTAAGTCATTCAAATCCTCAAAACATGTCATTTCCTAATTTTGGTTGTGGAAAACTAGTGAAGAAGTGTTTTTTATTTTTGAGGGTCATGTAGTTGGACAAAAAATTATGATAAAAATTTCAGAGGGCATGTCGATAAATTAGCTCCACAATGAAAGTGAAATGAGTGAAAATGAGAGGTCGAAGTCCTTCTAAACCCTAAAACAAAATCCCCACTCTTGACAATTTTTGACCGTGATTGTGTCAAAATAGTTTAGAATTCTTAGGTTTTAATGGTTTGATTTGATGTCATGGATGATGTGTTGGAATAGGTATAAGTAGCTAACCATAGAGAATGTAGGTTTAGGTTTTTGTGATATTATGTTTTATTTCAATGCTATATTTGGGTTTTAAAATAAAAATATTAATAGGATAGAGTATATGGAGAAAGACACAAATCGATAACTAACAAAGCATGGCTTCTTACTCAGAAGTAGCCAAGAAATGAAGGAGGTCGTAATCCTTTCAATTTGTAGGGTTTCGGGCTTCTGAACAACACCAAAGGTTACCTATTAGAGCGTAACACTCTCCCTCCAATGTATTTAAGCGTAACAATAGTTTTCTCAATCGATAGCAGCGTAGCAATGTTTTTACACTACCCGTAAACGTAATGTTGCTACTTTCGTCACACACAAAAAAACCTAACACTTTATTTCTTTACTCAAACGTAACAAAGGTTTTCCTCCAACACTAATCTGAGCGTAACACCTATTTATACGTAACACAAAGGATTTTTTTACACTACCTGTGAGCGTGAAAAAGGATTTTTACTCCACATAAGCGTAATAGTGCTACTCTCCCTTTCACACAAATGCACAAAAGGATTTTTTCTTCACCAAAAAATGTAATAACGTGGTTTTCTTGAGAGTTGCGAGAGAATTCTAGAGTATGAGGAGTAATCAAAGTGGCTCTCATCAAATGAAAGGGTAAAAAATAAAAGAAGAATGAATTTTCCTTTCCCTTTTATAAGATTTGACAACCCTTACCTTTTCCCTTTGACATTTACATTGAATTTTAACCTTTGCACTCCTGGAATGTTGACTTTACCCTTTACGTGGGACAAAAAAAATTATCTTCACTACTACCTCCTTAACTTTTGAAATGACCTTTAAACCCTTTGTGCAACTTGAGGATGGCATGTCAAGCTTTTTCAAAATGAGGTAAGAAGACAAAAACAGCACATATTGAACCTCAGACATGAAAGGTGACTGTTTACCTTTTAAGTAAGATGAGAGGATAGTGTTAACCTCTTTTTCATTCCTCGATTACTTGAGGTGACCTTTCTTGGGCATTTAAAAATGAGACATTGAGACAAAATTTTCTCCTTTTTATATACACCTATTAAAAAAAACTTTGAAATATTTCTACCTTTGCACTTTCACATTGGATAGGACTCTTCAAAACAGACAAGATAACTTAGAAGCTTGAAATGAAATTCTTTAAATTTTACTAGGACAAGAGGGGTAAAAATGACCTCCTCCTTTGAGCTCGACAATGGATGATGACTTTTTTTATCTTTTAAAAGAGATAGTGAGACAAAGTTCTTTCAATTTTCATAAAACAGTTGAGACAAAGATCGGATGTTTGAAAATTTTTTTTTCTTGAAATTTGAACCATATGAAATGAAAGTTGGATTATTTTTAATTTCATAAACTTGCTTTCTCCTTCATTAGGTTTTCTTGATGAAATTGACCATAACTACCTTATGTTCGTTGAAGAATTGAAGATTTTTCCAAAGGTAGGGCTAAACCTAAACTTGACCTAAATGAAATGAAATGAAATAACCCTATAATTGAATGATGATGATGGAGATGGTGATCTTGAAACTGATCATGGAGATGAACTTGAAAATGGTGATGATAATGAAATGAAGGATAAGTACATGGTTCAGGCTTTCTCACCAAGCTGACCTCAAAATTATTTCCGAGAATTGTTTTGAAAAAGTAAAAATTTTGACCTATGACTTAATGGAAAACAACCGAAAGAGTCATTTGATCACCGACACTGGCTAACATTGGTTCCAAACTTAGATGTAAGCTCCTTCAAGAGGCATCAATAATTTTAGATCAAAGTAGCCTTACTCATTGGGTGATGGAGTGAAACTAAACTTTGAAAAAATTTGGATTAAAGATCGGAAACTTTGGACTAAAAACAACCGAATTCGACTCACTTGACAACTAACCGAAATTTTTTTTGAATTTTTGAGAAACATGAGATGTATGTAGAATTATGGCCTTATCCTTAGGCTTCAAAATTCCTGTTAAGAACTTCATTTGTCAGACACTCAAATTTAAAATGATATGTACAATGAAAATGATCTTCTTCTTCTAATGATCAAGTTAGATAGTGTTTGAGGAATCCTTCCATTGATTGGTACTCCCAATGCTTCTTTCCCTTCAAGATCCTTTATTAGAAATTTGTTTACACCTAATACAATGATCTTAAAGCTCCTTTCCATATATTAATAACTTCCTGCATGCTTACTTTTCTCTTCATTCCTAAGTATCCTAAAATATGGAAAAAACATCCTCTATGCTTGAAATAATCTCGCCTTTGTCTTTCTATCATAAATCTTTTTTTGATTTCATTTTGGTTGTGCTAGCAATCGAAGACTTACATTCTAACTATTGTAGATGGATCTCGAAGTTGATTCTTCGCTCGAATGCTGTTATAGGCTCAATTTCGACCTCTGCGAATTTTCATCACCTATTGTACCAGAGAAGAAAGGAACACACTCGTCAACACCATAGTAGCCAGTTTCTATATGTGACATGTGGATTGATATCTTGGTTTAACTCTGTATCTACCCATATAGTATCGGTGAGTTTTTTGTGCTAATTTCTCTTTGTTTTCTTTTTGAATATCTCTTTTGCATATGTCTAATTAAAGATTCATTTGATGATTCAACAAAGCTTTTTGCCTTGAGGATAATATGTTTTTTGAAGTTACCAAGCTCTAATGTGATACGTACTGCAAAAATTCAATCATCTTCTTAGATTCGAATGCAAATTTTCATTACTTTAGTAGATCTTGTGTGGACAAATAAAACGAGACATAATATTGTTCTCAAGAAATCGAATGATAACAATGTCGGTAGCTTGCCTTGTGGGGATGGATTCACTCCATTTGGTGAAATAACATGTGGTATATAGATCGCTTTTTGCGTCGTATTGACG
Source organism: Pinus albicaulis (assembly GCA_034641835.2). Classification (NCBI taxonomy): domain Eukaryota; kingdom Viridiplantae; phylum Streptophyta; class Pinopsida; order Pinales; family Pinaceae; genus Pinus; species Pinus albicaulis. Next base: position 90,810 of record JAXQQM020090111.1, on the reverse strand, counting down.
ATGGAGGATGAATCTCACCTATGAAATCAAGTCTTCATTGCCGTAATGGTGCTTGCACTTCAATTGGTTTGGGAGGGGTAAAGGGAAGATAGCTCATGATCGTTTTGTAAACATCGGTATACCATCTGGTTCAATAGAATCCCACCCTTAAGATATTGTTAGTTGTAGTCTTCCAATAAATATGACCGCCACAACCACCTTTACAAAATCCGTGATTTTTTTCAACTTCTCCTTCAACCAAACAATTTAGCAATACTCCACCTAGATCTTTCCAATATAAAAACACCATTAAGAATGCGATTTAAGAGCCTTTAAATTCTAAAGTATATAGCCTTACTACTTGAAAGCCGGGATGAGGATTCAAATGTTAAAACATGTACTATATCAACATACCAAGGTGATAGACAAAAAATTTCAGCTACCTGCAATGTTCCAAAGATCTTGTTTTTCAAATAATGCATCAATAAAATTGATGTCTAAGGCATGAAGAATTGAATCCACCATTAGCTTTACTGTGCCCCGTCCTTTGATAAGGTTTGTGGGCTTGATCTCCAAACCATAATCTAACATGGTAGTGATCCATTTACTCCCATCAGCTCTTCAGATCATTCGTGTAAGCACATCTTTTACAAAGAACATTTGGAACATATGTAATTCCATGAGAATGTAAAAATGTAGACCCAAAAGTCCTTTATCGTTTTCACTAATTCCAAGGCTTGGTTTCTCAAATGATGTTGTACTTCAAGGCTATGTCTCTTATGGTTCTACCGAAGAAGGTGATGGGCTTTCCGTGTTTTGATTTTTCTTTTTTTGCATGAGGACAACAACAAGAGTATGCTCCGAGGAAAATGAAAAATGATAAAATCAAGTGTATAATCTCGAATCCAATGAGGATAGGAGCATGAGACAAAGTCAAATTAACTTGATTGAATGATTTATTCACCTCTCTTTCCACCACTTTACTTCGCTATCTTTCTTCAAGATATATCGTAATTTGCCTTAAATGTTTCAGTTAGACTGGCAAAACCTTCTCAAAAAATTGATTTTCTCCACTGAATGACTACATTTTCTTTTTGCTCCCAGATAGTCCAAAGTTTGAATTTCTTCAATCCTTGAAGGATCTATCCTAATTCCATATTTTGATACAGATATGGCCTGGCAATTTACCTTCCTCTATAGAGAAAACATTTCTCTTTGGGTTAAGGACATGCCAAAATTTCTACATCTTTGGAAGACTCTTTTCAAGTGTCAGTAAGTGCTACTCATTTGTCTGGAAAAACAAAGGATATCATCAAGATAAAATGACCAAAAATACATCCTTTTCGTTGGCTAAATGTTATGAAACCAACTCCAAAAAATAGAATAAAAGAGAGATATCAACGCCTCTAGAAATCACCACTTCGAGGGGGAAACCTCCTTTACATTACATACATGAACAATTATTGGATGATACAAAATGAAACCTTCTATATATAGAGTCCATAGAACACACATAATTCTGTGTGCCTAACAACAATAATGTAAGGGCATAATAATAAAAATATGGGGGGTTACCAGTGGTACAACAATAAAAATAATATAGCTACACTAACAAAAATAAGGGACTACTCAGTAATATAGGGACCTATCATGCCCCTCTCCTTAAAAAAGGTGTTGTCCTCAACGTTTGGAGTAGCTATGGATGCTTCTCTATAAAATTCAAAGGGGTAAGTTCTTCCACTTGATGAGATACCGCCAAAATTGAGCTATTTCGTAGTTGTCGGTTCTTGTTTTCGTGATTTCTTTAGGTTCCAATATGATTTTTCCTTCCATCAAGTTTTGGAAAATATTGTTTGAATTGAAGTATGTCACTTATAAAAAATGGGATCTTTTGTCGCTACAATAATCTTGGGTTTCAATGTCTTTGGAATTGTTTCCATAAATACAGAGGTGAACCACTTTTAAATGGATGAGATAATGCACAAAAGTGTGCATACTTGGTAATTCTATCAACTACCACCATGATGACATTATTTCCTTCGACTTAGGTAAACCCGTGATAAAATCCATTGAAATCTCCTCCAACGTTGACTTGAATGACAAAGGTTGTAGAAGACCCAAGGTATTAATTGTTCCAACTTTATTTTGATGGCAAACCAAAAATTTTGCCACAAACTTTTTGAATATAATATTTAAGTCCATCACAAAAAAATTCTCTCTACCCCGTGGTAGGTTTTTAAAAATCTCAACTGGCCTCCTAAGGGAGAAGTGTGTAATTCCAAAAGAATATTTTGTTTGAGTTGGCAATTCTTGGTAGACATATGATCTTTGTACTACAATGAATCCATTTTCCAACTAAATGTATCAGGCCATGTTACCAGATCTTTTGCCGCAAATTTGAATGAGTGTCCACACTTCTTCGTTCTTCTTCCATTCATCCCTTACTTCGCTATCCAATTTGGTTGGATAATCGAAATGGCACAAAGCAATGCTTCCACCTCTTCATCCTTTTTGAGAGTGCATCTCGCAACATTTAGCTTCCATTTTTTGTATATTATTTCAAAGTCATAACACAACATCTGTGACCCATTTCCATACTCTTCTAAAGATATTATTTGTTCCAAAAGTATTTAAGACTCATCATGATCAATTTTTTACCTTGAAGTGTCTTCCCATTAGGTAAGGTTGCCATTTCTTTAAAGGGATGTAGTATTGCCAACATTTTCTTCTCATAAATAGATTTTTGTAAGTAATTTCCTTTGATTGGACGACTTTCAAAAGAAATGGGTTCTTCCTTCTGCAATAAAACAACAATTTCCATTTCTAGGAATCACATTCCATAATAAACGTTTTTGTAAGAAACTGCTAATTCACATCTGCTAGGCACATTGCCTCTTTAAGATGTTCAAAGGCCTTAGTTGCTTCAGGATTCCATGAAAAATGCATTTTTTCAATAATGTCATTAGAGCGTATTGTAGAAAGCCCATAAACATATTCATATCAATGGATCAAACCATCAAGAAATGTACTAAAGCTAGATATTGAATCCTTCACAAATCAATTAAGTGAAAATAAACGGGCAAGACTCCAATCACAACAAGAACAAAGAACCAAATCAATCCTTCTACAAATCAATTGTGGAAAATAAACACGATCTCCAATCACAACAAGTAAAAGAATCAATCAAACCACAACACATACACCCTGGGAAAGCTTACTTCTCAAACTCTATATCATATATTGTATATTCCATAAGGAATCAAGAAACAATTAATGCACTCTTCTAACAAGAGTCTCATGCACCCGCTCTGCTGTCTCATACTAATCTGACAAAATTGAGCCAACAATTAGCAGGGCCATCTTTTCAAATTTCCGTATTCATCCTCGCCTTCACGCAATCTTTCAATGAATGAAATCCTCATTCCTTAGGAATTTCAACCTTTCTCAATCAGTATATCATGGGAAACTTATGGTTTTTTAACCATCAGTTAGAATGCTAATAATACAAATTGATAATCAACTTCCAGCCTAACCTTTGTCTCAACTAAAATCAACTGAACTCACATGCATGTGGGATATTATAGTAAAATCATTAGTTGCATGGAAGATCACAACATGTGAATTAAATCTAATTTAATTCACTTTATCTCTCACCAGTGCAACAAACAATTACAATGAAGGTCTATCCGAATTTAACTCACCTAATTGAGTTAATTACGTGTTCATGCATTAAACTCATGCACTTAACCTCCATAACTTGAAATACAGCACATAGAATAAATCTCACATGCCTACCAACCACCCTCAACTTGAAATACATGAGCTAACTAAGTTTATCACACTTAGTTAATCATTACAAGCATTATGAGATAAGATTATATTTTATTGTCCAATTTAATTGTGATAATTAAATTTGACACATATCCAATTTATTAAATAGATTGAATTTCACACTAATGTATTTCTAGGACCATCATTACATGACCTATGGTCCCAAACTATGTACATGGGCCATGTTGCTTCGGATGCCAATTTCATTGTTTCTTGTTGCAAACTTCAACACTATTCTCCCATAATTCTTAACAAACTTGCTATAATGCCACTGTTAACTGGGAGAAATCCCCAAATTCTCTTATGTATTGTGGGGAATTTCCATTCCTTAATGGCTTTAATTTTGTTAGGATCTACCTTAACACCCTCACAGAGGCACAGTGACCCGTATATCTCCACCTCTTTACTCCATTGGAGGTTTTTGCATATAATAGTTTCTCCTCCGATAGTTTGAGCGCCCCGACAACATGTTGAACATAATTTTCCAACACTTGCTATGAGATTAGTATATCATCAAAAAATTCTAACACAAATTTTTCAAGGAAGGGTTTGGAAAATCTCAATTTATCAACCCTTGAAATGTAGAAGATGTATCACAAGGCCAAAATGCCAGAGCAAAACTACAATGACCTCATGAGTTCAAAATGTTGTTTTCGAAATATCTTCATCTTCATTTTTAATTTGATGATATCCCGAACGAAGATACAACTTGGTAAAATAATTTTCTCCTTGTAATTCATCCAATAATTCCATCATCCAAGAATGGGAAATTTATCTTTAATAGTGAGCTTATTGAGCCCCTATAATCTGCATACATGCGCCAAGATCCATGCTTCTGTGCACCAATACTATTGGAGCAAGAAATAACTTGACTAATCAATTATAACAACCTCTAACATTTCGCAATCATACTTTCAATTTTTTCTCTTTTGGACATAAGGATATCTCATACTAGATGCCTGAGTAGCACTTCCTTCGGAATCAAATGAATAATATGATCATGATCACGGTATTAGGTGGGAGTCATTTGAAGATTCAAAAACCTTGGAATGATTGTCCAAGACATTTCCGCATATCCTAGAGAAATAGATTATCGTATTTTGAACTTCTAGTGGGCATATCATAAAATTACGCCTTGTCAGTTCTTTCTGGCTTAAGCTTATTATGACATTAGAGCTTATTATATTTCTATTTCCTTGCGATACCCCGTAATTAAATTCATTTCCTTCCGACAAGAAAAATTTTTTGAAAATTAAAAGTTACCGCCGTCCCCAAAGATTGTAACCATTATAATCCTAGTACAACATCGTAACTTCTCCTATTGAAATGGAAAGAATTCTGACTATTCAATACATATTCCCCATGGTTAGCTTGATATTACAGGAATTTTCCAAGAAATTTATAGTTCCTCCATTTGGAACCATCACTTGACATTTGGTGCTGCATAGGAAGCAATTCAATTTCCTTAGCTACCTTACAATGAATAAAATTATGGCTAGTCACCAAATAATCAACATAATTACCTTTTGATGTCCTTCATTCTATGAGTTTAAGGAGTGGTAATTCTTCCAATTCATTACAAGATATGGTCAATTTATTTTCTTCTCTAGGTTGGTTCCTAGTGTATATCCTCTTTGAAGTTTCTTGTTCATTTTCTTTCTCCTCAAGTAATCTATGTAAAATAATTTCTTTCTAAACACACTTATAACCTTTAGTGTATTTTATATCATAACCGTAGCAAAGCCCTTTTTCTCTTTTTTCTTCCAATTTTTTGTGGTGTCAACCTTGTAGGTTGTGGAAGTCTAGGAAAGTAACAACACTTCCACCTTTATATATGTGAGGTAGGCTTCCTTGGTTTGCACACTCTTACATCCAACTTTTTCTTTCCAACCCAAATGCCTTCCCAATGAATCAAGTTCCCAAAGGTGAACCTCATGTTGGATGTTATCCTTTAAAGTCACTATGAAGACATCAATCCCGTGTTCCTCTAGAATATCAAATACCTTTATATTCATATTTTTGAATTTGTTAATGTGCTCCATCATTGAACCCTTTTGTTTGAGATTTATCAATTGGATAAAGAAGTTGTTGCTTCTTGTATCCTCATAATGTACTATCATTTCCACCATAAAAACTAACCAAGTGAAAAAATTTTATGGGAGTAAAGCCATTGATACTATACAAATGTATTTGGTTCTAAATATGAAGTTCCAAGGTGTACCTTTTGTGTTTTTTCTACATTATTGAGATCAAATATTGCTCCATCCGTAGTATCCATGCCATGATCCTTGCCATCAAAATTACTCATATCAATTTTTGGAATATGGTGGTTTTTCAATCCAACATTAGAGTTTATGAAATCAAAATTAATATTTATTTTTTTTCTCATCATGAGTTTCCTCTACTATCTTTTCGCCATAGTGTTATCTGTATCAAATTTGCTCAAACCTTCCTTCAAACCTTCCATGTCTTTCCTTTTAGATCATTCTTCATGTCTTCCATGTTGTCTTTCATTTTTTTCCATGTCTTCCATGCCATTCCCCGAGCCATCCATCTTATCTTCCATGCCTTTCTTCAAACCATCCATATTAGCTTCCACGCCTTTCTTCAAAACTTCCATTTCATTTTCTCACATATCACTTTTTGCGAGAGCGAAATTTGGTGCACTCGGGTCTTGTAATTTTGATATATCATGTTGCACTTCTTCTCTTCATGAGTCATAGTAGAGTATTCGAGGGCTGAATGGGTATTTAATTCTTTTTAGGGGATTTTATAACCCAATACTAATATATATGCTTTAATATGCCCTTGAATCAATTCGTCGATTTTTTCAAACAAGACTTATGCAACTTGAAAAAACAAATACACACCTTTTTCTTGCTTTTGAGGAGCTCTATTGAAACCGAATTATCTCCGTGATTTCGGATCTTCGCATCTCGAAATTCTGTCCTATAGTCTCCCTCGAATATTTTTTTGAATGCCACGGTATGACCAAATTTGGATTCTTCAAGAAAAATTTATTCCCAATCTCCCACAATGACCTAATTATGGACGAGTTCAAGAGAGGCCGAACGTGTACAACATGCCACGTGTCACTATTTTTTCAAATTAAATTGATACACAGGAAACTAAATTTCGTGTGCTTTCGACCAATTTTTACAGACTCCAATTCGATGGTCGTAGAGATAGTTATGACGATTTTTCCAAGGTCACTCCCCTTTTATCGTGAAATTTGGGAGCCTCGCAAAACTTTAACCTCCATAGATCATATCTCCTCAAACTATTGCGAGACAAGATCCGAAATTTTTACACAAAAGTTCCTGGATTTCATCAAAATTGGTAGTGTCCGAACCCTCGTAGAAAACAAGTTATAGCAAAAATTCCATGATGACATGTTTGAAGCAACGTAAAACCATAGAATCCAAAGCTCGATAACAAATGTTATGAAACTAGCTCCGCAAAAATAGAAGAAAAGAGATATCAACACCTTAGAAATCAACCACTTCGAGGGGGGAAACCCTCCTTTACATTTACAACAACAATTCTTGGATGATACAAATGAAAAACCTCCTTTCTATATATAGGAGTCATGGGATCACAATATAATCCTAGCATACAAAAATAATAATGTAAGGGCACAATAATAACAATATAAGTTACAGGTAAGCAAAAATAACAATAAGCTACACTAACAAGAATAAGGGACTACACTAGTAATATAGGGACCTAACATGAAAGCAATGTCCATTGCTCGTTAGAAATTATCCCTGTATCTTTCAATTCAGTAAGCATTTTGTACATGAAGGTACCCCACAGGTTGTGAAGGTCATGTTTTTTTGATCATTTGAGGAATAAGAAGTCCTGATGAGAAACTGTGTGCGATCTATCCGGGAAGGATGAAAAGTCTAGAAGATCCAACTACCCTTCACAGAATATGGTCCATCTTCGCAGAGTAGGTAATTGTCCTTCAATGACACTTGCTCATATTTCGAAATCAATGCACAAGAAAAATCTCTCATGTCTTCTTCTATTACTCGTATTAGATTAGACATCCAATTTCAAACATGAAGAGTACAATGATAATAGTAGGAATAATCTATTTACCTCCTTCGAATAGAGGGCAACAACTTCTGGGATTCATTCTTCTTAGCTTCTACTGTGCTGTTTTTGATCCCATTAAGTGGAATGGTATGATGAATTATTCTCTTATCATAGTCTTTCGCATCGTAATTATTCCCAAGAAAATACATCAAAAAATTGAGACATAAGCATCTAAGATATTTACCTTTCTATTTATGTACTCAAATATTTTTGGAAATGCTTACCATTTTTGGCTTCTTCCTCTCCAGAAAGTGCCAAGATTGAGATCTTCGACTCCCCACTGTCGCTAACATGGTCGGTTTGCGTGCAACATCATATTGATAAAAACATTTCCAAAAGTACTAAACTCCTTGAATGGAGTTATCTTTCACTCAAGCACTTGCATATCTCGTTGCATGGATTTCTTGGTCATCTTCATAGTAACGTTTGTCCATTTGAGAATGATAACCCTTTCTTTCTATCTCTGCCAGTTGCCGATTTTTCTATCATCTCGAAAGACTTGCCAATACCGAACATTATCTAGGATAACTCAAGTGTGTATTACATTTATCTCATACTTGTATTAGGATACAATGGCTCTGAACATGATGGCTCTAAGTGGCGTTGAATCAACAATAACAATGTCGTCTCTTGGAATCAAAGGTAAAGTGTAATTAGAAAATGCCTTGAGATATTCAGCACTCCATTTTTGCAAGCTCGAATCCTTGGATGCTTGGCCTATTACTCCTTTGACTTGCTTTATCACTAACTGGGAGTCGCCATATACAAAAATATTCTTTGCACCCGTCATCAAAGCCTCATATTCAAATTCATTGTTTGAAAATTCAAAGGCCAAATTTGTAGTGTGAGTAAAATTCCATGATTGGGAGGGATGTTTAACGACCCATTTAAGGTGGCTATGAATCCACACTCCACCTCTAGCCCCTTCTTTGCCCAAAGCTCCATCAAAGTCCATAGTCCACAAACTACTTTTTCTCATCCAAAACCGCAACCTGATATTCAAATTTTGTTTTTTGAGAGACTCCTCCGTTGTACCAAAAAAATTTGATTCTTCCAGTTGTTCAATTTTTTGAGGACACCTCTGCCTCCACATCATCTGGCACTTTTTTACAAAATTTCTCGCATTTTCCAATTCTAAAATGCACTTTAAATTCATAATTTTCCACAATTTCTTCAATCACCCCAATAATGAATATTTAATCAGTCGAACAAGATAAAATAATTCTAACCGTATCAAAAACATGTATAGGATGGTTATTTGGTTTTTCTCGATCGTCGATCATGTACTTCATCTTTCTTCCTTCGGTATAGTTTCCTAAGTTGTCCAAAGATGAGAATGGTAGCATGAGATGTTAAGATTCAACAAGAAGATTCAACACCCATGCCTAATGCATTAAACTGTTGCATTCAAGACCTGCATCTTTAGGTGGGGCCCAATGCTATTTTTCGAGTGCATGTCTATTTTGGTTATCTCAATTAATATGGACATTAAACCGTAATCTATTCTCAATATGGACTTGAATGGGTTAACTTAAAGTGATAAATTCGCTTATCTAGTGTATTTTGCCAGAGGTTGTTGTGAGGCATGTAGTGATTCTAGTTGTTATAGTTCAAATCAGGAAAGGTGTATGCGTTAGTGCACATTGTAAATAGTTTAACTCACCTAATTGATTTAAATTACATGTGCTGTCAGACTGAAGATACACTAGTGAGAGATCTAGTGAATTAAACACACTCATCTACACCGCTATCCCACATGCAACCGAGGATTTACTATTATTAGCCGTATGCATGTCGTATCCAAGGTGCTGCAATGAGATAATTCCACGGAGTTCTAGGTGAAAAAAGGGAAGTTGACTATCACTGAGACACACACACATGTAGGAAACACCCACCGGAGTACCCATGATACTATACAATGCCAAGGCAAAATAATTCCTATCTTTTAGGGATCTTTACCATTAGGGATTGTTCAAGCAAGGCAGATGTCTTGAATGAATTACAATAGTGTGTTGGCCGGGGCTTTGCATATGACAATGTGGACAATTAGCTAAGTACCGGAGGGCTCTGTGAGAAGATTTTTTGTATGTAATTGTTTCATGATCCAATATACACTAGAAGATATGGGGTTTTTAGTCGTAAGCTTTCCTTAAAAAATTATCTCGTGTTGTGTGTATTTGATCTTTCTTCATGTTCATGTGATTAGTGATTGTGTTTTCACCTCCCGTGTGTGTCCTTTGTAGAAGCGATTCAGTATTTGGGTCTGGGTACATTTTTAGATTAAAAATCCCTAAGACACATGCATGTTGTAGACTTTCTACACGTATATCGAGCATAATAAATTGAAAAAGTGAAGCAAGGAGCTAAGTTTGTGATTGGATAGAATTCAAATTGCGTAAAGACTTTCTTGGTGCTACAAAATTCGATTCAAGAGTGAAATGGATTACAATGGTTTGAGGTTAGAGTATGCACTCGAGGGTACATTTTAAATACATTTCTTGGAAGGATAGGGATGGAGGAAGTACTCAAATATAATGGGTTGAAGGAATTCATTAACAAAGATATTCCTAAACTCGATGTCGCAAATGTTACAAATCTGATGCATGGCAAAATAAAGTGTAAAAGGCAAGGAGGATCTTTGTTGGAGGGACTACAAGACCACATTGTCTCAAGCTCCCATGGGAAAGCCACACCATATGCAGCTGTCGAAGGCTTTGACGGATCTATTCAAGCATCGCCGTCCATAGGAAATTTTCGACTAAAATATAAAATCGTGAGGACTAAGATGGAAAAAGGCCAACACCATTCCAAAATATCTAGCAAAGTTTGGTCCAATGTCGTAGATGAACTGGGAAGTTATTGGAATAATAGTTTTTTATGATGATTTGGTGATATTGGTTTCCCAGACTTCCCAAGAGTTGGTACGCTATCAATACTTTGCTATACGGAAGGGAAAAAATCAAGCGATTGGGAACGAATGTGGTCGGATTTGTGCGGAGGAGTTCGGGGACGAACACCAGAGATGGATCTTCATCTAAGACCGAGGATGAAGAGGTGATTTTTCTTTCGCTACCAAGGCGAGGAAGGGGAAGGGGTAGCCCCACTCAAATATACGAGTCCAAGAATGGGTCAAGAACTAAGACATGTCCAAGGTGAAGTGTTTTCACCGTCACTAGACACATGGGAATCGGTTTACTAATCGTCCAGACAAAAGAAGAAGAACAAGAATGTTGTTGGATATATAGCTAGTGAGGCCCTTTATTTCGCAATTTGAGCTTGAATTATCATTGATCGTATGCATGAAAGCTAGGGTACTGGGATATGTGTGGTATTTTGTGCATAGTGGCGTCTTTTCACATGACTCGGGAGATAAGGAACTTTTCAAGACTTAGAGGAGAAATATCTCTAGATGCATATTTAGATGGGCGATACCAGATGGGTACAAGTACAATGATTGGTACCATTACCTTTCGCAGGGATTTATGTGAAATGTATTTCTATTAAAATATGTGATGCATGTACTAGGTCTAAAGAAAAGTTGGTCTCAATGCATTGTCAGAGGATAAGGATTATGATGAGCGTTTTTAGTGATGGAAAAGTTCTCATCGTTAACATAAAATATCGGTTCAAGTCAAGAGGATAGGGATTCGAGTTAATAATAACTACAGGCTAGAGGTAGTGGATACATAATAATGATGTAAGTGCTTGCGTATCAAGTGGTGAGCCGGATGAGGGCGGATTATGGCATAGGCGATTGGGCCATCTTCACCTTGAGCCTTGAAAGTCATGCAACGTATTTCTATTGGCTCTCCCACGGCACACTTATGCTAGCCGTAAGACACATGTAAGGGATGTACTATGGGAAATATGTAAATACAACCTTCATGAGAAGGAAAACTGAGTTTCGGGGATCCTTGAGAGAGTTCACACACAGACGCATGTTTTTCCTTTCTCATTTCTTCAATATCAAAACATAAGCACTATGTAATATTTGTTGATGACATTTCTTGTAAGTGCTAGATCTTCTTCATGTAGAAGAAATATCAAACATTATCTAATTTCGTGAGTTTAAGGCACTGTGGAGAAAGATTCAAAGGAAGCAAGTGAAGGCTCTTAGAGCGATAATGTTGGAGAATACATCTCTATCGTAATTCAAGAACTTCAGAGCAAAGAAGGAATTCGAAGAGGACTCATAATGCCTCATAACCCAGCGTAGAATGGGGTCGCAAAGAGGAAGAATAGAACTATTGTGGGTGTAGCACGAGCGATGTTGCATGATCAAGGCCTACCGATGCATTCGTGCGAAGCATGCAACACATCGATACATGTGAAAATTTGTTGTCCTCATAGAGTACTTTGCATGAGTACACCAAGAGTTGACTGCAAGAAACACGATGTTTCACACTTTAATATTTTTGGCTCATTTGTTTATGTGCATGTGACCAAGGATGCCAGAAGAAGATGGAACCAACAACTAAGGTTGATTTTTGGGGCACACACTAAAACATCCCATAATTATCATGTGTATTTTCCAAATAGCACGACTATTGTGTGACGGGATATCAAATTTAATGAGGAGAAAGCCATGCGATTGTATCTTGAGAGGGAGTTGACTTGTGGTCAGCGGTGAGGGAGGAATTGTTGGTTCCCAAAGATGAGTCTCAAGATGTGGATCGCCCACATGAGGAGGTTCAAGTGAGTGGAGGAAATCACTCATGCAGAGCCATCCATGAAAATGGCATAAGACCATGGAAGTAATAGGCCGAGACTTGATGCCGCACAAAATGTAGTAGCCCCTACTTCACAAGCATGCAGAGACAATCTCCCGACCGATTTACCGGATACATGGATTTTATGAGAAAAATGTATTGTGATCTAACCATATTCTTTTTAGGAAGCAAAGGTAGGCAAAAGATACTTGGGTTTATATCAGTTGAGGAGTATGACTTCATTGTCAAGAAAAGTGTATTGGAGATAGTCCCAAGACCAATACCGACAAATCGATGGTTGGATCGAGATGGATCTACAAGGTAAAAAAAGATGTCGATGGGAGTGTGGAGAAATACAAGGCCATTTGCCTGGGATTCTCGCGTATCGAGGGGATAGATTATGATGAGACCTTTTCACCTCGTTGCAAAGTAATCTTCCATAAGATCCATCCTTGCACTCTAGGCACAAATGGGTTGGCGTATTCATCATGGATGTGAAATCGCATTTCTCAATGGGATCATTTCGAGGAAGAGGTATAAAAAGAGCATCCCGAAGGTTTCCAAATCTTTAATAGTGAGTCGCATGTGTGTGTGCTCAAAAGAGCATTGTATGGGATGAAGCAAGCACCTTGCTTATGCACATTTCGTATAGACGCCTATTTCATCGTGACTAGGCTTCACCAAAAGTGAAGCGTATGAAAAACCGTACTCGTATTGTGGTTGAGGGAAAGCTATCGCATCATTTTTATTTATGTTTATGATCTTAATTTGTCGGTGATGAAGCAATGATCCACTCATGCAAGGAGTGATCAGCAAGGGAGTTCGAAATAAAGTACATGGGGACTCCTTCATTATTTTCACATTGGAAATATGCATGCCAGGATGGGGAAATTTTTGTGTCTCAAGGCAAGAATGAAAAGGGAGATACCGTGAAGTCAACATGAGAGTCAAGAAACCATGGATACTCCTCTTCCGCAAAATTGGAGAAAGAGGATGTTACTTCGGAGAGTGTTGGATGCTATCGTCTATCGACAGCTAGTGGGTTCAATAATGTATTTGGTGAACACGAGATTTGGGACATTTACATGAAGCAGCCAATTGATTCAAGATATGGTTAAGCCTACCAATCTTTGGAAGGTGAGGAATCATGTCCCGAGATACTTGGAGGGGCACATTAGACTATGGTCTATGGTATAGACAAACCGATGGAATGAAGCTACATGGCTTCACATATGAAGATTAGGTCAGTATTCCATCGACAAAAAGAGCACATCGTGGAGGACCTTAGCATTAGATTGAACAATTTCCCCGGGTACAATAGGAAGAAATTATCCGTGGCGCTCGCCTGGAAGTGGAATACATGGCAACAAGTCAAGCCGCATGTGAGGTCGTTTTGGATGAGTAAGATCTTGGTTGTTTTGTTTGGTTCTCGTGATGATCCGACAATGACTATCGTGGATAATCAAAGTTGCATTAAAATCTCAATTACGATGTTTCATGATAGGTCCAAGCATATATATATTCTATCATCGTCTAAGAGATTGTGGATATGATCATGTTTCTTTATTACATTCCTACTCGAAGATCAAGATGTAGATATTCGATTGCAGGCCCACGAGGAGAAAATTTGAATATCATAGAGACAAGATCGAGGTGAAGGATAATCCCTTTCTTATTTGAGATTCAATAAGAAGATTCGCACCCATGCCTAGTGCATTAAGCACCGGTTGCATTAAGAAGCTAGACTAGGGTGGGGCCTGAAGGAAGAGTTATTTTTGGGTGCATGTCTATTTTGGTTATCCCTTAATTAACAGAATACTAAACCTAATCTATTCTCAATATGGACCTCGTAATGAGTTAACCGGAAGTGATAAATTTAGTTAGCTAGTGAATTTTAAGTTAGAGGTTGTTGGTGAGGCATGCAAAGTAATTCTGGGTTGTAATGAGCTCAGTGCACGGTGCAGAGTTAGAGCAAGTTGTAAATAGTTTAACTCGGCCATGAGTTAAACGGTGTGCTAGTTGTAATCGAAGATACACTAGTGAGAGATCTAGTAAATTAAACATTAATTAATTCACAAATATTGATCTCAAATGAAACTCGAGATTTACTATTATTAGTTGAATGCATGTCGATCCAGGAGAGATCCGCTTGAGTTCTAGGTGGAAAGGAAGTTGACTATTAGTTGCATGGGATTATTGGCTTGCACACACGCAAAAAACACTCCATTGGAGTGCCCATGATACTTGCATAGTCAAGGCAGTAACAATTCCTATCTTTTAGGGATCTTTATCATCGTGGATCGTGTGCCAAGGCAAAGTTGTCCTGAGGCTTAGAATTGGCTATGTTGGTTATTTTTGCATATGATAGTGTGAGACAACTGGGTACCCAAGCATTGAGGTTCTCTTTGAGAAGAGTTTTATATGTAGTTGTTTCATGATCCATGCTTAATATACAATAGAATATAGTGGGGTTTTTAGCTATAAAGATTCTGAATTATCCGTGTTGTGTGTGATTGATCTTTTCTCTTCATGTTCATGTGATTAGCGATGGTGTTTTTAATTCCGAAAAATATTTGTAGAAGCGATTCGCATTTAACTTTATATATTGTTAGATCGTGAATCCAAGATATATATGTATGCTATATAATTTCTACATAAGAAAAATCAAGTTGTAAGATACCTCTAAGCTTAATCTCCCCATGACCGAGAAAGTACTGTTTTTTTAGGCAAGATATCGTTCACAACAACGTCCATGAGGACATTCTTGGTCGGGGATTCGCTCTAATGACACCACTAGGTCCTCGATGAGGCCAAGACATTTCACCCTCCCCGAATCAAATGAGTAAAAAGATCATGGTAAGGTCTTGTGATGTCCAATACTAACTGGCCCATAATGGCCTTGGCATGAGGTTGTGAGGCTCTAGAATCACATGGCATTATGAAGAATGAAGTCATGGAATTTGAGTCTTATAGGTAAAATGGAGGGACTTCACTATCTTCTAAATCGCCATCAACAAAAGGACCAAAATAGCCTGTGGTGATCATCACTCACATTAACCATATAGGAAATTTTAATAAAATATAAGAAAACTACAACCTAAACTTTGTATCGATAATTTCAACTATCTCAAATAGATAGTCTGAGACTTTCAATTTGAAATTTCATTTTTCAAGAGAAAAAAAAGATAATATTTTTCTACCTCTTTCAATGATGCATATTTTTTCTCAGATGATCTTTGCAGATCTTTCTTTTCACCATGCTTCTTGGATTTCTTATCTTGTATAAATTTAATACAAAAATATATATTTTGATTCACCCGATCTAACAATAATATGCTAGTGTTAAAACAGAATCATTTACTATCTTTGCGCAACGAAAACACAATTGCGAAAAGAAATATCATGAAGAAATATCAATCATACATAAATACGTATAATTTTAAAAAAAGCATATACTAAAAACCCCACTATCTTTTGAATATGTATTATATCATGGACCATGACACAATTATAGGCAAAGCTCCAATCCAATAGCTCTCAAGACAAAAGCTAATCGTCTGACATCATACAAAAATTGGCAAGTTCCATAGCCAATTTATCGTCTCCATACAACATGCCTCCACCGCGCAACTTCAAATCGATAGCAACCCCATAAACGAATGGAATCGCTACCTTGATTGTGCAATCCTCATAAGCACATCCAATGTGTGTGTGGTTGCATGTGTGCAACAGACAATGTCACAACCGATAGTCAATCATTCCCTTTCACTCACATCTCAACCGGGTCTCCAATCGATCCGACATGTATGTAGTTATTAGTAATACAATAAATATTTAGTTGCATGTGATAAATATTGATTGTGAATTAATTAATAATTAATTTATTTGATCTCTCACTAGCGTATCTTTAGTTACAACTAGAAATAACCTAGGTTTAACTCACTAACTGAGTCAACTAATTTCAGAAACCTCATAACTACACTTCCAATCGTTACAATCTCGAACGTTCTTTTGGGCTTACAACTAATTCACTTGCATGTACCACCAAACGGTCCAACCACCTACACTGAATTTTCTATAGCTAATCGATTGCTACCGCTAGCTATTTCCCAAGTGCTCATTGAGAATAGAATATTGTTTATTGTCCAGTCATTATTATAGATAATAAGAATACAGTGTAGTCTATAAATAGACATGAAATCTATAAATAGAACTTGCATATACATCTATAAATAGGATTCCTCATCTATAAATATAATTTTCTCACAATTATAAATGATATCCACTAAAAATATAGCCTGAGGCTCCATCCTAGTAGGCATAATTTTTATTAGGATCTTCTTTGTTGAAGCTCAACACTCCCTCTCAACAAGAAATGGATTATCCTTCATCTTCGATCATGTTTCATGTTATTCTAATTTTCTTCAGAGCACCTTCACAAACATCTCATTCCGATCTTTGTAGGAATGTACTCCACAACAGATCTTCTTCCTGGTGACGCAATCTTTGATATAACATTGGATATCTATATGTTTAGATCTATCATGAAACATGATTAATCGAGATTTTAATGCAACTCCAATTACTTCCACAATGAATCATTGTCTGAGAAATTAGAACCAAAAAACCAACCAAGATCTTTCATCCAGATAGCTCCTCACATGCATCTGACTACTGCCATGTATTCCGCTCGTTGAACTCTGAAAGTGCCATGAATATCTATCGGGCCGTACCAATAAACATATGTAGAGATCCAATGCTAAAGATCCCCCTTCTGATGTGCTCTTTCCGTCCGATGGCTTTCCTACCCAATTTGCATCCGTGAAGCCATGCAACTTCACCTCATCCATCCGTCTATACCATAAACCATACTCGTATGTTCCCCGTGTATCTCAATACATGCTTTCGTTCCACCTTCAAAAGAGATTGGTAGGCTTAACCATTGTTTCACTCCACTGGTGCCAATCCTCATAGCAATGTTTCATTCCGTTCACTAGATACATTAGCGAACCCCTAATCGCCAGCGTAGGAAATACACTCCTTACGGGCCTCTCCATGAACAATCCTCTTTCCTCTAGTTTCCTGGAAGAGGAGTATCCATGGGTTTGCATCCTCCATGAAACTGTACTCAAATATCTCCCTTGCATACTTCGAGACAAAAATATTTCACCATCTCGCCCATATTTCCAATCAAGGAAATAACAATATCGATATCCTTCATCTCAAAACCTCTTTTGTATACCTTCAAAGGAGTATCACTATTTCATTAGTCAATATTAAATCATCAACATAAAGAACAATGATTAAAAGCTTACCCTCCACCACAATTTGGCGCATAGAAGTTTGCATTCGCTTCACTTTTGGTGAAGCCCAACAAGGTGAAATAGCTATTCATTCAAGTAAAGGCTCAAACAGCTTAGGAAAATAGTTAATGCTAATGCCCTGCCCTGAGGAAATATGGACTTCCTACTATTAAAGATCTCAAACCTTTAGTTGATCATGTATACCTCTTCACTGATAATAAATTGATAAACATAGTCTTCTATCCATCTGATGAAGGTCCCATCTCACAGAGAGAGCAAGGATGATCTTCATGGAAGCACACTGACAAAAGGTTTCTTCAGTAATCTATCCCCGACCAGGAGAGCCCGCTGTGTCCGCTCTGCAGGCTATTCAACACCATCAAGATTCTGCTTCACCAGATCCACTCTGGAGAATCAACATCGTATTTATCAACAATTAAGAATTTGTGCTACATAGTTTTTTGACAATGAGTCATACTCCTCCACCATTGCATCTACTCATGTGAACGTTATTTACATTTATGTTTAAAATTGGAGACTTGATTCCATCATGACCAAATAATGAAATTTCTCTGAATTTTTTTCTGATTTATCAAACTGTCACAGTTTGACAAGCATAGGAAAATTGTCACAATACCGACACTTAGAAAGTGTCGCCATTTCACGCTAGAGGTTGATGTCGCACTCAAGGACAAATACCCATCGTTTATTGTACAAATAAAAGTGTGACACAATGTCTATGTCGAATTGCAACGTCTGAGGTCTTCATCTGCAATAGCGACGCCTTTCCGCCACAAGATAATTTACACTTATATGTTAAATATAAATAATAAACTATATAAAGACCAGAGAAAAATGATTCTGACACGCATCCTGGGTAGCTGGTTATTAACGTTCTGATATCACGTTGGTCCCGCCTCCGCCTGCAGAACAACATTCGCCCCCACGGTGAAGACCGTGCCCCCGCATCGCCCTGTTCGCCTTTAGCCTGGGTGAATATCCACCCCTAGTCTTCAAAATGGTGGTGCCTCATCGTGTCTCTTCCCTCCATAAGAGGGTTGACTCTATTTAATTTTTTACTAATCTCAATGGATTTGTTAAAAGCTGTAGGTTCTCTAGATGCTTGAATCAAGATCCAATAATTCCTCATTATCTTCATCACCCAATACAAGATTTAAATTTTTCCTGCAAAGAAACATCAAGCATTCTGTACAGTGTTCATTATTTCTCCCGCTTTAAAAACCCTACATTTAAAATAAAACAAGGTCATGTATTTCAACTACAAAAACTGACATATCTAACAAGATGTGTGTTAAGCATTAACGTCCGATATCACGTGCGCATTCGCCCTCCGCTCTGTAACGGGTCATCGCCTGCACATTCACCCCGAGCTCTTGCGAACAACATCTCGCCCCCTGATTCGCCCGAGCTTTTCACAGAATAAAGACTACTCTACATTCGCTTCCCCGCCTTTGCGAACAATATTGGCCCTCAAATTTCTTGCGTGCATATCAACATTGGCCTCGTGTCTTGTAAATGGTAAGTCTTCTACCTGTGCCCCTTCCTCCCATAGAGGTTAGACCTACAAATGCACATCCAAATAGCTCCACTTGAGAAAACTTTTCATAATCTTTGGGCCTGATATACTCAAGAGCAAACAATTAGCATTTATTCATGCTCCAATATATTAATATACTTTATAATAAACTCAAGAAAGGAAACAAGCAAATGCTAGCCATCATACAATGTTTTTCGAAAATAGATTTTTTGATGACATACTTGAAAGAAATCCATCAACGATATTTATAACTACTTGAGTTCATTCAAGTTAAACACAATGTCAAGAATCAAGATTCAATACCCTCTATTATCTTCATCACCCAATACAAGATTTAAATTTTTCCCAAAGAAACGCTTATTAAACTACAAATATTATTTTCCCTTCGCTTTAAAAAACCCTACATTTAAATGAAAACAAGCATTGCATTCTTCAATCCACAAAAATATATTATGTTCATGTATATGTGCATCACTTTTGTAGGGTATTCTTTTCCACTTTCACATTATCCAAGAACAAAAAAGAGAGTTCATAGAATGCAGATTTAGATTATCCAGTGCTTATATGTAAACATATTTCCCATGTAGAAAACAGGTTTTCTTTTTTACATTTGTTTGATTATAGAAAAAAGTCTGTTTTGTTCCAAACTTCATATTATATTCATGTATGTCAAGGTCTCAATGGACATCATTTGGCTTTGAAAATGGTTACTGTAACTCTAAGTTGTTTTTTAGAACACACTAGTTTTGGCCACTTTGTTTTTTGAGATGAAAATAACCAAAGAAATCAGAAGACCTTTTACACAGTTAATTACTTTCAATCATATCTCAATTATTTTTTATTTGTATTCAAAGGGTTGCCTACTTTGAGAGAAATTTTGATACTTTTATATGAAGCTACAATATAAACACAAAATGGAAAGGAATTGATGAGGTAGATGACCTTTAGTTGTTGTCAATTAAGAATTGATAATACACGATGCATGTTCGTACTACAAACTAGATTCCTTCCTCGGGAGTTAGACACAGAAAGATTGAATCAAAGTTGGTTTTTAACTTCTTGTATTGGTTCATCAATCTTTTGAAATTTTATATCAGATACCATTGCTTCACTAAATAATTTGCATCATATCAGAGAATAGGAAATTAGGAATGAGGATTATTATTACTTTATGGATCTAAGTTACTTTTAAGTTTGCATGGTTTAGTGTGAAATTATTCTAGTCCCCAAACACATATAATCAAGGACCATAACGTGATTTCAAACATTAAATATCAAAAAAATCAGCGTAAAGGATATTATAAGAAAGGTATTAAAGGAGAAGTGCCTTACTTAAATTCTAAGGATTTTTCAATAGTTGCTCCAAAAGCTTCACTTCAAGGCCCTTCGAGACTGCCTCCAACAATGCTATACCACTGCCTTAATGTTGTTCTAACATGTCCTTTGTTATCTTCACAAGGTCATTTTTATTTAGTTGCTCCAACAATATATTCAATAATGTCTTCATTGTCAACTCGTCTCTTGTTTGGGTGCCTTTGAAGGGGCAATGACATGTTTCCAGAACAATTCAATGTAGCATATTTGAAACTCTAACTTCATGTCTGTGTCTTATTAGAAATTATTTTTGGCTTTTCTATTTTGTGTTTTTAAGTTAGATATTGTTTTCAAGCCATCGTAATTAGCCAGGTAATGTGGCAAGACCGATGAGAGTGCAGGTGAACAACCTGTGAGACGGGATGATCATGAGGAGGCTGCTGAAGAACATGTAAAGGCGCATTGCTCTATCTTCGTTATTTTAGTTATTTACATAGACTGAAAGAACAGAATTACATTAAATAGGAGACACCACATACAGTACGCCCGATGATTTCCTTTTCAGGAAGAGTTTGTATCCTGTCCTGTTCATAAAAAATAAGATGGGCATGAATTTAATACTAGAGATGCGCCTCAAACACCCGAAATTAAGAGAAGATAAACAACTTATGAGCCACCTAGAAGATATTTTAATAATAAAAACAAAAGGATATTTTTTTTGTTCTCAACATGAGATGAATTGTGATAGTTTGATTTTTAATTTTATACTGATCAACCATAAAAAGTTCTTTTGTATGTAGCTCTTCGGCACTCATTAGAACCATGTTGGTGGTAGTGGGACACAAGGGCAGAGATTGCCCAACAACCTCTCAGCACCCTACTCCTTAGGTGCCACCAAGAAACACACCGCCTGGGTTAAATATACCTGTACCAACCGCCAACTATTTCAGAAGGATATATTGTAGCACAATCATATTATTATGCTCTCCCAATGGCACATGTTCATGTAACTATTATTACATGTTGTTATGTTCATGGTGTCCCCATAAAGGCATGTACAACTCCTGTAAATTTTAATATTTTAACTATTTCATGTACTTTATCTAAAAACATATTATCACGATTTTTATTTTTAAATTAATGATAATATATATTTTTTTTCTTGTAGAAACAATGAGCTCTATATGTTCCTGGAGAGCCATGTTGGTACTCTTGGCCCAACCATATTTATTGTAGAATTCGTAGTTCCAACTTGAAAGAACTTCTAGATTATCTAGAAACCCTTTTTTGGGGCCTGTGACATTTGCAGATGTATCAAATGTGGCTCCTGTGAAATACAAATATTTGAAATATGTATTCGTGTGATGTATCCAGAGACGGAATGTATCACAGACCTGAGGTGAGGCTGCCCCTTCCTCAGCTTCCGTAAAGTGAGTGGAGAGCACTTCATCCATGATTTAAAAGAGAAAAGGGCAAAGAAAGAAGGAAAACTAACCGGACCCACAGCAATTACATGACCATATTACTGTCATTAAAGTGTGCTACGTCATATCTCACTTTATCTTTTGATGCTAGGTTGCCCGACACCTCAAAGGAAACCAAAGTTTTATCAGAAAAAGGGCCATCACAAGAAGCCAGGGTGGCTACTTGAAATTGGTCTGTAATAATTGTCTGGTAATAAGCTAAACATTTTATAATTATATCGTATTGGCCTCCAACGTTTTTTTTAATTATCAAATGATTAAAAATACATGTATATGTAATGTAGGGTGATGACTCTGAATAATTAACAAGAGAAGATAAAAATACGTTTTCTACCTCAAAATACTAAGTCGTAGTTGAACGTTGCATAAGCTTGGGGCAAGTCCCAAGATCCGTACACGTTCGATAAGGTAAAACATTAACCTTCAATATGTTTGTTTTCATCCATAAATTTAATGTCTAACAACTTTGTTTAAATCAGGGAGCAACACTACCGACGACGCAAATAACCCGCCTTTAGAGCCAAATGTAGATGATCGTCACGTGGCAACCCGATCACTGTAGTATGGACCAGGTCAACAATGCTACTATGAGTGAGGGCCGTGATCATGAATTAATTTCCACTTATAATTTTTTCTAATTATACCTCGATGGTTGTCCTTATAACATTTTTTGTTTAAATGACAAGAGAATGTTTCTGAGGATCTTACCACCGTAGAGGAAGACAAAGAATATTCAACTATGCATAACCTACGTTAATTGTGTAACAATCTCATTGAATTTTTTTTTATTAATATTACCGAACTAGTTCAATGATATTTAAAACCGACAATAAAATTTAATATTATCTATTTTTGTAGGCGAGATGTCTCTGCCACCGGGATGAGACCGTACATCATGACTACGCAACTAGGTTTTACACAACAACTGTGCACCAAAATAATTCATTATTTTATTATTAATATTAATTTAATTAGTTCAATGATATTTAAAAACCGACAATTAAAATTTAATATTATCTCGTTTTTTGTAGGCGATGCCCCGTCACCGGATGAGACCCGTACATCGTGACTACGCAACTAGTCGAATTTACAATCGGTGCAATTGTGTAAATAACTTACCGTAATTTTTTTTATTAATATTACCGAACTAGTTCAATGATATTTAAAAACTAACAATTAAAATTTAATGTTATCTCGTTTTTGTGGCGATGCCTCACATCGATGAGACCCGTACATCGTGAATACGCAACTAGGTCAAGACCGAACCGTGTGCAATTGCAAATAATTTCATTGCAATTTTTTTTATTAATAATAATGGTAATCCAGTTCAATGATATTTAAAAACCGACAATTAAAATTATTATTCGTTTTTTGTAGGCTATGCCCTGCTTCCGGATGAGACCGTAATATCGTGACTACGCAACTAGTTCATACATAACCGGTGCACCAGTAAATAATATCATTGCAATTTTTTTTTATTAATATTACTCGAATTAGTTCAATGATATTTAAAACCGACAATTAAAATTTAATATTATCTCGTTTTTTGTGGTGGCGATGCCTGCCACCGGATGAGACTCGCACATCGTGATCATTAACTAGTCGTGCTGAAAAGTGGTCGAAAGGCAAATATAGAGTACGAGGATATTGATGATGTAATTAGGAGCTTTAAAAAATAGGAAGAAGAAAAAGAAAATCTGAGCAATGTGCAATATTGTATTATTATAAGACAAACGTTACCAATGACTATACTTGGAACGTTTTTTGCGTTATATAAAAAACCTATTTATCATACTATTTTTATGTCAAGCATTAATTGCAATGTTTCCTTGCGTACTTTTTGTTGAATTGTTTTTTTATTAGTTATTGAATATTTTTTTTATGCTCATGCTAAAAAATGAAATATAGATTGGGTATTGGGGAATTGAGCGTGATGTGAGAGGGGGTCATAAGAGCTTCCAACTTCACGTGGTTGGCCCTTGCTTAGTAGAGAATAATTTATTGGAGTGATTTAATCTTGGAGCAAACCCCTCGATCCAGTTGTAGCAACAAAAAAGTCATTGTTGACTTAGTTGCTACTCTTTCAGATCGGGGAGGCTTGTTCCAAGCCCACAGGCGAATTTCAAATTGTTCTGAAACAAAGAGGAGCTTATCTTGTGTATTTTTTGGACATTTTCAACATATGTTCTAACATTACTATAAGAATGTCCTATAAAAATTACTAGCCTGAATACTTAGACATTATTTAGGCATGATGGATTTTGATTGACTGTGAAGTGTGCATAATAAATCCTTCGCATCACAGAGGCACACCATGTTCAAAATGTCTATAGACATTATTGTTACCACTGTATTCGTAATGTCACATTTTGTAATTTCCTTACAAGCTCATAATTCAATATTAAGCTTGTTCATGATTATTATCTAGGTTTTTTGTATGTGTTTTTTCATTTATTTGATTGTAAGAAACTCGCATGTTTCGTTGTTCACTATGATTTCTCCCATTACCACTCCCAAGATGAATCCGACTTTATTGTTACATAGGGTTACTTATTGTTACTATGATTTCTCCATTTACGATTTCATAGGTTACATCATGTAAAGTTGCTGAACCCGTAGGGTTAGTGATGAGCTTTAGTTCTTCCGCATTGGAGGCTTTTCTCTGAGCATTTTCCTCATGCTGTCTCTGACCAAGCCTCGTTGTTTGAGCAAGCCAATTGTCTACCACTTGTACCAATTGGTACATGTCAATCTCATGTGGTGCCACATTTCACCTATTTTCGAGAGTTTGGGGTTTTCTAACATAGCTTCTGTAAATCCACCCGTGTCCGCTTGAATATTGTCACATAATAATCATGGTTTGATTGGATGAGCATGTTCAATGGTTGGTTGATTCATAAGAACCACCCATATATTCATCTTGAGATATTTTCAAGTTTTCTTGGGTTTCCTTTTTCACCGTTTCTGGGTGGGATGGTGTGGGGTGATCCATCAATACCGGTGCTCGTGTGTATGGGGAATTTGTTTTTGGGGATATAAAGGAGCATTTTTTTATGTAGATATCCCATTGGATGCATTCATAGATGGGCAACGAGAGGTCAAGAATTTAAAATTAAAATATGCAACCTCTAGCATGGAACCTCGAAGGTCATGACACCGGTTAAAGATTGTTTTGTGGTGGCCTTAATATAGTCGTGATTTCTTTCTATTATCTTAATGCAAGATATTCGGCCTCATTAAAAATGAGGATTGTGGTTGTATTTCTCTTTGCTGTTTCTCTCAATGCTCCGTGCTTCCGGTGTTGCGATAGTTTTTAGAACACTGTTGCTAACCTAAAGTGGTTTTTCGGTGAATGGGAGTCATGTTTTTTAAGGTTCATACTAATATGAAGATCTTGTAATTCTATATTCTAGCATAAGAGAAGATGGCCTCCGCTTTGGGTAGTATGACAATACTTCTACATCTACCTCATTGGGTAACAATGGAAAGGGGAAGAAGGTGCAATGTTTGATAATTATATGTATGTGATAATCATTTCTCTTTTCGCTTTTTTCACCCATTCTCCCTTTAATTGCCTGCTATAAGAGGGACTCGAGATTACGTTGCATGCAGAGAAGGTAGTTAATACAAGAGCTATGCAGAAAAGAGTTGCACGAACAAGGATGGCTCAGTTGACAAAAAAAATTGCAAAATTAGAAAAAATTATGTTTAAAGGAAGGTCACCCGCACGTGAAACTAACGGGGTGGATCTTTCCTTGTCCACTTATATTCGATTTTAATGTGCTATTTTAATTTTTCTGCGGAGGGTTGCTTTGGCATATGGTCCGGCATTCAATTGTAATACCTCATCGAAAGCATTGTCAATTTGTCTTGGTGCGTGCGGTGTGAACAAACTTGGTCAGGATCTTGTTGGAGTCACCCTTGGGGCGAAGGGCAAATGTTGTCTTGGAGAGCAAGCATGGTTCTCCGAAAATAGTTGATGATGGTGTGACAAATAGCTAAGGAGGTAATTTTTATATGTGTGCTCGGTTTTCCTTTAACGTCGTATTAGTTCCCCCTCTTAAATGTCTTAGATTTGGTAGGCATAATTTGAAAACTCAAAGGTGAAAGGAAACATATTTGTTAATTTTTTAAAAAGGGTTCAAAAGGAAAGGGTTATGGATGAGTCAGTTCTATTGTTATTGATGGGGCAGTAATGAAATGTATCTCAATGCTAAGGGATTTTGGCCTTTTTATTGGTTGAATTAGAGGACCCAGCTGAAAATATTGGGGCCAAGTAGGTCGGTTTTCTTTTTTTGTCGATGGTTTGTTGTATCTAATTGAATTAGTTGCCTAAGGTATTTTTGGCTGCAAGCTCCTTTTCATTTTTCATACAAATATTTGCCTGTGGAATACATTTGATTGTGTGACCAAGTTAGATTCAGCAACATTTGTAGTTGTTTAGTCTTATGGTCAGAGGTGGTACTTTTATTATGGAAATAAATAGATGCAATATTGTCATTTAATCTCATCGCAGTGGTAGCATGTTGAGAAGTTTTTTGTGAAACATTTGGCATTCAAAATGACAATTTTTGATCCTATACAAAGCATCATGCACTTGACTTCAAAATCTATATTCAAAGTGTGCTGTATAATTCTTGCAAAATTTCAAATATTTATGTTGTTTTAACCATTATCTTTTCATGTATTGGATGTCAAAATGTGAAAAAGACTTTGGTATGAAACCAACTGGTGAATACCTCTCCACTAAACAACCACTTCCAAGACATGATTTAGAAGAGAATATATGTACTTATGAAGCATAAAAAGATATCCTTGATGCATTGTCAATGTTTGGCTAGGGTTATTTTTGGAGAAAATAACTCCTTATTCCTAGAATAGTGATCTTCAATACAAGTAAATGCTGCAGAAGAGAGATCATCGTGTGACGAAACTAGAATTGGACTCTCAAGGAGAGCCGGTGTGTCTACAATCGTCCGTCGCGCATTTTCCCCCGGTTTACCCCGTTCTTTCCTCCGTTGTACTCGGGTCTTCATTGACTTCTTCTTTTGTTTATTTATCAAATTCGTAGAATTTGATAAATAAATACCATCCAAAATGGTTGGACTTTAATTTATATTCCCGACTTTATATTACTCAAGCCTTATAACCAATGTTTAACTTTCAACACTTTGTATTTATAAGTATCGACGTTTCTTTTAAATAAATAACTTGTAATGAACTTTTTGGCTCTATTTAATTAATTCGGCCTTACAACAATCACGTCTTAATTTACAAGCACTATCCGCCAATCGTTTAATTAAACAATTTCATTATACTCCACCCCACCTATATATCAATAACCAATCACACACTCGTATCGTACCGCTATCCTCTCGCACACCTTAGTTAACCTCCGAGAAAGTTCGAACGTGCGACCACTCACGGTCTTCTCCAAATCAACGTACTCTTGAAATTAATGGCCCAACGTCGAAGCGCAACGTGCGATGGCGCGGTTAAACAGCGTTGGTTTTCCGGGTCACTTACCACGTGTCGCATTCCCTATGGAATCGGTCGAATAGGAAATACCGCTCACTCCGGCAGTGGTGCGATGCTAAGGGCAACCCGCTTTTTTGTGATTCCGCTCGTGGTTTTGGCACAGGCTTGACCATGGGTGCAAGTCTCGGTTCCGTTATCCTTTTTGTTTCGTTAACTCACAGTCCAATCCCTGAGTCATGTCTCCAAAGCACAACATTCTGTCTCTTTATTAAGCGGGATTTATATCGGAATGTTGTTCACACTCCCCAAGTTCTCTGCTACGTACCCGTCTTCTGTGGGTGAGTTCGTGGTTATCCAACAATTTACGGGAATTCAGCACGTAAGAATGGAATTATCATTACCCAATCGCCTCATTAGCTTAAAAAATTATTCACAATTAGCAGCTCGAGATAATTCAATGGCAACTATGCTTAAATCATTTAATCAAAATAATTGTTCACACATTGTGAGGTTTACTGCAGTAATCCCCTCTCACTTCTCCTTTCCTCTACTTTTATTCATCCGAGGAATTACAATTTATATACATAATATATGGTTTCCTTTCTGCTCTCCGAGAGGACCATTATAGAAATCAAAAAGGTCTAATTATAATAATTCAACTAATCGAAACTGACTACAAATTTGAACGTTAGTCTAAGTAATACAAATTTTCACCGAGGTATTGACACCTAAGTCGTTACAACTCAAATGTTTTCGAACTCTCCTAGCCGTCAACATGTGGACAAAACCTCCTACATTGTTGGCTAGTGCCTAATGCCCTTGCATCATCGTGTGACATAAACCTATTAACAAAAAGTGAACAAAGAATGATTATTAATTATGGCATACTAAGTTGTCAAGTGATTTTGAATATTTGTCTTTAACATGAAATACAAATTCAAACTAATTACCACGTTAGTGTATTTTAGTAGATGTGTGTGATAGGTAGTATGATAGTATCATATTACCATTCTTCCTTGAGGAACCCACTTCATCCATTAAGATTTCTTTTCAAAGAGTAACATTGTAGATAACCTTAAAAACATTTAATAACTATTTTTTTGTTTGACCATTTGATTGTGTTTGATATGTAAAACTCAAGGGCAAACAGAATAGTGTTTCTCCACTCATATTAAATAATTATTTCCAAAAAGTTTCTTGTTACTATTACTTTAGGAAAACCATGAAGACGAGGAATTTCTTCACTCTGACACTTCCTCGCCACTTGGTTTTGTTGTTTATGTACTTTGAGCTCTCACAAAAAAAATCTACAAAAATTTGTCTATATAAATGACCACAAAAATGTAATACTTACCTTATATTTCAAATAACCCCCGTAATAAAGTCTATTGATATATCTTCTAGTCTTTGAATATGTATGTGGAATGGTTGAAGTAACCAGATTTTACTATCTCTCTTTTTATTTACTATGAAAACCCCGACCTTCTATTACAAAAATTCTTGAATATCTTTCTTCATTCCTTCCAAAAATATATTTTTTGATCCTTTGAGATGTTTTAAGGAACTCCGTATCCTACCATCGCAGACATGGGACCTCAATATTTTTTTATTCAGAAATATTCTTAAAGTATATAAAAATATTCTACATATTTGCACCAAAGTATATCTCTTTCACTCCCAATGCTCCATAGAGTTCATCCCATCCTTTATAAATTTTAGTTTTTGTTTAGTACTATTGTCATTTTTTCCATTATGGCAAGCTTTTCTCTAGCCACCTAGGAATAGAAAATGTAATTGGATATAAATTTGAGGCCTCTTCTATTTTAGAAAAGAGCATCAAGTACTAAATTTTCCTTACCCTTAAGATTATCTCAAAATTAAAACTTTTCATTTTTTCTCCTCATTTTTGTTAATCTTCCAATGAAATCCATAGCTTCAAAAAACATTTAAAGCATTTGCATATCTTGACTTTAAAGTACCTCCTGGAAGGATATATTATCCTTACTTTTTATCGTATGTACATTGCTTCCATTTATTTTTCATATGTAGATTTCACCAAATATTTTCTTTGAATTCCTTGCTTTAAAAGCCAATGATATCTCCTTATTGTGTTAATGTTACGTAAATTCCCTTGTCCTAGTGCCTCACACTCTACTATGAATGTTTTACCAAAAGTAGGTGCAACCGATGCACAGGAAAGAAGACATGGCATCCATTAAAAGAGAGAATGCCAAAGTAGCCTCATCATTCCATATAAATGATATTTTTCTTCAAGAGATTTATGGACTTGAATGCAGGTAATTTTAAGAATATCTAATAACATCATGTAAGTCTAAAAAATCTTCTAAGAACCTTGATTTTCTTAGGAATAGGTCATTTTGTAATAGTTTGCATCTTTTGAGGCTCCAACTTCACTCCTTCCTTTTTAAAACAATATGAACCAAATACTCGAATTCTTATTTCTAAAAGCACATTTGGATATTTTTACATAAAAATGACTGCTTCTCAATAATTTATATAACTTTTCCACATGTTTACTAGTGTAGTATTCCCATGATTTATTATAAATATGTGTATTATCAAAGAAAACCAACACAAATTTTATAAGATGGGATCAAAAAAAATTGTTCTTAAAATGTAGCCCGCCAGATTTTTAAACGTGTATAAACCATAATCTAAATTAAAATTACAGCCAAAGTATCTCATCATATGTCACACTTGTGACGCTAAACCAAATGAATTCCGCCCTAATTCGGGTCCGGTTAAATGGCGACGGAGGGAGAGTTGTGACGCGAATTTCTTATCAAATTACCAATCTTTTTTCGTCCGCATTTGTACCCATGCGGCCCAAACAAAGATCCGCTCCTATCCCTCTCCGTGACGAAACCATCGTACATGCCGACGTCATCAATCAAAACCCGCCACCCTTTTGACTTTGTAAATAAAACAAATTATACCGCGTCATTTTCATTGGTTTCTATGTGCCATTGCATTTTCCATGCAACAAAATTTAAAAACCAAATTGCTAACGTCACGACCGTTACCTTGTCAAGAGAATTGATGCCGAGTATTTCTGTGGTTCTTTCTCCGTCATAACCACAAATACTCGTTTAAACACGTTTCATTTCCCCTGTGAATGTATTCACTTATTCCACCCCCGCTAAAATCAGAAAAAACTCGGTTTTAGTTTCACCCGCACTAAGGTCCTAAAATAGTTCACTTTTGCTCCGTTCTTTAATTGCAATTATATTCCCAAAACTCGTAATTGTGCTCCCTTTTTCCAAAAACCCCGAAATTCCATTTTCGAATCCACAAGAACCGTAAAATGGAAGTTCCCGCGCTCGAATGTCGTGCCCATCAATTCCCTTCACAAGGACTTCTGGATTGTTTGCTTAGCCGACATGGATTTTCAAATTATGGACTTGCGTCTCGTTGAGAATCCTTCTTCGAATATTTTGCCACTCAGAGACAATTATTTGAATGGTTTTATACCTTGACCTTTGGGAATCAAATCTTCCTATGTACCTTCTCCTCACCATATTTTTCCAGGTTAATCCATTATTTTTCACGCAAATTATGATCCCAACCAATGAGCAGCTTATCCCCAAGTCAAATGTCATTTTCTACGAATCGCTCACTCCATAAATGAAATGATACAATTCCAACCCTCGTCGTTTCCTACCTCGGGTCTATGGTTGAATTACTTGAGAAATCTACTAAGTTATCCCATGAAGAGTTAAACCGCCTATGCCAAACCTTCATGTTACCGTAGCATCACTTAAAAACCCTCCCTCTTTATGGTTATACTTTCTTTACCTAGAAGAGGTAGAATTAGATTTAAACATGATATCTTCCATAATGGGCTTCAATACTAGTGAATATGTTGATCAGCTTAACCCTAGTATTTTATCCATTTTTACCCCCGGACAAACCTCCCGTCATTAAGCACGATTTTGCATCTATATTGTTGACAACCACGACCGGGCTTATTAGATTGAGAATGAGTAGAGTATTTAAGTATTCTTCTCGTCATATATCATCTCATGATTTACTTTCGCCGGAAAATTTTCCCTTTTTATGTTAAGAACTGGATGCCAAAGGAATCCGTAGGGTCGGCTCAGTATTTTGGTTCCGCCATTACTCACACCCCTATATTCTCTCCATTCCTATAATGAGTTCGTCGACCTTTTTTTTCATCCCGCAACTACCTTGTTGACAGAGTCTCTCCTCCTAGAATTAACAATGAAATCAAGAAAAACTTTCCCTACCAAAGCATTACAAGATAGGTGACCTGCACCTATATCAAAACTACACAGACTACAGATATATGGATGTGAATTATGCTCATCCAACCCGCCTACATGTCCCAATGAAACTCGATTAGAATATTTTCTTCAGCAACATGAATAATTCGTATATAATTCATTTTTACATAAAGAAAAGGCTCAATCAGATCAAGAGCCAATTAGGTCCTTCATTTGTAACCTAGGGAAGTCGAAAGGAAGCCGAAATAGATTTTAGAAGACTATTCAGACTACAAAAGAGTTTCTACCTGGTAAATTATGATCCAAACAACTTTATCCGTGATAGAAGAATGAAAATACCACTACCATACATCCATCAAAGAATCCCGTAAATAGAACAATATGCTAATATGCGGATGAATGGACAAGGGACATTGGTTGAAAGACAATATGCCAATGTTGAAAATAACAAAGACTTTGAAATGATACTTGACCTAGAATAACCTTTAGACAGTTTGACTCTCTTCATCCAGACTTTACAACAAAAATTTATAAGAGATTAGCATGAGTAAAAGAGAATATAAAGGAAAATAAAAGTGAGCCCGATATACAAATAATTGAAAAAATTCATAATGACAAGACAACCAGAGACTTCTAAAGAACAAGGTCAAGGAAAAATTCCTCCTACTCGCATCAAAGGAGCGTAAATTTCTATTTTACAAACTCCTCTCGAATATAGAAAAGGGCAAAAAGAGAGAGAGGTCAAAAAAAACTACTCCTATTGGTGTTCAACAACACAGATAAAAGGAACACCCCTCCTTCCGAAGATGATCATTTCAGAAATCCCCGACAAACTTAGGAAGAGAAGACACCAAAGAAACACAGCAGCAGGGGACATACACTAATTTTTCAAAAACAAAAGGAATACAAGAGGCAATAAAAGTAAATATTCTCTTTCAAACCCAATAAAAACCGGCCGGGAGCACCAAAAGAACATTCATCAATATAGCATGAAATCCATCCACTTAGAATTCAAGTGTACAACCAATTCTTGAAGATGGCTCGAAAAAATCAGACATGTGATTGACAAGTGTACTATGACATCTAACAGTAATATGTTAATGAGCTAATGAAGCCCAGGTGCAAGAACAGACAAATTACAGACACTAGGACCTTGAAGTCTTAGCAAAGGATATCCATCCTTTAGATCAAATTGAGCTACACAAGAACAGTGAGATGATTTATTCTACTCTCGACGATAAATCAATGATGACCCATAAGTTGCAAAGATTCTTTGACAATACTAATAAGCTGTACTGAAAATCCTCCTCCTGCCAAGGATAATAGAATCAAAACTTTACTTTAGAAGAAATAATCATTGGTTTGGGTCATAATCCTAAATATGTGAAAGGTATTGAAGCTTTGATCAAGAGAAAAGATGATGATATTGTTTCCAGAAAACAATTAAAGTTACCTGCCTCTCAAGACATCCACATCAAGGTAAAATCATCAAACAAAATTGAGGAAGAACTA
Source organism: Pinus albicaulis (assembly GCA_034641835.2). Classification (NCBI taxonomy): domain Eukaryota; kingdom Viridiplantae; phylum Streptophyta; class Pinopsida; order Pinales; family Pinaceae; genus Pinus; species Pinus albicaulis. The sequence continues at coordinate 57,276 of JAXQQM020090111.1, read as the reverse complement.
ATGGATTTGTCAAAAAATTGAATGAGAAACTTACCCAGAATCGAAAAAGAGCTTGAGAATGCATTAAAAGATAAGCAAGCAAATATTCTATATCTACAGAGTAGTGACAGTACAACAACAAATGCTCAAAGAACACAGAGCAACACCGTAAATTTAACAACACCGATGAATTAACAAAGTCAATGGAAGATATGAACATTCAGTGTCATAGAGCTTCACAAAACAAAGGAACACCACACACTAGAACATAAATATGATCTTTCAAAAATGAGTGTTGGCTACAAACAAGAGAAGTGAACAAATTAGAAAAAACAATTAAAGCATTGGAAAAGGATCTCATACTGAAACCTTTAGAAAGAAATAAATGAAATTTTGGGATAATATCATTCAATCAATAAAGGATGTTTGGTCCTCAATTCAAATAATGGATGAACAGAATAACTTAGTTAAATTGGCTCTCGATGAGATTGAGAGATTGTGACAAGAGTTGGGAAATATACGTAATATCAACAGACTTATACATTTTTTGAATACTGACTAAGAATCAACTATGTAAATTGGTATTCGTGATGACCGCAATACCTGAAATAAAAGAGAGTTTTTACCAAAAGAACTCTCCGGTACAAACTTTGTGAACGAAGGTGCGACATGCAAGAAGAAATCATTGCCTTCGTAGAAAGACTAGTATTTTGTTAACAGGATTGCCGCAATTCTATAGTTGCATACAAGCTAATGGACCTTGATAGTTATGTTTAAAAATTGGACAAATATGCCGATAATCAAGCTAGTTCTTCAAATCCGCCCATCAACAATGAAGATTGCTGTTATGGAAAAACTTTCAGACAGATTGGAGAATTTATTTTATCTTGAGCATGAAGTAAATCATTTGTTCCCAAATCTCCACTTAATTTTCTAGAGACCGAGGTCAAGGTTACTAGAAAGTTGCAAAGTGACCAGTGCCGTGGTTCAATGGTGGGAAGAAATGATGAAATTTTGTAAAAAATTATCCTTACATAAAATTTTTTCCTATTTACCACAAGATATCATGATAAAAAGGATAAAAGGATGAACAAAGGTCAAAGAGTACGTAGAAGTTAAAGAGTATCGCTAAAGAGGTCAAAGAGTAGCAGTTAAAGAGTATCGTATTGTCGATAATCTCCATGTGGACCGTTACCGGGTTTTATATCAAGTCCTCGTATGTGACATGGGGTATTTTTCATCGGTTCGGGGTGGGACTTCCACATTTCTAGATGGATATTTGGGTTCCAACTTATGTGAAAATGTAATGACTTGAAATGGACTATTTTACTTTATATAATATATTCAAAACAACATTTTTCTCTTCTGTGATGATTAATGTTTATCACTCGTTTCTTCAAAACTAGCGATGCTAGTCTATGTTGCTGCCTTATTGACATGGTCTCATGAAGGTCTTTATATTTGGGACATATCACACTCCTCACATGATTAGTATTTTTTCTCTTACCAAGGATTTTGGGTAATTTAATTTGCATTGAAAAAATGTCGCCAGACTTATCCGTTGTTTTACTATTCTACATACTACTATTTCACTTTCTTATTTCCTGGCATATTTGGATGCTTTCTCGCATTTGTCGATAATCTCCATGTCGACTGCTATCGGGTTTTATATCAAGTCCCGTATGTGACATGGGGTATTTTTCTATCACCCGTCCGTGGGATCACTTTTCCGGGATGGATATTTGGAAGCCCCAATCTTCGTATGTGAAAATGTATAATGACTTCATGGACTCGTTTTACTTCATATAATATATTCAAAACAACGTTTTTTCTCTCTTGTGAAAAAAATTGATTAATGTTTATCACTCCTCGCCTTCAAAACTAGCTTTGCGTTGGTCTATGTTATTGGTTTATCATGGTCTCATGGTCTTTATATTTTTTGGACATATCACACCTCACATGATTAGCGTTTTTCTCTCCGTTCAAATGATTTTGGGTACTTTAATTTGTATTTGGAACAATGGATGCTTTCTGCGATTCTTATCCGTTGCTTTACTATTCTACATACCGGCTATTTCACTTTCTATATGCTCGCGGCATATTTGGGATGCTTTCTCGCATTGTCGATAATCCTCCATGGGACCGTTATCGGGTTTTAGAGCCAAAGTGTCCCTATATGTGACATGGGTATTCACGTACACTGGAGGGACTTCCACTTTTTATGGATGGATATTTGGGTTCAAATCTTCTGATGTGAAAATGTAATGACTTCATGGACTCGTTTTACTTCATATAATATATTCAAAACAACGTTTTTCCTCTTTTAAAGTTTCATAAATTGAATCAAGAAATGTAAGAATTACGCCTTGTGCTATTTAATTATGGCGGCATCAGAAAAACGTCGAAGAGCGACAAGATAAACACGTTTCAAGAGCGACGTTCAAAACGCTTGACCACATCTCGTCGTAATTGTGACAAGCTTACGTATTTAAGATGTCAATATTCAAAACGGCTGAATCCATATTTCATCGTAATTGTGGACAAGCATGCATGCCCAAGAACGACGTTCTAAACATCGACCACATTTCGTCGGGAAGGCTAGCGCTTATAAAGGTCGAGGCGATGATTGGGAAACGCTCAAGAGTGACGCTTTGTTTGAAGCGACGAAAAGAAGCGATAGTGCGACACTTTTTAATTGCGTCGGAATCAAGGACAGACGCAAACCACGTTTTGCTCCGTTTCTTGAACCGTCGTCTGCGATTGACGGCGGCTCAATAGTGTACGAATTGGCCATCGGAATTTCCACCAAATTTTCTAGTGTGGGCTCCCGTAACGTTTTCCTAAAAGTGATATGGATCAATCACAATACATTTTATCAAAGAGAGCCGTGTATCCAAGAAATTAGTCGATATTATCTTTGTCCGCGTTGTGAAGTAGGGCTCCTACATTCTATGCGCATCGAAGTCTCACCTCATCATTCGTGGTGCTTTCATTTCAAGGTGATGATGGCTTTACGTGAGTGGACTCTCCACTCCAGTCTGGTGGTCGTTACACATCTAGAGACTCACATTTGGCAACCAATAGTTCCTCCTCCACATGCTAGTCTACCGTCTCAAGCGACAATTGCATGGCTTTCTCAATAGAATTTATATCCTGTCATGACACACTATCAACTATTTGTCAAATACACCGATACTCATGGGGTGTTTCTATGTAGCCTAAAAATATCCCACCAAAGTAGCTTGGCTCTAGCTTCTTCCCGGCGGGCCCTTGGTCACATGCACATAAACAAATGAGCCAAAATCTTCAAGTGTAAAACATCTAGTTTCTTACCGTTGGGAGCTTCTTCTGTGTGTACCCATGCCAAGTAATCTATGAGGACAATAGTTTTTCACATAACCATAGCGTGTTGCATGATTCCACCCACAAATGCAGGTTGTAGGCCCTAATCATGCAACATCGCTCACACCCAAGATCGTTCTATTCTTCCTCTCCATGACCCCCATTTTGTCAGGTTTATGAGGTGCTATGTGTTCTCTTAGCACCTTCTTTGTCGTTAAGTTCTTGAATTCATTAGAGATGTATTCTCCACCATTATTTCTCCTCGAGCCTTCACTTCGCTTCCCCAACTCTTTTCTCCAACGCGCGTCTTAAACTCACGATATTTACATCTTTTGATCCTTCTTCTACATGAAGAAGATCCAAAGATGATGAAAATTCATCAAAAAAATAACATAGTACTTATGTTTTTCCGTTGAAGCAAACGCCAAGAATGGTACACACACGTCCGTGTGAACTCTCTCAAGGATCCCGGCTACTCGTTATCCTTTTCATGAAAGGTGGAATTTACATACTTCCCCATGGTTCAACCCTTGCACTCATCTAATCGAGTGTATGTTCCATTGGAAGTCCAGATATTTTATACATGAATTTCAAGGCTCCATGATGAAGATGGTCCAATCACCCGTGCCATAATTCTTCATTTCCTCATCCCATATCACCATTTTTCTACCTTTCCCATCATGGAAGTGCAACCATCTACCTCTTAGGCTTGTAGATATCTAACTTGAATCCCTAACCTCTTGGCTTGACCTACAGTCAGGTCAGAGGAAAGTTTTCTCCATCACCGAAAACAATGTCATAGCCTCTCGTCCTCCAACATTGCGATTGGTGACCAAATTTTTCTCGTACCCAGAACATGCATAAATATGAATAATAATACCTACCCTCTCGAAAGGTAGGCTGGCCTAATCTGTCAGTAATCGTATTGTCCATCGTCGCCTCATCTCCATATGCATTTGGATATCTTTCTCCAAGTCACCGAGTGTGTTCCTTATCTCCCGTCATGTGAAAGGAAGCGCCATTATCCAAATACCACATTGATTCCAATGCACTTGAAACCATGCATGTGATCAAGGAGAATTCAAGTTCAAATTCAGAGGCAGGCCCTACCAACGATAGCTTCCAGTCAACCTCTTGGTAATTTTTCTTCTTTTGCGGATAGTTATAGCAAGATGCCCATGTTCGTGATGCTAGTAAACACTTCACCTTGGACATATCTAGCTTCTTGCCTTTGGACTCAAATTTAGAATGGAATTTCTTCCCTTACCCTTTCTTCTCTTGCCTTGGCATCCATAGAAAAATCCTCTTCATCATCATGCTTTGATGAAGAGCCATCTCTGTGTTCCACTGAACTCCTCCCCTGCACTCCGCATCCAATCGTAGTCGTTCTTAATCCTAAGAATTTTTCCTATCCGTTGATAGAGTTTTCATAATTGTGCCAACCTAGGAAGTCCCAAGAGAGCCAAGCTCACCAAATAATCATTATCAAAACTATTCCCACACTTCCCAATTCATCCCGACATTGGAAAAATTCTCATGAGATACTTTGGAATGTTGTCGCTCTTTTCCATCTTGATCCTCCCGAGTTTACCTTGAACACCAAATTCCTATGGTCGCCATCGCTTTGGAAAATATCCGTCAAAGCATTCCACATAGCATGTGGTGTGGCTTTATTGTGAAGGCTTGAGATAATTGTGGTCTCATACTCCTTCCAACAGAATCCTCCTCGCCTTTGCCACTTTCTTTTGCCATGCATCAAGTTGACAACATTTGATAAAGTAGGCTTAGGAACATCATTGTTAATGAATTCCTTCAAGCCATCATCTTCCAACGCTGCCTCCATCCTGTCCTTCCAAGAAATGTAGTTCAAGCTGCCCTCAAGTGCATACTCTAGCCGCAAGCCATTGAAATCCATTTCGATCTTGAATCAGCTGTAGCACCAAGAAATTTTTTCTGAAAATTCGAATTCTTCCCACCAAAAAACTCAACTCCTACTTCAAAATTGCAATCTCCTGTGTTCCGATACCATGTATAAATTTAATACAAAAATAAGTATTTCCTGGATTCTGTATTTAACATTAGAATATTATTGTTAGATCGGGTGAATCCATGCAATACATATTTTTGTATTAAACTTCTACATATCTTTCCTTTGACCATTGGAAGAAGCTTCATTGCCTTTAACATGATTAGGAACAACATGTCCCTTTTCTTTACTTAGATTTGGGGCAACAACTTCTTTGGTATGAGCATCTAATTGAATGTTATGTTTTTTTTATTAGAGGTTATAGGAACATTCCTATTCTTCAAGCCATATTGTCTTTGCACTTGAGAAAGAGCATTGTTATATCCCCTCTGATAATATTTTGTGTGTATTGATAATATGTCATCATTTGAAAATACAAATTGTTCATCATCAGGTGCACAAATTTCTGCAGAAAATTGATCTTCTTCAGTGAGGAAAATAGGTCGTTGATTTTCCTCAAATAAATGGTTCTCGCTAGAAATTTTTTCTTCATCATATTTATCAGGGCCTTCAGTATAATTCTTCTGAAATGGTGTGTGAATTTTCTGCTGACTTTGTGGATCCTGACTAATCTGTTCCCTTTGCTTGATCCTGTATTGGGGCTAGTGATTTTGACCCCTGAAATTGAGATTTCTAATGGAGTGTTCAGCTTGTCGATCAACGATGGAAATTTTATCAATCATCTTCTCCATTGTATTGATCAAGGTATCTAATTTTCCTTCTGATGAAGTGGATGTTTCTTCTTTGATAGTGACTCTTTTTTCTGTCGTGATTTTATACTTCTCGATGATCAAATTAGCTTCCATGCTTACTACATTTCTCTGTATTTCTTCAAGAGTTGACGGGTTTCTTTCCCTAAACTGATATGCCATGTCAGGATCGAAACCATCAGGATAATGAAGTAAATCAAGGCCTAGAGGAGGCTTAATATTCTCTGAAATTGAATCATATATTTTGTTGAATCTAGCTATAAAGTCTTGGCCATACTCGTTGGGATTCCTTTTCAAGGCATTATACTCAGCTAAAATTTGTAATGGATTTTTCTTCTCTTCCCATTTCTCCATAAACAAATCAATCAACTTTTTTGAGGTACCTATTGAACCAGTTGTGAGTGAGAGAAACCATTTCTTTACCTCTCCGGAGAAACTATGTGAAATGATGCACATCTTGGCATCGTCATTATTGATCTCTTCAAGATCTATGAAGTCAATCACTTTGGAAACATGTTGATAGGTTGTAACCTCTAATTTTCCATCTAAAATAGGAAGCCCCTGACCATAATTTTAAGGTAGTGGATTAAGCTGAAGTTGTAGAATCAACGAAGAAAATTTGGCCATGACTAATTGAGGAGGTGGTGGAGGTGTTTATGGAGTGAAAAATTGTAGAGGTAATGATAGAATGAAAGTAGGGACTGATGATGTAGTTGTATAAGAAGGTGAGATGACAGGTGGAGGAAAATTCTGCTGTTGATACTGAAAATAGGCTTTCTCTGAATTTTCTTGAAATTTGTATACCAAGCCCTTGATTTTATGAAAATTAGACCAGACTTCACTATCGAATTCATACTCAGAAGATTCAAAAAATGGTACAGAGGACTTGAAATCGAGAGGATCAAAGGTGGCTTCTGAAATAAATTAAGTTTCAGACTTGGTTCTAAATAAATATTTTTCAAATTCTTGACTATAGACAAAATATTCTGGAACAAATCTCGTAGGCCTTGATTTGAAAAGTGGAGGAACAACTCTTCCAACCTTCCGAGTCTTGGTTTTATGTTTTCTAAAAAGAATCTCAGGATCATACATAATTGGCAATGGATTTGGTCTGGATTTGACATGGTATGTATTTTAGGAGCTAGCTTAAGATAGGAATTTCAGAATTTGGCTCAGAATTTAGAATTCAGCCTATTTTGAAAGCTAGAGCTTGTCACCTATAAGTCTAAATTTCAAAGGATTAAAGAAATAATCCCAGGGAATGTTTAGAAATCATCCCCAGAAACGGCGCAAAGAATGTTAACACTCTCCCCAACTTCTTAAGGCTGACAGTAGGATTGGAGAAAGGTAACCATAGACCAAAATTTAGGTCAGGTAGATAGCCCTACCCGGACCAGAGAGGGCTCTCTCTTTGTCACTTTAAACAATCAAATGAACGGCTGAGTATCATAAGATTTTAGGCTAGATATGTAAGCTTAAATGAGTAAAATTTGTTTGATATTTTGAATGATGGATAGGAAAGTCAGTGAATGGACTATAAATGAGGTTTTTAGGTCTCAACTTCGAGGTTAACCTACAGAGAGTATGTGAGGGAATATAGGTAGTTTGGCAACATATTAATCAATCATTAAATATTAGATGAAGATGGAGTAGAGATTGAATGAGCACTGAGGTGAATTCATTCAATTTAATAAGAAAATAAACATAATATGGTGAATCTTGTCTAAAATAGAGCATGAATAACAGGAATTATACTCTTAAACTTAAAATATAGACATACATGAAGAAGTATACATGGAATTAAGCATAAGATAATAAGAAAACATGAGAAACATATATGTTCCAAATCATACCACAAGTATCTCACAATATTTCCTGCAAATATGTCTCTGATTTCATTCCACAAACAGGTTACACGAGCTCCACTGCAAAATATATGGCTATGCAACCCCACACAAGACAAATGAGACATTCTTGGCTGGGATTTTCTCTAATGAAAACACTAGGCCCTTGATGAGGCCAAGACATGTCACCCTCCCTGAATCAAATGAGTAAAGATCATGATAAGGTCTTGTGATGTCTAGTACTAATCTGTCCATAATGGCCTTGGGCATGAGGTTGTGAGAGGCTCCAAAATCAAGCATGGCATTATGAAGAATGAATTCATGGAATTTGATTCTTAGGTAAAATGGAGGGACTTCACTATCTTCTAAATCACCATCAACAACTAGACCAAAAATAAGCTCAGGGTGATCATCACTCACATTAACCATATCGTAAATTTAATAAACTATAAGAAACTTAGAAACTTGAACTTTGTACTGATAATTATTAACTATTTCAGTTAGAGGAATGGATACTTTCAACATGGCAATTTCATTTTCAAGAGAAAAAAGAGCAGAATGTTTTTCTACCTCTTTCAATGATGCATATTTTTCTCAGGATGATATTTTTGTGAAGGCTCTTTTTTCTGTCCTGCTTCTTGGACTTAATTATCTTGTAGAAATTTAATAAAAAAATATGTATTTCCTGGATTGACCCAATCTAACAATAATATGCTACTGTTAAATATAGAATCGCTTCCACTTATCTTTGCGGAAATTTAAAACACAATCGCCAATAGCAATATCATGAAGAAAGATCAATCACACATAACACAAATAATTTACCCGGAGAAAGCATATAGCTAAAAACCCCAATATCTTCTATCATTTATTATATCATGGACCATGAAACAATTACAGACAAAGCTCCAATCCAAGATCTCTCAGTACAAAAGCTAATTGTCTCACACTGTCATACAAAAAATGGCAACTTCCTTAGCCAATTTACTGTCTCCAGACAGCCTGCCTCAACTGCACAATCCCAGCTGATAGTAATCCCTGAATGAATGGAATCATGCTTGCCTTGACTATGCAATCCTCATGGGCACATCCAATGTGTGTGTGGTTGCATGTGTGCAACTGATAATGTCACAACTGATAGTCAATCTGTCCCTTTCACCTACGTCTCAACTGGGTCTCCATTGGATCTGACATGCATGTAATTATTAGTAGTAAATATTTAGTTGCATGTGAGGAAAATGATTATGAATTAATTAATAATTCATTCACTTGATCTCTCACTAGTGTATCTTCAGTTACAACTATAACAACTGATTTTAACTTACTTAACTGAGTCAAACTACTTCTGCTTCTGCTTGCTGAGTTCTTATTTGTTGAACTCTTACTACCACCTTTGCTGTAGCTTTAGCCCCAGCTTTAACTTTAGCTTGTTCAGTCCTTACTGCTTCCCTAGCTGTACCTTTAACTGCCACCCAATCATCCATACCCTCTTGTTTTCTGCAACAGTAAAACTCTTCCTGATTGTCATCCATGACAATTTCTTCATTCTCTGTCTTCAACAATTCTCTGGACTGGTATTTAAATTTCCAGTCACTGTCATCATCTCTTTTCCTCTCTTGGATTAAAAATTCTTTAGTCCTTCCATCAACACCTGCAATCATAAAACAAACACCAAATTCATAAAATCCTTGTGTCTCTTCTTCCTCTAGCAACAATTCAAATTGTTGCTCTAACATTTCCTCTAGAAACACTTCAATCTGCTGCCCTGCCATTTCATTCTCTTCTCTAAATGTTTTTAGCAAAAAATTCAGCCATCTATTTTCAAGCATTTCATCAATATGCTGCAAACTTGGTTCAACATATTCTTCTTCTTCTTCCCTGACAATATTCAGTAATTGTATTCCATCTTCTTGATTGATTCTGGCAATCAATTCAAGTTCTTCAAGTACTGTGTCCTCATCTTCTATCAAAATAAAATTATGATTCTCCACCACTGTAGCAGTTCCAAAAATCTGTCCTCCGGTCTTCTCTTTTTCTATCAAACAAATCAGTTCCTTCTTGTCATCAATAGTAATAACAAGTTCCTTTACATGGAGCATGATTGCCTCGCCTTCCTTCAACAACCAATCCTCATTCAAGAAAACTCTGAGAGATGGATTGTCTTCTGCAATACCTGTCAACACAGCCAACTTGTCAATTTTAAAATCACAAGACCCAATGGTCTCAATTGATGATCCAGTCACCAATTCTTCTTTTTGTAGTCCTAAGTCTTTTTCAAGACACAAAAAATCTTCACTATCCTCATTCCCTTGCATCTCCACATTCTGCAATCCCCAATTTTGAAATTGAGGTTCTCCTTCCTGTATTGAATCCTGGTTGTTCAACATAATCTCCAGCAATCCAATTTCTTCATTCCATGGATTAAGTCTTCCAAAGAATTTTTCTCCTCCTTTCTTTGACTGTCCAATGGTGTCAAATTTTCTCCATCATCAACAAGATCTGCATCCATAAAACAATTGTTAAAACAAAAATCATAAGGCCTCAGTGCCTTTCCTTCCTCTGCCAGCATTTCAGTATGTTGTCCTGAATTTTCTCCCTTTTTTATCAGCGCTTCAGTATGCTGGTTCACTTTCCCCAAAGAACTCTCTGAGGAATTCTCAAAACTGTCAACTAGTCTTATTTTCACACCATATGTCTCCATGATGTTTTCCTGTTCACTGCAATGAACTCTGAATTTTGCAATCTCCCTTTCATACTCTGAATTCTCCAACAAGTATTCCAGCAATGCAATTTCTCTTTAGCATTCTTTAAGAACTTCATCCTCACTTACAGTCCCTGCATTCATACATAAAATTTCAGTTTGTAGACCAGGAGCTTCAACAGCCTCAACTAGTGTTTCACATATCAGTTCTTCAAACTGATCATCTCCTTCTTCATTCACAAGAATTTATTCCTGTGTTGCAGCAGCTTCAATCATAAACACATCACTGCTTCCTTCAGTCAAGAGACATTCTTCAACATTGCATTCTTCTTCAAAGTATTCATCTTCTGAGAGATACTTCTTCATACTTGTGACAGCTTCACAAGATTGCTCATCCTCCTCTATAAAACCTGTAATCACCTCACAATTTTCAGTCACAAAAATACAAGGTTCTACATCATCCAGCTGATCTGGACTTGTCAAATAACTCAGGAAATCATCAATAATTTTCTCTTCAGCAAGATAATCTTCTTGTTGTCTTAAACCTCCATCATGGTTCATAATATCTTTTTAATATCTCCATTCTTCATCTGTACTTTGTTCTATTTCACAAGCAGAAACTTCTCTTCTCAACTTAGTTGCTCTAAGTTCTGCATATTCCAACTGTACATTCCTCCTCTGTTCAAGCTTTCTCAGCCTCTCTGCAAACATACAAGAATCATCATATGTAAATTCATTTGACCCCTTGGTCTCACTTGAAGTTTCAGTCTTCAAGTCCTTCTCCAAGTACTCAATCATTCTGAGTAGTCTCTCTTTCTACTGAGCATGTATCATCTGCTCTTTCTTCACCTGTAGCCTATGCCACTTTACTTTCTTCTTCATGAGCCAACCAACTCTTTGGCTTTCCTTTATCATCATCTTTATTTTTTTAAACGGTTCTATGATCTCAACTACTTCTTTCCAATATTCTGCATCAGTCAATTTCTTCCTCATGCCATTTGTCCTGGCATCTTATTTCTCTCTTATGTTGTGGCCTCTCTCAAAACCTCTTAAATCTCTACTATGACTATCAGTATTCATCCCCTTCTCTTCCATGAGTTCTTCACTCATCATCTGCACCAAGCCTCTGCAACAGCAAGCTCTCCTGCTGCCACTTACCTCACCAATCCTTTCCTTCGGATCTGGGCTTTTGGCAAGTACTGGTCCCCTTCTACTGGAACCTTCTGAGCACTCTCTTCTTCTCTCTCTAGGCTTCAATCTGCAACTTTTCAAGAACACTTATGTTCTTCTTTCATCCAACCTCTGTTGGGAATTCTCCAGGTTCTTCCACACTTCTTCTTCACTTTAGAATCCTCTGATGGACTCTTTTATCACTGCTCTCAATGTTGTGATCTTCCTTTGCTGAGATTTCTTCAATTGCCTACAATCTGAATTCTGCAAGCAATACTTCAAACCAGAGTTAAATAATGCTCATCAACTCACTTTCAAGATTCTGCATAATCTTGCTTCTTCTTTCACCTGCACTGCACCTCTGTATGCTGCAATCTTTATCAGTTTCAAAATCTGATCTTACTTCATTACACATGCATTCAACAAAACTTGAACTTTTAAAAAGAGCTATTCCAGCTCTGATACCACATGATGGCATGTCTTCTTACTAAACCCACATTATCACTCTTAGTGCATATAAAGTGCATTTAGTTCATGCCCCAAATAATCTCAATTGGAAATTTCAATGTTCTCTTTTCTTGACTGGGCAATTTAAATTAATATATCTGGAAGCTTTAAATCTCAAATCTGAGATTTGACATAGTAATTCAAAGTTTTCGCTTATGGTTATAAACCCACTCTTCACGACCCAGATTTATAATGTGGAAGGTTTTTCTTCAAAGGTTATAAAAACCCACAATACCTATAATATACCTTTTTATTAAAACCCAATACTCAATCTTCATATGCGGGAACTTCTTCACTCAATGGTTTAAAACCATACAATAAAATCCTCACACTCTATGGTCTAAAGACCCATCTTATGAAATTAATCAACATTTCATTTAAATGAGACCCAATCACAATTCTTTACCTTCACATAATATGACAACCGAATGCACACTATATCACTTTGTTCAAGACCCGACATATCAACATCACACTTATTTGCAATGACTCTTGGAACCTACCTTTAATAACCTTCGAATATGCGCTCATATGATGATTCACTAACATAAACTTTGACCTTGGGTTTAATAACCAACCACCAGCATATTATAATATAAAGGCTCGAAATTGGTAATTTAATATCAATGCATATTTATTTTATGCATCCCGACATCAAATAACGTTGTGTGAAATCTTCACGGCAATTATCAACGCCAACATAGAATAACAATTGGGCCCTAGCAGTTAACATACCACTCGCATCTGACGGCGCATAACTTATCGCACTCCAAACTTCAATATTGCACACATCCGATGGTAATCGCGTAAATTAGATGCACGAGTTCTAACGCTCAGAAATTACACGATAAAAGTGGTTTTTACAAACCAATTATTGCCACTCGTCGATCAAAGGCATATATTGCGTTTTTTTTTCCATTCCACTTACCACTTAAAAATTGTGCGAAAACCATAAATGGTTTTCGATATCCGCCTTCATGGTTCCTCTATCACTCATAGTTCCGCATCCTCAAACTCCACACGCCATTCCGCTTTACTAAAGGCTCCATTTCTTTTACGGTGATCAACCTCAACTGATCTCGGTTCAACTCAATGGAGTTTTGTTGCTATGACCCCATTCCATATGGTTCCTCCGTGTTACTAATTCACTGCCTCAGAACCCTGATATGGTCAGATTCTATTTAAAAGAACTCCATGCCAATCAAAACATACATTCTCGCCTTTTAATCTTGAACGTGGTCTCCTACAGAATTAAAATTCATTTATGCGCATAGCACCTTCAATCAACATTTTACCTGCTACTCCAATGATTTCTCTGCAATTTCCAGCCACTCTTTATTTATCTTCGCCATATGCAAATAGCGTTGACACTAAGTCAACAGGACCATGTTTCAATGATTTCAAAACCACGGATTCTTATTCAACTACGCCATTAACTTTAGTAAGGGATCTTCGCCCATTAGAACAGAGCATCATTTAAAAACCCAATCATATACAAGATTACAATTTCATCCTTTTATACAAAGATTCATATTACGCATTGCCCATACAATTGCTTCTTGAAATGAATCAACACATTGACATTGGCTCTTAACACAGAGTTTTATCACACTGGTTCTCATACATTTACTTATTGAAATTCGAAGCTCACTTACACAGAATTTAAATCAAATAATGCCCATGTAGTACTGAAACAAATCCATTCATATATTCAGATGAATTTACTTACAAAATTCTAGTTTGGCCATATCTTCAATTCGATGGCCTCTCTACCTCCTACTCTGTCTCTCCAAATCGCTCCAGGTCTTTCTATCTGATCTCTTGATGCTTACATTTATACAAAAGATCAATGAATCGATACAGCTCCCTTACAACTCGACAAAACTCTTGGATTTCTCAATTTAGCCTAACTCCCTAAATTTGCTGAATTAACTCTTCACATTCTTAGCTAATCGACTTCCCTTCATGTTATCAATGATTTGAGAACAATTAAAATTTATCTCTATAATTAAAATCACTCTAATTATTTAAGGATTAAATAAGAATTTAAAAACATAAGACCCCCCTATGTCTACTTAAATACAAAGTATTTTATTGTGCCTAATGCCCCTGCATCATATTTCTGGATTAATGCTTTAAACTCTTGTTGATAATGTATTATTTTTTGTGCTACTATCTCCATTAGATGGTGTTGTGTGATGTATATTAGTGTCCCATCTCTAATTAGTTTTTTCATTTGCTGAGAAGATACAATTTGAATTGATGGAGACTGGAATTTGAACAATTTATATTTTATTCCTTTCCATTTGAATTTGATAAAAAAAAATCAGTGGTTTGCATAATAGGAGTTTGTTGGGCCAGAATTTTAATCTACGAATAAATTACGCTTCCCTAGACAGGTGCTAGTCTAGAACAACAAGTGAAAGACTACACTACTATTTCTCCTAACTCAGAACAGATACACAGAGAGGATTGGAGGCTTACTTGTTTCAGTCGCTTCCAAATGGCTCCTTTCTGTCACTTCCACTACAACTTCAAATTCAAGCGGTTTTGTTGGTTGAATGCTTCCTGCAAGAAAGAACAATGAAATAGCAGAAGATGCAATAATATAGATATCTATTCAATCTAGTTAGCTAAATCAGTTAAGCATAAACTACATTCATCAACCAAGATCTTACAATATGGAAATCAAAGTAAACATAGATGCATGTAGGGAAAAACAAGAAGTACACTTTATTGATGATAGAAGGAGAGGTTACAACCTAGTGACTGATTTGTAGTGACCTTCCAGCAGAGTTCCAAAGTCTCATCACAGCATAAGTCTCTCCAGCAGCAGCTCCACAAATCAAACTCTCTATTGAAAATTATCCAGCATTTCCCTACTCAAATTCTTCCCCCCAAACACTTAGATTTGTGTTCAATTTATAGATGAACTGTAGGTTGTTTTGTAATCAATAAAATTCCAAAAATAGGCAAGACATGTTTCCATTCATGTAGATGTGAAATGGACACTTGGATCCGAAGCTTGACATATGTGAACCCTTCTAGAAGACACTGGCCAAGTGGAGATTCCGGAACAATGAGAATTTCACTCCCAATGTGACCAACACACCTTTGAATGTCTGGAAGTGCTTTGCAGAGCAGCCTTGAATGGGTCTACCTACATATGCAACGCACTTAGGCCCCTTAGAGCCTGCGTTGGTGAGCTCCCACATGTTTAATAATAAGCTTCAAACCATGGAAAATCCTTGCTTGATGAAAGTCTTGTTTGATTCACGTTGTTTCATGTCTTAGGGAATATAGCAACTGAGATGATAGGGAATGATAGAGCCTTGGTCATCAGTCATGGAGATGATGCCCAGCTAACCAGGTCATTGGGAATGGTGCCCAAATTGACCTATAACAATTTCCCCCTAAAGCATGAGATCCAAATAATAAGAGCATTTGATTGAGATGCTTTACACTATGACGAGCTTGGAAACAAAGAGGAACGGTCACCTGCATCAATATTACAATACATTACATCATGATATATCCTCTATTGATCATAATTACTGAGGGTAGGAATTCCCATAGTCAGCACATAAAACAATCTAATAACATGTACATAATTCAGAAATTCGTCTACATTGGAATGTTGCCCAGATGCAGACACGCCTACAGATATAGGCTGATGTTTGGATGACAATATGTATGTAAGGTCACCATATAGATGATGTGTAAAAAAATCCTGAAATCGCATTCCAGATGGCTGAAACTAGATCCGGGATCTTCTTATCTCGTTCATTCGATCATTCAGGTACAAGTCTAGCCATGCGAATATATGATTTGTCGTCGAACATGGAAAGAAATCGTTTGATTACCAGCCAATAATGTGAGTTTTTAACAAACGTGAGATAACCACCATTAATGCCAATGGCCCTCAAGGTACTGCAGTACATTTCGTAAGGTGTGAATAGAAGATTTGATGTCGAGCGCCAAACAAAATATTTCGGTTAAAAGTCCGAAAGCGAGGATCTTGTCGATGCTGTAACAAGCCTCATGGTACTGGAATATGATGTTTCTTAGTGAGATTCCTGGATATTTATTTTTTTCCAACAGGAAGTCACCTTATTTCAAAACTGGAGTTACTGATTTCGAAGACAACGGTATGACTTGATATAGCAATTTTCAGGGATGACGGTCATGAAAATGAAGGTTTATGAGTATTGCAGATGGATGAGTTCTTAATCACTGGATGACTTCTCTTGAACATATCGGCGACACTGTGATGAGTTGGCAGCATTGACCCAAAACCGAAGTGAAGGTATGATGAACCATAGGTGTGAATGAACCATCAAGATGATTACCCAACCCAAATAGTCACGGACATGGAGTGAAAGAAGTGTCATGTTCAAGAGCGACTTGCTACCAAAAAGAAACTTTACTTGCTTTTCCCAAATTTTCCCCGGTCATTTGTCGACCAGTACCTCTTTATTTTTTAACAAGCTTGAGGAGGATAACATTTGCTTGATTTATAATTCAACCCTTCGGGCGAATAAAGTATCGCTATTTAATAATTTAACGACTCTAGTGATGAATGAAACTCGATTCTTGCCATGATCAACAAGCCCGTCACTATTTTATGTTTTAACGAGCTTAAAAACAATGATAGCCCGGTCCTTTTTCATATTTAGAGAGTCTGAAAAAGAGGACGAAAGAGAACTCCAAAAGTACTTTTTCGTAAATTTGTCTCTCAAATTCGAAAAAGTGTAAAATAATATCTGAAAAAACCTTTTTGGTCATGTTTAACCAAGGTATTATTTTTTCTTAAATAATCCATCTGAGTCCGGAAAAGGTTTAAACTTATACTGAGTAGATATCAATTCATTTACTTTAAAGAGCTCGAAATGACAAGTGCTCGGCAATCTTTTCACATTAGTAGAGTCTAAAAAGAGCTGAAAGAAGACTCCAGGGGTTCCTTTTTCGTTGTTATCGAAGCTCGAAAAAGAGAGTGCGCTTCAAATCCTTTTTCATTTTTAACAAAGCTCGAAAAATAAGGAGAAAAAGTA
Organism: Pinus albicaulis; assembly: GCA_034641835.2. Taxonomy (NCBI): domain Eukaryota; kingdom Viridiplantae; phylum Streptophyta; class Pinopsida; order Pinales; family Pinaceae; genus Pinus; species Pinus albicaulis. Next base: position 39,946 of record JAXQQM020090111.1, on the reverse strand, counting down.
TGCTTTGTGGTCAAGTCATTCTTGAAATAAATCTGCACAACTAATTTGTTCGTCAGTTGTAAGACGTGTTTCAGAGAAACATCAAATGGATTAAAAATACATGTTTCATGATAAAAAACATAATAAAACTATAGTCATAGCAATAAATTTAATTTTCAAACAATTAAATGACTATATAAAGTAGTTTCACTATTCATTTTTACCATTCCATAGTTACCATTTGCATTTTGGAGCTCTGAACCTAATTTTTCCCTCGAACTTCAATTGTTGATTGCGTGCAATTAATAAGAATGTTTTGACTACCCCCTGCAAGAGCACATTTCGAATGCCCCCTGCAAAAGTAGGTGCCCCCCAAGCTTCATTTCATTCATCTAAGTAGATTTCTGGTTACTAATAGCTGGATGGAATGAAGGTTCAGTTACAAGATCAGATAGAAGACTCGTCGTAATTAGGAGACGATTTGTTTCATTTTTAAACAAGCTTGACACAGGAAAAAAACTATGCTCATGATCTGTTTCATTTTTTTAATGAGGTTGACACAAGAAAAAAGAAGTATCCTCAAGATACTTGTTTCATTTTTTAAATGAGGTTGACACAAGAAAAAAGAACTATCCTCATGACTCTGTTTCATTTTTTAATGAGGTTGACACAGAAAAGGAACCATCCTCATGGGAACCTATTTCATTTATCGAGGTTGACACAGGAAAATAACTATCCTCAACACCTGTTTAATTTAAGGATTTTGATGAATACCACAAATGATAAGTTATAACATTCGTTGACTGGTCTTCTCCAGGGTTTTCATTGAATTTAGGAATGTCCAAGGGTAACGTATGTGGTATCACTAGCCACCAAGGGGAGGAACCAGATAGGATTACAGATGATGACATGGGTGAATTCAATGGACAAAGCATCCAAGATGAAGCAACAACAGATGGTGTTGCAGCTGAAATAGATGGATCAGTCTGGGATGTTATCTCAGCCATGGTCAAATGACCCAATGTATACCATGTAGAATCTATGGGAACTCAAAGTGAAACAAGATCAACAAAAGCAAAGGAAGGTGATTGAGGAAAAGACTTGTATAGGTAAAGCTCCTACTGAAAATGAGTTGGAGTTAAAGGTGTCTTGTCTTATGATATTTCTTCATTCACAATTAAACCAGGAGAAAGAACTTCACCGTCAAGCCCAAAATATATTTCAAACAGTTGACTGTGTGATATGGGAGTTTCAATAGCTACAAAACTTTGTGGGATGACCAAGGTAGGAAAAACTTCCAGTTGCTCAACTTCAGGATCAAGATTTTCTCCACTTAGGGAATATAGCAATAGAAATATAAGGGGATGATAGACCCTATTTCATTGGTCTTGGGGATGATGTCCAGTTTGACCAATAACAATTGCCCCTTAAAGCACAATGGGATCCAGATAAACTTCCAGTTGAACAACATTGGGTTCGGGAGGTATGTCTCAAGGATTGAATGGATCGTGACCACGAGTAGTTGTGAAGACTCCGTTTCGACAACAGTAAACGAACCGGGATTTGTGGAAACAATTTGAGCTAACTTTGGTTTAAATGATGATGTTTTGCCAGAGGTACGAATTGTACTTAATTCAGAAGATCGTGATCGCCTTCGCCTACCAGAATTAACTTCTGGCAGTAAAGGTAGTTTTAAAGCTAACCTACGCGAACGATGGGGGGTATGATTGTGTTCTTCCACGATTACTAATTTATTTTATCCAAAAATAAATAAACAAAAAGAGGGTAATGCTAGGCAAAAGGGTTTACCAAGAAAATGTGAACCTTCTGGCGAACCAAGAAGTACAGGCAGATAATCTCCCCGAATGTTGTGTTCGGTGTATCACAATTTCAGGGCAGCTGACTCGGTTCACTATGGATGGATAGCACCTAAAAGTTGTCCTCCCAAATATACCCAAAGGTACGTGGAGGCCCAAATCCGTATTAATGTTGTCTGATGTGAAAATGCACAATGAGAGCACCCCTTTATACTTATCGTACTGTAACACTGCCCGATATACCCGAGAGTACGTGGACGAGCTACGATATACTTACATACGTGGAGTGAGGTATCACACTCGGAATGTATCACAGACAAGTTAACAACAACTGCTATGTTTTGTGATGCTGGAACATGTCTCTAGCCTAGACCTTCTAAATGTTATCATTAATGTTCCAAAGTGTTGTTAAGTAAATTGAGATTTAATTTATGTTTATCTTGCTTAACCATTTTCCTTTCAGGTTCACCACGATGATGTATATGAAATTCCTAAAATGCAGCTAAGAATTATAAGCAAACTTTCACTTTCAGATTTTTCAATGAAGAACCTAGCTACTAAGGTAAGAGAATGCTAGTTTTTTGGAAAGAGAGCAAATAATTTGTGACCAAACAAATCAATGAAGAAAACAAAATCAATGAATCACAAACTAAATGCATATTTCCTAATGTTCCTTTTGCAAGAAACACACAATCCTACATGCAAATGCAAGTTTTTCTTTTCAGTTTCCTTAATTTTATGAATGTAGAAAAGAAACTAGGTGCACTAGATCAATAATCGAAATACTTTTTACTTTTGAGAAACGAAGAATACAAACAACAATTTCTCTTTTGAAGGAAAAATAAGGATTTCAACAACAATTTCTCCTATCAAGGAAAGTATATAGAGTTACTGGTCAATTGAGCATCAAACTTTTCAGAACACAGCAGCAAACAAAATTGAAGCAAAGTAAAAAGTCATATTCAAGGGAATTTGGTCCCTTTCAGGAGCCAACGCAGTCTCCAAAGGGAGACAGTGCTCTGCAACGCAAGCTTGGAAGGAAGACAATGCTCTGCAAAGCACTGTGCCCTGAATAAGGGTGCGTTGGGCGCAGTAAACAAAGAAAAAGATATTGTTTGGCTCACTAACTTTGAAAATTAAGCTCGGAAAATTCTAATCTTTATGTGAAACAGCTACTGGGTGGATTTAGAAAGCAAATTAGAGACTAAAACACCTAGAAACAAAATAAATTCTCCCCAGCGGAGTCGCCAGTTTGTTGGGCCATAATTGTAATATATGGATAAATTACGCTTCCCTAGATAGGTGCTAGTCTAGAACAACAGGTGAAAGACTATACTAATATTTCTCCTAACTTAAAACAGATACACAGAGAGGATTGGAGGCTTACTTGTTTCAATCGCTTCCAAATGGCTCCTTTCTGTTGCTTCCACTACAACTTCAAATTCAAGCGGTTTTGTTGGCTGAATGCTTCCTGCAAGAAATAACACTGAAACAGCAGAAGATGCAATAATATAGATATCTATTCAAGCTAGTTAGCTAAATCAGTTAAGCATAAACTACATTCATCAACCAAGATCTTACAATATGGAAAATCAAAGTTAACATAGATGCATGTAGGGAAAAACAAGAAGTACTCTTTATCGATGATAGAAGGAGAGGTTACAACCTAGTGACTGATTTGAAGTGACCTTTCAACAGAGTTCCCAAGTCTCATCACAGCATAAATCTCTCCAGCAGCAGCTCCACAAATCAAACTCTCGATTGAAAATTCTCCAGCTTTTCTCTACTCAAATTCTTCCTTCTCAAACACTTAGATCTGTGTTCAATTTATAGATGAACTGTATATTATTTTGCAATCAATAGCATTCCAAAAATAGGCAAGACATGTTTCCATTCATGTAGATGTCAAATGAACACTTAGATCTAAATCTTGACACATGTGAACCCTTATAGAAGACACTGGCCAAGTGGAGATTCTGGAACAATGAGAATTTCGCTCCCAATGTGACCAACACACCTTTGAATGTCGGGAAGTGCTCTGCATAGCAGCCTTGAATGGGGCTACCTGCATATGCAACACACTTAGGCCCCTTAGAGCCTCTGTTGGTGAGCTCTTATATGTTAAATAATCAACTTAAAACCATGGAAACCCTTGCTTGATGAAAGTCTTGTCTGATTTATGTTGTTTCATGTCTTAGGGCATGTAGCAACTGAGATGATAGGGAATGATAGACCCTTGATCATCGGTCCTGGATATGATGCCCAGTTAACTAGGTCATTGGGACTGGTGCCCAAATTGACCTATAACAGTCCCCGGGTTTTGTAGCAATTGAATTCCAAATAAATATTATACTTCTCCACTGGCACAATGTAGAATTCATATTATAATTCATAATATTCTAATTACACCTTGAATGTGTGGCACTTTCTGACTCCATCAATTCGTTTTCCATCTACTACCATCACTCTTATGTCAATGGATATAATAAGAATAGATTTAAAGTCCTTTTGCAACATTTTTATCTATGAAGTTATGGGTGCTTCCTTTGCCTATGATTACAATGAAATTTTATTTTTTTACATACCCTCTTGGTTTTCAATTTTTAAGTTTGCATTATTCTGTTATTGTAGCAAGAAAGATCTTGGGCATGGCCTCCTTGTCTTGCAGCCAATTTTGAATATATTCTTCCATGTATTCTATTTCTGGTCGTTGTCGGATGTGTGAGATTCTACATCAACTTCACATGCAAATATATTTTGTAATTACCCATGTGCTTGGTTGTCAGTGTCACCACGCTACCTAATTTTTTTTGACCCATTTATTCTTTGAGCCTTGTTGTTGATTATCCTCTCCTCTTAAGCGTGGAACTATGTATACTTGTCTTACTTGTCTATGGGGTAATTTTTTGGCCTTTCATTCAAGATTCTATTTGATTATTCTTAACATGTAAAAAATGGTTTGTTAAATTTGTTCTTTTCTTCATTGTAGTGTGCTTAACATTATCAATTGTTTTAAATTCCATAGCTTTGTTTCACCATTTAATTAATCTTTTACTCCACATATGTACATTTTTAGCGAGATATTCTTCTATGAATCCATTTTGTTTGTTGCTAAAACTTTCCATTCGTGTGTATAGTTTTTTACATTTGCTTTCTATTTAAAATGTACAAATTTGTTGTACAAGTCATCATCTTCTTTGCCATGAAACCTCTTTAATAACGCAATCATGAAACTTTTCCGATGAAAAAAAATGATCACATTCTTTTGCCCATCATAAGAACCAATCATAAGCTTCCCCTTCTAAATTGTTGGAAGTTGTCATTATATAGCTCTTTCACCTAATGGCGGGTTTTGATGCACAGGCCACGCTTTTATTGATCCAAACGATTGCTCCTCTATGGTCCTTACCATCATACCTTGATTCGTTGATGAATCCTATGTGGAATTATTGTGTGATATTGACTACCTAAAATTTTTCTTGAGGTGGTTCTTGATAGTTTTGTTCACCTTTATTTTGTGGAATAGATACCCAACCTTTTTATAAATGAAGGGTTAGTAATACTGTTGTAAAATGTAACTGAGTTGATCTTTATGCTAACTATGTAATTATGAAAAGAAGAAGACAATGGTAATAAAAATGTATTTTTGTCTCATGGGTTTCATGAGCAATATTTTATGTAGATAGAATTCTTCTTGATGTCTATTAGGTTCTTGTCTTCTAAAGTATAAATAGGATTAAGTGTCAGAGTCATGAAGGATCCAGACCATGTAAAGTAGCTCTCAATCAGCCCTCCAAAAAGTGTTGGAAGACAAGCTGAAAATATGGCGGAAACAACCTTCATCAATCTTGGAATATATGTATATTAATATGCCAAAGAAACAACCAAGTCGCCTAAGATAAAGTTAAGTCGCCTAAAATATCAATTGAATGGTCGGCCTAATAAGATTCGCCTCCTATATATATATACCTATAATCGCGAATTACTTGGAGACAACATTAATGCTAATCATTTTGAGAATGTATAGCATGTAAAAGAATAGATCTAAGGACAAGGATATTACTATAAGTCTCAAGGTGACATCATTTAAAGGAGCAGACCTAAGAACTAATTTGAATGGATTTATCTTAAGGAAGAAGGATCAAGGATATTGCTGAAGAAACTAAAGGACATAGCGTTTATGTATAGTCAAGGATATGAATTGATGTAAAATGACGTAAGTATTGGAAGTGACTTCAAGGATATAGATTTTGAAGGTACAAAGTTGGCGGTGCTGTACAATAAGGTACAAGATTAGGAAGCTTTACTTGAGAAATTTCAAATTCTCAACATGGTATCAGAGCTAAAGTACTGAACATAAGGGTTGCTTGTCAACAAAGTCACTCAAAGAAGCAAGGATCAAATTTTGGATTGAAAAGACAAACCAGTTTGCAAAGAAGACTATCCAACTAGTTTGTATGAAAAGATTAACTCATTAATCCTTGCACTCAAAACATTGTTTGAAGGAGAATCACAAGTTCTGAAGATAGTCATTTTAGTCAAGGGTTCAAGAACAACAACTTTGAAGAAAAGAAACTCTGACTTCATCAACATAAAGGGAGCTGCAAGCAAGACCACTCAAGTAAGTATTCATGACCCTATCTATCAAGATGCCTTTTTGTAAAGAAAGCAACAAGTTGGTTGGATCATCAAACTTCAGTGCATAGAAAAAGAGAACAGACTTGAATTTAATTAAAGACGAAGTAATGGACTATATCGAAGGATCTACTGTTCAACCTCCAAAAAAAGATACTTCAGCCCATGCCAAGTACATGAAGGGAGAAATTAGAGCCCAAAGGATTCTCATAGAATCCATCAAAGATTCTCATTCCCTATGTATCAAAACTAAAGACTGCAAAACAAATGTATGAAAAATTGGTGGAGTTATTCTCTGTGAGTACTGCTGGAGAAGCAATCTCTCTGAGACAAGAACTCTACAAAATGAAATTATGAAAAGAAGTAGGAATCGTCCCATACTTTATGAGGGTCTGAAATAAGAGATCAACTACAAGAACTAGGAGAAGTGATGTCTGACACTGAGATGACAATAGTGGTGTTGAATGCTCTACCAGAGGAATGGGAAGTTTACCTTTGTTGTAAAATGTAACTAGGTCGGTCTTCATGCTAACTATGTAATTTTGGAAAGTAGAAGACAATGGTAATAAAAATTTATTTTTATCTCATGGGTTTCATGAGCAATATTTTATGTAGATAGACTTCCTCTTGATGTCTATTAGGTTCTTGTCTTCTAAAGTATAAATAGGATTAAGTTTCAAAGTCATGAAGGATCCAGACTGTGTAAAGTAGCTCTCAATCAGCCCTCCAAAAAGTGTTGGAATACAAGCTCAAAATATGGTGGAAACAACCTTCATCAATCTTGGAATATATGTGTATTAATATGCCAAAGAAACAAACTTCAAGTCGGCCAAAGTTAAAGTTATTAAGTTGGCCTAAAGTATCACTTGAATGGTCGGCCTAATAAGATCAATCTCCTATATACATACCTATACTGCAGTTCATTTGGAGACAACATCAATGCGGATCATTCTGAGATTGTATAGCATATAGAAGAACAAATCTAAGGATAGTATTGGCTGCAGATAAGTCTGAAGGTGACAACATTTAAAAGGAGCAGACCTAAGAACTAATTTGAATGCGGATTTATCTGAAGGAAGAAGGGACTGAAGGATGCAGTTTTCGGAAGCAACTGAAGGACATAGTTTATAGAAGTAGCTGAAGGATATGAATTAAGAAAATGACTGAAGTATTACGAAAGTGACTGAAGGATATATATTGTTGAAGGTACAGGTTGCGAAAAGGTAGAATAAGGTACAGGATTGGTGTGGTAAATTTGCAGAAGGTGCAGGAAGGATATAATAAGGATATCTCTGATATTATAGCATCTAAGGAATGAATTTGTAAAAGACAAGACAGTGATCTCAAGGTAATAAAAGGAAAGGAAGGTAAATCAGAGATTTACCTTCCTAACTACATTTCAAAATACTCAGTTACAAGTGAATATAATTGTGTCTCTACATTTGACTAAAGTACCTTGATAATTGACTTGATGAAAGATTAACTAAGTGAAATAAGAAATACATAATTAAGCTCACAAGTAGTTATCAAGAAGAGAATTTTTATTAATCTATAGCCCTCCAAATTCTCAACAATGTCATCAATGCATTGCAACTATTAATTCAATTAATTGCTTTATTTATTTGGAATTGTAATTTAAGTGTCCTAGTAGTTTTGTCCTTGTCAACATTCCTCATTATTAACATGAGTTGTCATTGATCGTTCGACATTGAAATTAGATTAACAATTCTATTTCCTTTATCTATTATTTTATTCATCCTCTCAATTAACACCTCTTTTCCTTCCCCGAACTCTGCCTGCACCCTTTCATCGTTCTCAGGATGATATCTTACACTATTGACTTCAAATCTATACCAATTAAGATTTGCAAGAATTTCTCTGTCGTGAACTATTTCTCTAACGAACTCTACCTGAATTCTTTATTTAAATAATAAATGTATGTGTGTTTGTAATAATTCCCTTGAACGAAAGGATTTTGGATTTTCTATTTTGTATTTTTCATTACGACACTTCTACATGTCTAGGAATTAGGCCACAAGCCCTTTTCGACGAGACTTGAAGCATCTTCTCTCTTCCTCTATTCAAATGGTGTCTGATGTAATACCAACCACTCTACCTCACCATTTCCTTCTCACTAACTCCTCTTCTTGTTAAATCTCTCAATTTAACTCTGGAAAAACTACACCCATCCACCGATGATGGATCTAGAGCAAGAAATGATGTTTTTTTATGACAACCTAATACACCAACAGATCCTTCGTACTCAAGAGGAGTAAGATTGGGCCCGACACATCACGTAGAACATGGATCATCACACCCCATTTGTCTCCATGTTGCAACTCAAGCTTGATAAGTTTTTGATCCAATGACCTTCACTCCTTTCGAGATCCATGCCCCTTGACCCTCACTCAACCCTTCACTAGCTGGAAAGGCTCATTCTCCATCTTCTCCGCCCTCTTCCTCACTTATTTATTCCATTGAGGCTTCCTGTCTTTTCCTTGGTCACAACCTCCCTCCTCCTTGAACTAGATTAATGCTTGCCCTTGCAGGCATTTCATCAAGGATCTCCCCCCTATATTTCCTTAATTGTTGGAAATGATATCCCTCTCGACGTAATCCCATGAAATTTTGGAAAAGCTTTAGTAGGCACATTCCAGGGCAAGAAACCCTTTGAGAAAGGTTATGAATGTCTAGTTAAACAATACCTGGAAACCACTTTTGGGTTGCTCTCTCGTCACTCACCTACTAGTAAGACAATGGATAACCTTCATTTTTCCTCGAAAGATGGTTGCAACATGACAATGGCATGGAAATTGAGTTGGGATCCCTCATGCATCCCATTGAAGAAATGGAAAGTGGATTTTGACCCCACCCATGAATCTATCTCCAAGAAAAAAACTTGGGTCATTCTTCTAGGTATCCCTCTCATCTTCTGGTTGAAAGAAGTATTGGAATCCATAGGAGACAAAATTCGAAAAATTTTGAAGTTGGAAGATAGATGGGATTATAAATTGAAGAGGAGATGACTCTTGGTGCAAGTGGAAGTGGATTTTAGCAGAGGATTATTAGGGAAAATTAAATTATCATATGACTCCATCACATGGACATAAAAACTATACTATTGGAAACTCCCTTTATGTTGCTTCATGTGTCACTTAATTGGACACCTTAAAGAAAAATGCACCGAATTCGAGCCCACTGCGATTAGATGATAAGAGTCTGGAGAAGAAAAGGTAGCAACATATATGCTCTAGGATCAAGAGAATACAATTTCCGAAGCTAAATAAGTCAACTTAGCTATCACTCTAGATTCTAAGACGAAGCTCTCTCAAAGGTAACAACCCTCTTTGGAAAATGTATCCCCTAATAAGAAATTTAACCCCTTTTCTAAACATTTAATTGTTTCAGTTTTGGGTTCCTTTTATTTGGTATAAAATCTACCCAAAAAACTAGCTTCCCCCTCCCTTATTTCCCTATACCATCCTCCCACACTCACCCCTTGATACAATTCCCTCTCCCTCGAACTTTCCTCCTCCAAAACCCTCTACCATCCCTTCTTCCTCCCTCTCCTAGGTCCCGCCACCCTTCCCAATTGGGTTCCTCCCCCTATCATGGATCCATAGGATCGTTTAGAGCCCCCCACATACTTTCCCCCTTCCTCACTTATTTCTCTTATCAAGGCCTCTAACAAAACCCACTTAGTGAAAAGCCTATGGTCTTTTCCGTTAGTTCAAATTCAATGAAGCTCTCCCTCCATGGGAGTCTTGGCTATGGAACCCATTCTCTTAAACCCCATCGATCATAATTATCGTTTTCTTAGAGTGCAACAAAAAGCCTTCATATACATTAGCCATGGTAAGTAATCTACCATCACCAGGGCCCTTAGAGCGGGAAAATCCCTCTTCCCCCTTCGCTCATGATAATTCTATCCTTAAGCTCTCAAGGGTTAGGGTGTGCCCAAAAAATATTTTCCCTCAGACGTCTGTTCCAAATTCACAAACTTGATGTTATCCTAATCCAAGATACAACGTCTAAAGGATTCAAATCCAAAGGTGTTGTAGATCCATGGTTGAAATACTGGTCCTTTGCCACTTTGGATGGTGTTGGCCTTTTGAATAGGTTACTAACGAGATGGAGCCCCCACCTTCATGTCATCAAATCCAACATTCACGACATTGCTATTTCAATTTCCTTGGAGGAAAATGAATTGGGTTGCATCATCTCCATTGTAAATATTTATGGTACATACCTTGGCCACGAGGCCTTAGACCCTCTTCTCAATCATTGGAGGAGATATGAATATTATTCTTTCTTAGGGAGAAGTTTTGGGATCCAACACAAGGACTACTCCACTATTATTCTCTTCTGTCTTCCTCAATCATCACCTCATGGATGTGGAGCCCCTAAATATTTCTCCCACTTAGAGAAATTTCAATGTTGTTGAAGAAGTAGACTCTAAAAGTATTGATCAAATTCTTACCTCATTTGATATTTACAACTCATGAATCATCACCCACTCTTGTATTTCTTCAAGAAAAGTCTTTGATTATCTCCCTTTTCTTTTAGACTCATTAGAGATGCTAAAAAAATTATCCCTTTTCACTACAATTATTCCTAGTTATCTGAAGAAAGCTTCCAAAATCTAGTCATGGAGACACAAACTCATATTCATGCCTCTTCTTCATATTCCTACATGGTACAACTCACCACCACTAATACAAACTTCAAATATGTATCCAAAATGTTCCTCTTATTTTATCAAAAAACAAAAAGAGGGGCTCAAGGAAATTGAATCAGAGATAAACTCCCTCTATGAATCACCTCAATCTAGCATCTCCTAAAAATATCTCCTCCCTAAGGTCTTCAAAATCCAAAAGACTTGATTTGTTAAAGCAAGAAAACCATTTAGGAGATAAAGAAACAATATGATTCCACAACGCACACTTAAAGCACTGGAAGGAGTTGGACATTTCGAGAATATTTTTAATGAACCTCCAAGATGTCCCATAAGGGAAATCTTAGAAACCGTTTCCAAATTTCAACCTTTCATAACAAAAGAAATGAACTTAACACTTGAAGAGGAAGTATTTGAAAAGAAAATTAAATCTACATTATCCTCCGTGAAAAGAGGGAAGAGCTCATGGCCAAAGAGTCTTCCAGTCGAATTTTACCTGGATTTTTATGACCTAATCAAAGATGAGTTACTTAAGGTGGTTCAATAACCTCAACATTTAGGGAAAATCTTGGGAGCAATAAACTCCACCTTTGTAGCTCTCATTCCCAAAAGACATGTCAAAACAACCTTTGACTATTTTAGACCTATCTCTTATTGCAATGTTATCTATAAGATCATATCAAAAGTCATAGCTCATGACATAAATCCAATTTTCAATAAATTCATGGCAAACAAATTCATGATGCAATCTCTATTGCATAAGAGACCCTATATTCTAGAAAATCAAAAAATCTCTCTGCCTTTTCTCTCAAGTTGAATCTATCAAAGGCATTTGATAGAGTAAATTGGACCTTTCTCAAATTGGATATGAACAAGTTAGTTATGGGGCTATAGACCATCAACTGAATCATGGGGCATCTACAGTCTACTTCATTGTTGTTTTAATCAATTACTCATATTTCCTTTTCTTCAAATCCTCTTGAGGTATTCGACAAGGATGTTGTTTCCCCCCTCTCTTATTCCTTCTTGTGGCTTAGGCCTTTAGTAACTCCATCAAGGAATCCAAATTTGAAAATTGTATCAAAGGAATCGAAGTGGCTACACTCCAAAATATCACTCACCTCCTCTTTGTTGATGACATCCTCATTTTTTTCAAATGGCACTTGTGTTTCTATTTGTCCTAAAAGAATCTCTTCCCCTCTTCTATCAAGCTTCTAGTATGAAATTGACCCAAAAAATTCCTACCTTATCCCACACCTCCTATTTTCCCTAGGAACCAAGAGTCTAAACCAACTCTTCCCCTTCCATAACTCTTCAATGGATGAAGGTTTTAAATACCTTACTTTCTTCATCAAGCCTTTTGGGTTCTGTTCTGAAAATTTCCCTTGGTTCTTTCAAATGGTAGAAAACTGCATTGATGTATGACCTAACAAACCTCTTGCACAAGGGGGGAGAATCATTCTTATCAAGGTTGTCCTTGAAAGCATCAGTGTATATCGGTGCTCAATATCATTTGTTCCAAAGGGCATCTTGAAAAAAATTAGGAAGGCTTATTTCCATTTTCTTTGGTCAAGGAACGAGCACATTGGAGTCATCCCTCTTGTTAAATGGTACAAATTGGCTTTGCCAAAATCATTGGGAGGCTAGGGTTTCAAGAAAATATACACCTATAACAAATATCTTGCAACAAAAAGCCTCTCGAGATTAGCATACAACACATATCTCGAGAGTAACACTCTCAAATCTAAGTATCTTCCTAATACCTATTTCTCAAATTGGTTTTGTTTTTCGAGCAAAACTCTAGTTCTATCTTTCCCACTCATTGGATCTTGGATAGTATAGCGAGTTGGTAATGGAAAACATATTAAATTTGGCCTAGAATCCTTATCAATAATTGGCTCTTGGATAGTATGGGGAGTTGGAAATTAACAACACTAAATTGGGCTTAGACCCTGTTAGCACTCCACCAGTTCTCTGAAGGCTGAGAAGGAGACCGACAAAGGTAACCAAAGATAACTTTGACCTAGTAGATAGCCCTACTAGTCTGAGAGGGCTCTCTCAATGAGATTCACAACCAATTTGATTGGATCATGAAATATTTTATGCTAGGCATGCAGATTAGGGTTTGATTTTATTTTTAAGGTTTGTGCTGGATGGTGAATTAGGTCCAGGAAAGACTAGGTCAAGGCTCTGAAAATCAGATTTGCAGAGATGTAATGAGGCAATGTAGGCACACACTTTAGCAATTTAGAGGTATCTTGGTGAATATGGTAGATTGATAGGGTTTCAAAAGAAGCATGAGTATCGTGAATTCATTTATATCAGAAGAAAATGGACATAAAAGTGAAAGATTCTCCAAAACAGAGCATTACACTTAATGAATTATGTTTATCAACTTAGAAAGCAAACACATGTAGCATAGAAATGAAAATGGATGGTATAACACATTCAAACATATGATCACAGAAGAAGAAACACTACTAAAACAAATACCACATGAATCCACCACAATATCTCCAAATTATGTCTATTAGTTCCTGCCAAATTCACAAAGTACACTAGTGTTCCAAGTTAAATTCCATAGCACCCAACCTTTTAAACTGATTAAAATGGGCCTCATATAGCCATTAGTGTGAAAATCCTCCGTTGGAGGTCGAATTTCCAACAAGAAATTCAAATACATGCATCTATCCAAATTCTGCTACACACTAGGGAGGTTACTTAACAAATTCCTCCTTTATCTAACCATCAACAAACATATCCTCAAAGTAATAAATGGAGGATAAGACACCTATTCAACTCAATTTTTACCATTTACATTTAAATTTTGACTTCTACTTTCACCTTTTGAATTTTACAAAAGTCAAATTAGAAATTGGAGAAAATTACAAAATGAAAATTTAATTAAAATATCATAAACATGCAAAAGCGCAGCGCCATCTTGGAGGTCATTTTTAGACACCTTCCTGAAGTCAAAATTGAAATATGAAAGAATGGTCAACTAGCCCTATATTTCTAGTTTCCAGAACACTTGAATTTTTGAAAATGAACCATGGGAAGGCTTTTAAAAACTCATTCTCCCAAGGTGTCTCCAAAAGCACAGCGCCGGTCAAAAAGAGGGGCAGAATGTTGATTTTTTACCCCTTTTTCTCATTTTTCTCAAAAATTGAGCCCTAAATCAAAAATATGAGAAAATGGCTTTTGAGAGGAGACAATCATCTTTCTATAAATTTCAACCATCTGACATTTTGAGCTCTGAGGAAAAAGCGCAGCGCCTTCTAGACCTAGTGAAATTTCTGAATTTTCCAAATTTGCACAAAATTTCACCAAAAAACAAAGATTGCTCCAAATCTTCCCAAAATTGGTCCTGAAGTGCCAATGAAGTGTGCTATGATATCACGGAGGCCTCAGCAAGAATATCTAACTTACCCTTCTCCTTTTGGATGATTAGGGTTTCCTTGAGCTTGTCTTGCAATTACTTGATCTTGACATTACAAATTGTGTTTCTTGTGTGGTAATGGTGAGGCATGTGCCTCAACATATGATTGTCCCTATTGGCCTTGTCAAGGAGCTTCTCCAAGTGGCCAAAACTCCCTGTTCTCATTGATCTCATTTGCAATTTTGTCTTCAAAACTGAGTTCTTCATCTGTATGGTCTTGTTCTCTTTCTTTCTACAATGCCTTTTTAAGGCCCATGGTTATTGGCCTCTTCCTCTTCACCTATTATTCATGCTCAGCCACTGCTTTTCTTTTCTCATCATGTTTTCTTGCCTCAAACTGCCTTTTCTCCAAAACCAATTGTTTTGCCTTTAGCTGCTGGTTTTCTTACTCTAGAAATGAAATGAAAAAATTTTCCCTTGCCAAGTTGTCTTGGAGCTCTTTAATTTGTGCATCCTTATCCTTGATAACCCTCTCTAGGTTTTCAGGCTCATCACTAGCCTCCAATCCTACAAGGTCAAAATCATGTTCCTCCTCATCATGCATGGATGTGTCATGTTGCACTGATGTTCCATGCTCTGCTGGTGTAATCTTGGCCCCTTCCTCATTTTGAGGAGAAAAAACAAGCCTCTTGCTTCTCTGATAGGTGTGAGTAACATCAGGCCTAGCAACCTCTTTGAAACTTCAACAAGTTTGATTGATGATCCCACCTCCATAGGTTTTGTTGACATGGTAGGTGATATGTTTTGTTGCTAAGTTGGTGTAGTGGTTGTGTGCATTTGCAAGGTTGTCGCAATGAAGGTATCCCATGTCATGTTCTTCTCTTCCAACTAATGGAGAAATATGAACTTCACCAAGTTGTAGTGAAAGAGGATAGGGCAATGTTATGTGTTTTTTACTTGCACCTTTTTAGACATCTTGATCACACTTCTATATAAGAAATTGCATAAATTGAGAGACTACACTGCTATGAAGTGCATGAGTAGTCTAATGTGATATTGGTAAAATCTGGAAAACCTGCCTTCACATGTGAAAAAATTCATTACAACCTTCATCAATGGTGCATACCTCTCTAGCAAGCATCTGAATGGGAAATTTGTGTATCATCCTCTTTGTACCGTGATTATGTATAGGGTTTGTACTGCTCAAGTTCTAGGTTCATTCCTTTGAACCAATATTCACCATGATTTGGTATTCCCGTAGAAAGAGAGATAGCATCTACTAAAAATGTGAAACCAATCCCTACAATGGTGACCTTTTCTCCCTTCAAATTGGTGGCAAACAAATTTGTTAGTTGCTCATGGAAGCCTATCTCCTCCACTCTTTGACAAAACCCTAGGCAGTTGAAATCTTCAAAGCATTTTCTAATGAATGGTGAGGAAGTGATTTCACTCCAATTTGAGGGCTCATACCTCAGTATTCCCCCCCTTTGTGGTGTTGTCTTTTCTCTGATGGTGAAGAATATCCTTCCATTATTGAAACCCTAGCTGATAGGAGGGAAAAAACAGGGAAAAGGAGTAAAGGGATGAAATGAGGGAGTTAGGGAAGGGAGATGGGAGTAGGAAAATTTAGAGAGATGGGCAGGGGTCTTAGGGATATTTAGGGAGTGAAACGAAGGGAAATTAGAAATGGAAATGCACTAGGAAATTTAAACATAGTCCTAGCTAGGGAAGTTTCCCAAATTGGTAGAATGGGGTTGGGTTTATAGGGAAGTGTTGAAGGCTGGAGAATGGCTTCCTCAACATTAGGGATTCCACTGGGTCGAGAGTTTAAAGCAACTCCTTTTCCATTGAAATGGTGGGTCCGACTAGGGATATAGGGACCAGTTTCCCATATAAGAAAAGAGTTTACATAACAATGGAATAAAATCAAAACAAATAGGGTGATCTATTCTAATGATAACATAAATAAAACTAATTCTAACTACTTCCCGCGATGGACTGATTTATATGATTACAGAGTAAGATTTCATAAGCATGAAACAATATAGATCATTTGCATACTAAATGAATGTAAGCACAATAAAGAAACTAAATCAATGAAATTGATTTAGTTGATGAAGAACATTAATCATATATCAGCTCACTAAGTCACTTGTCTAACACCATATCATTCAATACATTTTATCAACAGTAATAAGAATATATATCATTTCAATGCTCATCGAAAACGGACAAATAGATAGAAACAAGTTTGCTAAAATATCAAAAAAATAAAACAATTATTACATAGATAATAGTATCTGTTGCATCATAGCTTAGTTCTGAAAAGATAGCCTTTGGTCTAAGACTTTCAATTAGATACTTATGTTCAAACAATAGTGTAAGTTCCAAAAGACTCCTTCTCAAAAATCTGGACCCCTTTCTAAATGAATGAAAGGGGTTTAAATACTAATTAATATTACAAAAATAGTCTCAAGATTATTTCTCGGATTCACTCTCTAGTTGTTCCTTGAGCTGGCAAGCTTTGATCATATATTCGAGCTCAGGGGGATGCATTGGCCGCATTCTCATCTGGCCCATGAATATTTCATCATTGAATGCTGAGAGAAGTTGAACTGCTGTGTTGGAAAGACACCTCAACACTCCCAATTAACTGTGAGGCTTGATCAACAAATACCAGTAAATCTCCATATTTACCTTCGTCAAGTTTTCTATTTCAAGAGCTTTTCTGCTTGATGTTTCCTGCCAATATTGTTTCAAAACACCGACTTTTGGCATAGCGTCTTTTGGTATTTCATGGATAATATTGGCTTGTAGAAGAGAATATTTTATATATTCGCAGATTTTGGAGGACATATTTTTAGCTTTGATGATAGCTAATTCTGCACTTTTCATTTTCATGTCCCAGTCTCCAAATGTTATATATTTTATTGATTCTTCAAGACAAGGAACATCGGTTTCTCTTCCCTGCACAGTGTCTTACCAATCTATATACTTTGACACCTTGTCATCAGTTTCTTCATAATAAATCCTCAAATCATAAATTTGAGTGACTAACTGATCACTTATTTTAATCTTATCTTGAATCTGTTTGTACTTCGGATAGAAAATTGTATGTTGATTTACTAGCAATGTTTCCAGTTCTGTTGCTTCTTTCTTTACCTCATTAAGTTCTAGAATCTCATGGAGCTTTTGAATGTTCTGTTGTAATTGATGGACTACTAGATCCTTCTCTTTAATTTAATTTTTTAGTTTGATTTTGAGACTTTCAAACTCTAGTTGCAGATTATTAATACTTGATTGCAACTCCTACTATATCCTTTATTTTTCATTAAAGAAAATTTGCTCCATTTGAGCCATTTTATGATCCTTCTCCATAATTAATGACTCAATCTCTGTTGCCTTATGAATAGTTGCATTGGCATAAGCGCATGAAAACTGAGATAATCTGCTAAGTTATTTTCCTGGAGTTGACTGAGTTCCTTTCCAGAGAACTTGCATTGATGTTGTGTCCATAGGAATTTCTGGAGAATCTTCAATATTTCATTTCTTCTTTGATCTGGATACAACAACTTTATGCTTTGGACTGTAAAATACATCGAATGGAGGTATTTCCTCAATCTTCAGTATTATTTTTGTTGTTGGAAAATCAAGGATGATCTCCATGTCTTGGGCTGATGTTTCTTCTTGTTTCTCCTCTATATCATTGATCTTTAGCGTCTAATTTTGCTGAAAAGAAATTTCGGAAACCTCTGCAGTAAATGATATTTCTCAAATTTCTCCTTGATTTTTAGAATCATTTAGATTAGAGGAAACTTGTTTAACGCTTGATTCACCTATATGAATTGTTGTTTTTAGTGTTTATTCGGTATGAAGAGTTTCACAGTTCCTTTCCAGAGAACTTGCATTGATGTTGTGTCCATAGGAATTTCTGGAGAATCTTCAATATTTCATTTCTTCTTTGATCTGGATACAACAACTTTATGCTTTGGACTGTAAAATACATCGAATGGAGGTATTTCCTCAATCTTCAGTATTATTTTTGTTGTTGGAAAATCAAGGATGATCTCCATGTCTTGGGCTGATGTTTCTTCTTGTTTCTCCTCTATATCATTGATCTTTAGCGTCTAATTTTGCTGAAAAGAAATTTCGGAAACCTCTGCAGTAAATGATATTTCTCAAATTTCTCCTTGATTTTTAGAATCATTTAGATTAGAGGAAACTTGTTTAACGCTTGATTCACCTATATGAATTGTTGTTTTTAGAGAATATTCAGTATGAAGAGTTTCTATCAAAATAGCACTCTGGACTGAACCTTACGATTGCTATTTGCAGAAACCTTGAGAATTTTGAGATTGAATCAAACACATCGTCAAATTTATCAAGCTTGCTTGTACATTCCCGCAACTTAACTTGATTTTTTATTTCTCTGGCAACACCATATGAATCATAGCTTCTGCTGGGTAGAATTGGGAAATTGAAGGGTTTTAATCGATCAATTTCAAGACAGGCATGCTTGAAATTGTCGAGAGTATATGACCCACATGAAATAGGAAAAGTTCACCAAATTATCGTTTTGGCATTTTTTAGTTTTTTAGTCAACCCATTACCTATGGCCTGATAAGAAATTTCCTTGGCCAATAATTTATGCGGTATATATAAGTGTAGGACATGAGGGCAAGCTTAACTTACGAAAATTCAGATGTATGTGAAAAATTCTTCACCGAACCACCTTCCTATAGGCTTGAGACTTCTATTGGCTCCATGGGTGACTCCAGAGATTTTCCTTTCAAAAATGACTTGAAAAACTGGGAACATTATATCATTACATATTATAAACATATGAGAGTGGTGTTTTGATTCCCATAAGAATTCTAATTGTACAAAGATGGGGTTTTTTACTTCTCTGGTCCATTTCCATCCTAATGACGAAAACTCAATAGAAAAACAGACATCATCCAGGATAAAAGAACTCATATAAAAATGAGTGCTTGTATTGGATGGAAGATTACGATTTCCTCTATAGACAGTGATACATCTAATCAGATAATCAGACAGAATATTAGCCCAATCAATAATATAGCAGTCAGAGGCTGCTTCTATCAGGGGTGTCCAATCTTCTTTAAACTTGGTTGTATTTGCAGACCCAAAAAGACAACAGATTATTGCAGCAATTTGCGAGAAAGGGATTTTAAGAGAAATTACTGAGTACATACCCTTATCGTCGCATTTATGGTGATTAGATCATTTCTCCAATATTTGATTACATTTGCAGGGTGTTCATTCTCTCGCATGAATTCTTGAACAAAATAGTTGTCATATCTTTTCTTGGGCTCGAGCAATTTATACATATCCTTCAAATTTGTGGGCCTGAGAGAACCAATGACTATTATGTTTCTGGTAAAAAACTATCTATCTCGAATATCCACATGATCCAACGCCCATTTTACTAAGTTAGTGTATGGCAACATTTTAGGATGTGCAATAATTCTGTGCAAAAAAGAGTTAGCTACGTCGGACCATGAATCTGAATCTGTGGATGCAAAATCATCAGCTACATCTTTTCTATTCAAAATTACTTGTGGATTTTCGTTCTCAAACAACTTATAGATCCCTTCCCAACTTGAGGAACCAATTTCTAGGTTGCATGTTGTGTGTGAGATTAAAGGAGCCATCTTGTTGTTTTCCTCTTGCTGAACAACTAACTGAGTTGGGGTGGTGGACTTCCTCTGTGCTTTAATCAGCCTTGACATCCTTTTATGCCTAAGTTTCCTAAAATACCCTGTTGAAAGAAAACCAGAGAGCGTAAGATGAGATCATGTCAAATGCTATTTATTTTCGTATCACTTTAACTCATGCATAATGGGAATCCTCGGTATTAAATCTGAAATAATTATAAAATCGATTGCAAACCTCGAGATCATAAAAACACCTGAATTATCATTAAATTGATAGCATGGGCTTCGTGTGAGTTTGAAAGTTTTTATCTTACTGGGATCTGTAAATCGGCTTTTTCATGATTAGCAAGTTTCATCCTTTCGCAGCAATGTGCGACATACGAAAATGCAATATTGCGATGGCTTTTCTGTTGGATGACAGATTGCGATATTGGCATATGCCAAATGACAGATTGCGATATCGGTATTTGTTACATGACGTAATTCGCAACTTCGCATATCGGCAATTCGCAGGTTCGCATATCGGTGTTTCGCAATTTCGCATATCAATGTTTTCTGTTTTGGCGATTTACACTTCGGCGATTCTTGTACTTTTAGCCTTTATGGGTTCCTTAAAGCACTTTTTATGATCTTCTTATGTTTTTTAAGAAAAACAAAATTTAATCTAATAAGACCCAAATTCTAAGTTTTATTTCTAAAATGAATTTAATCCTAAGATTTTTAAAAGGGTCCCCATTATTCTTTCTATACTATTTATTTAGAAAAAATGGGGGGTTGTTGTAATACTACAACAGGAAGATAAGACAAATGATGGGAAATGGCTTTGTGATGGATGGAGATGATGTATAAGTTGCAAATAGAGTTGTAGGGGCAATGAAGCTAGGGTTTAAAGCATCAATCCATCTTTTTGAAGACCAACACCATGAAATTTTGGTAAACCCTAGAAGACTAAGCTCTTGATCAATTTCTTCATACGAAAAGTAAGAGAGGGCATAAATATGAGTGAACTTACTTGTTATGGAGCTTAGAGGTGAAAAAATCCTAAGTGGAAACTTGTAAAATTGATTTTACGGGTCAATTTGCAAATTTGGGCAACTCTTCCCCGTGTGCAGCGCAGTCTTCCTACGCGTAGTGCCTTCCTCCAGAAGCACAACGTAGTGTTTGTATGTGCACCACCAGCCAATTTTTCCCAATTTGAGGTAAAAAATATGTGTTTTCTTGCCAAATGAAGGATGAACTCGATGATGAGAAGTAATAAGAGTGAAAATGAAATGAGCTTGTGTCATTTTGGATCTTTTATAAACTTGAAATGACTTCCTTTTTAGGGATAATGGGCCCCACATGTCTTTTTCTAGCATGTCTTTCATCTTTTTAACTTTGTAACCTTGGACATTGTGATTTTTTGGACTGTTGTGGCTTCTTTGGAACATTGAATCTTTTGGAACCTTGAACTTTTTCAAAAATTTGAACTGCAACTTTTAAGAGATTGGAGTACTTATTACATATAGAAACATAAAATTACATTTTTGAAATCAAACTTTATTGAAGAAACTTGTTTTGTTACGACTCCTCCAATTGCTGGATTTTATGACTAAAACGACAGTTTTGATGGTCTTGAAACCCTAATGACCTAATGGAGACACTAAACTGACTGAAATCATGATGGAGATGACAAAAAAGATGATGATAATCTCTCAATGATGATACATTCAGTTGAGTGGTGACATGGACCAACATATAAAAATTTTGGAAGGAGTGGAAAATAGTCCTAGACCTAATGCTGAGTGAACAAATTTTTTCTTGAATACCTAGTGAAATAAAAAAAATTTGACTATGGGACCCTGACAAGACATGATAAGAGTCCATTTGATCACTGGTGACAGGATGTAAAGACTGACACTAACAAACCCATGGCTTGGAGTAGGGAAAAAGTACACCATGTCAACTTGCCTCATTAATGAATTCCACATCTCAAGAGTCTACACATTCATGAATTCCAAGTCTCAACCTCCATAATAATGGGGGGGTGGTAGGATGGAAAATTTTTTACGATTTGAATCTAACAGGCCAAGAAGATGATGAATGGAAAAGTTACATTAGACTCATGACTTGCAATTTCATTAAACTGAAGGAATAAATAGAGGATGGCCTAATATGGTTAAAGAACACCAACAATAGCGACTCCTCAACAAAATTGGGATATAAAGAACACATTGAACAACAATTTACAAACCCCAAAAGCTTGTGGTGGCATCTTTTATGGAAGTTACATGCTCCACTACAAAGAAAAATAACTTTCTACCTAACTTTACCCAACAAAATTCTCACTTGGGATAATCTCAATGAAAGGGGATGGAAAGGACTTAGTCTCTACCATTTATGAAAATCATAAAGTGAAAATGTGTCTCACCTTTTTCTCTCTCGCTATTATACAAGACAAGTCATAACACTTAACTTTCATGAACTAGACTGAAAAGGCTATAATATGGGAAAGGGACTAAAGGAAGATTTTAAATCCTAATCAAACAACAAAGACTTCGAAAGCTTCATAGGATTTCTCTTTCATCCATAAATTGCATATGGTGGGCTATAAACAACATCATTTTCAATTGGTGGGGTATCCCAAATGAGGTCATTACAAGATTGGTTATAAAGCTCTACCAAGAATACAAAGTGGAGCCTAAGTGCCTTAAACAAAGTCCCTACCATGCCTCCACTCACTCTAGGAATTCCATATGATTCTTTGATGGTGTAGCCCAAGGGATTCCACCAAGGTGTGGAGTGGGAGTGATATTCTTTCTTTTGTATTCCTCTTATATTCAAGTAATATATGCCCCCAAAAGAGGCACCAATCAATAAGAATCCATAGCCCTTAGCACCCTACTGGGAGTGGCAACTATAAAAAAAATTCAAATCACTACAAATCATGGGAGACTCAAAACTTGTTATTGATTGTAAAAACAAAAAAATCACTCTTAGATACTACAGTACATTAGAGATACTCTTCCCTCCTTTGACTAGCTATTCTCTATCTCACATTCTTCAACAACTAAACAACATTGTCCATAGACTCTCAAAAGAATCCCTCAAACTGTCTATAGGAATTTTTGTTGTTTTTAACTTTATGGATGATTTGAAACACGACTAAATGGTCATCCATGTATAAATGATCAACTAGAAATATTTTTTCATACTTCACACTTATATATGTTCTTAACAAGTTTATCACGAATAAGTTATTGATTCCAAAAAAATTAGAAGTCCTCTAGAACAGAAATATGCATATTCTCTCTTATGAATATAATAGTTTTTCTTCACACACACACACACACACACACACACATATATATAAAGAGAGAGAGAGAGAGAAGATCATTGCTCTGGGCAGAAGCCTCCCCTATGGAATCCTAGGGTTTCTGTGACACCACATAATCCTCGCAGCGCTTCGTCACAACCTAAATCTGCTCTTCGTTAATGGCCGCCCCAATGGGAGGGGTGAGTATACCTCCCCCTCCTGAAAACTTTGACACCACCAATACTGCTTCAAATGCTTAGATCCCATCATCTGACTCTGCAAGGATGCAGGTAAATCCAAATCCTGAGGACACCAAAAAAATGGAGAACCTCAACGCGACTACGGAGCAGAAGAAAGCCTCCTCTGCCACATGCTTTCCGATAGCCGCCGAATGCCCAAAAATTGACCTTCCAAGCCATCACATCAACGCAAAGATCCAGTACATGAAAGACCATGCCCTTATTGGCAAATTCATAGGCTTTTGGCCTACAGAGAAAGATCTCCAGGACTGGATCGCTTCGAAATGGAAACCAAAGGGACATGTTACTCTTTAGTTGGGACCAAAAGGCTTCTTCAATGCCATCTTCAACTATATCGAGGACATAAATTGCATTTTAGATGGTGGTCCTTATTTCTTCAACTCAACAGACTTGTATCTCAAAGATTGGGTCGAAAGATGCAACCCAGATAAGGAGGACTTCAACTGAGCACCAGTCTGGATCAGAATGTACACACTACCACTGGAATACTAGGATGAGGACTCCCTAAAAGAAATTGGCAATGGACTGGGAGAGTTCATCAAGATAGATGAAGAAACCAAACTCAAAAGATACACGTCTTATGCAAGGATTTGTGTATACATGCATCTAGCTAAAGCCCTAACAGATTCGATTAGTCTCTTTCATGACAATTTTGAATGGGTTCAAACTCTATATTATGAGAATGTACCTTTTTGATGCCGAAAATTCCATGAACATGGCCATATGTTCAGGGATTGCCCCTTAAACCAACCTCCTAAACCTACCCCTGCCCCTGAAAACAATGACGTTGAGGTCTTCACCAAAGTCCCCAACCGCAAAAAGCACACTAAGAAAACCAACATTATCCCCAAAGCCCCGCCACCCCTCCCACCAGTAACAACTTCGATATCCTTGCTAAACAACCAATATTAGAAGGATAATCCTCGCACTCCTCTTCTGATATGCCCAAATCTTCTATTCTCGACCCCTTCGTCACTTCTCTGATAAACCCCACCCCCCCTTCCTCTCACTCTGATCCTCAAGGTTCCACCCCCTAGCATAGCAAAGACAAGGCCCTCGTCCTCTGGAATCCCAATCAAATGGAGATCGACGAAAACTCTCAGATTGCCCCTCAGAAAGAAGAATCTACGGCAAAAATGAATCAACCTACTCATATGGACGAAGAACCAAAGAGTATTGATCTAGGAGATCTGGAAATCTTAGCTCTGGAGTTGGCATGAAAAAAAAAGGAGTATGACAAGATACCCGACCGACAGATTGACAGCCTAGAAGTAGTACTATTTTAGGCGCAGCAACGCAAATCCTTGGGTATTCAAGCAGGGAGCCATTGGGATGGAAAAAAGATTTTCAAAGAATTAAAGAAAAGAGGGCGAAGAATAAATCTGCAAAGAACAATCATTGTAGGATAAATGCTTGTTGAATCTAGGCGATATCCCAAGCTGACCAAGTTCTTTCGACTGATCTCCAATAGTTCTCAATGAAGCTCACCTCATGGAACATTCGAGGGCTCAACAGCCCCGCCAAGCACAGAATGATCAAAAACATGATTCAACAAGAAAGACCATTTTTATGCTTTATGCAGGAAACTGAATGTACCAGTACTACCCTCGATTCCATCATCACCAAGATATGGTATGGATGCAATACCACAATTGTTGATGCATCTGGCACCTCAGGTGACCTACCCATAGCTTGGGACCCGCGGATCATTTCCCTCTCTAATATTCACGCGTCTCATAATTTCATTCAAGCATCCTTCCACTTGATATGTTCCAATATCCATGGTCACCTCTCCAATGTGTACTTCCCCCAAGACCCTCTTCAAAAAGTAGCCCTGCTTGAAACCTTGGACATCATCAATTCCACTAGAAGCCATCCACTTTGGATTGTTGGCGGTGACTTCAACATGATCACTAAGCTGGAGGAAAAAAAGGGAGACAGATCCAAGCCTGAGATGGATAGTCTTATCTTCAAATATTTCATTCAAATAAATTGGCTGATTGATCTTCCCTTCTCCAATGGGATGCACACTTGGAACAACAAAAGAACAGGCTCACAGTAGATAGCATCAAGATTGGACCGTTTTCTCATCTCAGACAACGCCATTCATCTAGGAGGCGACATCCACTCCTTAATACTTCCTTTGGCTGGTTCAGATCACTGGCCCATCCCCTTGCAGTGGTCGCGCACAGGTGCAACTAACAATCGACCCTTCCGGTTTGAACCCTTCTGGTTTACTCACCCAAAATTCAAATATTTGGTTACCACTTGTTGGAGCTGATTTACACCACTTATTGGATCCAAAATGTTTCAATTTCAGCAAAAACTCAAAAATCTTAAGTATACGCTCAAGAAATGGAATCACTCCACCTTTGGGAATATCTTCCAGCATCAGAAGGAACTGGAGCAACAAAAGTTTGAGCTACAGTTGCACATCATCAAAGAGGGAAAATCAGACTCACTAGCATCCCAGGAACAGATCCTCATTACCAAATTGGATGAGAGACGAATGCAAGAGGAAATTCTATGGAAGCAGAAGTCAAGGATCCGTTGGCTCAAAGAAGGGGAGAAGAAAACTAAATTCTTCCATCGCTCCACCATCCAGCGACGAATATACAACCAAATTTCCCTTCTCAACAATAGTCAAGGGGATCGGCTAGAGGAACATGAAGACATAGAAAAAGAACTCCTTATTCATTTCAGTCATATCCTTCAGGAGCCTCTAAGCTGCAAGCAACAATCAATCAACAAGATAACACAACACATCCCCAAGCTCATAACTGAGGACCACAATCAGATGTTACTCAAACTTGTCTCCTTCCAAGAGCTGGAACAGGGAATGGCTCAGCTCAAATATGGCAAGGCTCCTGGTCCTGATGGCTTCACCTCCAATTTCTTCCACTATTTTTGGGAACACATCAAAATGGAGGTCTGGGACTTAGTAGAGGAATCTAGAAATATGCATTGGATTCTCCCAGCTCTCAATGAAAATTTTCTAACCCTCATCCCCAAAGAAGAGCACTATGTCACTCCAGACAAGTACATACCAATCGCATTGTGCAACGTCATCTACAAGTTGATCTCTAAAGTAATCGCCAACAAGCTCAAACCCCTTCTTCCTTTTCTCATCTCCCTAGAACAGACAGGCTATGTGGAAGGACGACAAATCCTGGACAGGATCATTCTCACTCATGAAGTCATTTACTCCTCGAAGCATCTAAATAAAGCAGGTATGCTCTTAAAAATAGATCTTTCCAAAGCTTTTGATAAATTAAGTTGGGAATACATCAACCAGATGCTCTTAGCCTTCGGATTCTGCCCAACCTATACTCGCTAGATCATGAACCTCATCTCCTCCCCTCTATATTCCATTCTTATCAATGGGTCACCCTCTCCGCCTTTCACCCCCTCCCGAGGCATCCATCAAGGAGATCCTCTCTCGCCCTTCCTCTTTGTCCTTATGCAAGAAGGGCTAGAACGTCTCATCTAGCACGCAACCTCCAACCACTCCCTTTGAGGTATCTATATCCATGACAATCAACCCACCACTCATCAACAGTTTGTAGATGATAACATATTGTTCGGTCATCCCTCACTTCAAGAAGCCGACACCTTCAAGACTCCGTTGGACATCTTCTCTGAAGCCTCTGGCACCACCATCAATGCTGGAAAATCTCAAATATTATTTTTTAATACTCCAGCCTTAACTCAATGCAACATTGCCAGAATTCTCGACTTCTCCATAGCTTCTCTTCCATCTAAATATCTTGGAGCTCCTCTTATTGATTCAGCACTCAAGAATTCCTCTTGGAAAGAGCTTCTAGACAAAATTGAGGCTCATCTCTCATCCTAGACCTACAAATCGATCAATATTGCTAGCAGACTTATCCTAATCAAGGCAGTCCTTCAATCCATGCCCTTGTACCTCTTTTATGTTTTGGCAGCGCCAAAATTGGTTCTCAAACAAATCAAAAATCTGCAACGTAACTTCCTCTGGGGCACATCAGGGCAAAATCGAAAATGGCCTTTGGTGAAATGGTCAGCAGTTTGCACTCCAAAATTAGATGGAGGAATGGGGCTAAGAGATCCACACCACAGCAATGTTGTCATGGGAGCACGTATCTGGTGGATGTGGCTCTCCAAGCCACACACTCCCTGAGCCTGTCTTTGGACTTTCAAATACACCAACAACAAGCCGCCCGCAAATCTTATTCGACTCATTTCAATGGACTCTGGCTCTCTTATCTGGAATGCTTCCAAAAAACACAGAGCACTCATCCAAGAGCACAGTTTCTGGGAGGTCCAATCAGGACACTTTGCTCGCTTTTGGGAGGATTCATGGCAGCAAATGCCCAAATTGGCAGATCTCTTCCAAAGACCACGGTGGCAAGCTGCTCTTCAAGCTCAAGTGGATAACCAATTCAAAAACTTTTGGAAACCCATGCCCATCTTGGGTTACTCCCAATGGATCCTAGCTGCACAATGGCAAGAGAACTGGAAGGAAGAAACATATGAGGAGATTGATCAAGAGTTAAGCAAAAAAAATATCAAATGTTCAGATAAGGAGGATATACTTCGATGGGGCCATACTCATCATGGCACCTTCTACACTAAAGAAGTGTATCACTTGCTCTTCTCCACATCTCAGGAACCCAAGGACATGATTTGGACCCAAATTTGGAGACCAGGCATCTGGCCCAAGATTTCCACTTTCCTTTGGCTCCTTAGCAAGAAAAGGATTCTCACCTAGGAAATATTCTCAGGAGAGGATTTATAGGTCCCTCAAGATGTCCCAACTGTCTAGAGCACGCTGAAACTATCCCTCATTTAATGGATACTTGCAAGATGGCCAACAACCTATGGAAGAAAATAGACATCAGATGCAGAAGATCTAGTAGAATTAAATGTGATATTACCAGCACTCTCAGGAATTGGCCCAATGAACCTTTCAACAGCAAGTTGCTTAACACTCTTTGGATCCTTCTTCTCGGGTTTCTACTCTGGTCACTCTGGAAGGAACGGAATAAGAGAATCTTCAACAATCAAATCACTCCTTTGGATACCATCTGGACCAATCTATGCATCAACCTACAAAAAACGTTGGCATTGCATCACTGGCAGTACTCTAACATCTTAAATCAGCCTCCAGAGAGTTTCATCTGGGCGAATTGGAACCTTTCCATTCCAAATCTCCCTTTGAGCTCTCCCCCCCCCCTCCAATCATCCAGATTCACCTAGTTGATGGACTCCCCCTATTCGGGGAATGATCAAGATGAATTTTGATGGAGCCTCTAAAGGAAATCCAGGTGCATCTGGCTTTGGTGGCATATTTAGAGACTCTGCAGGGACTCCCCTTGAGGTCTTCTTTGGCTCAATAGGCTGGGACTCAAAAAATTCTGCAGAAATGGAAGGTATTTTGTAGGGACTCTTATTAGCTCAGGAGCACAATTTCTTCCCCCTAGAAGTGGAAGGAGACTCTCAAATCCTCATTAACGCGACCACTCATCTCCTCTTAGGAGCCTCTGCCTCCAAGGTTTTTAAGAGTTGGCATCTTGCTGCAAGGTTTGAGCAAATTGAACAGTGGCTCAAGACTCATCGGGCTATCTCCTTCAAGCATGTTAGACGCTTTGCAAATAAGGTAGCAGATCTCCTTGTAAACAAAGGAGTTGAGCATGACCTCATCCTCTTTTCGGGTCCTCTAGCCAATATCAATGATGCTTCTCTCATGCATGAAACTGGTGCAAAATGAAGCTACGCCCCCAGATGCGGGTGCTTTATCACAAGAGGGAGATGGCAGGCCCAGCATGTGCCACATGGCCACGCATGGGACCTGTTCGACAGCATTTAAACTGGCTAGCTGCTTGCCTCAGACCTTAATTGCTCTCAGTCTGAAAGATCGTCTGAATCGTCGCCCTAAATTCTCCTTAATGGCTCTGCGTCCATTGTCTATGTCATTATTGGATTATCCTCTTACGACATTTGCAATTCTATTGTCACGAGTCGAGCTTTCTATTGTCGCGGAGTCGAGCTTTCGTACACACGGAAGGGGCATTGCGACCTCCCATTGTTGTCTCTCGCTCGCTCCTTTGCTTCAGTGCGCCGACCCCTCCGCTCACTCTGTCTCCTCGCCTTCGCTCAATAGCCTCCCCAACGCTTATTCCTACTCCAATATGCTGAGGAGGGATCGGATGCGTTGTTTCCGAGGTAGAGGAAGGGGTCAGCCCTCTCAACCCCCCATTTCAATTCATTCTGACACCCGCTCCCCTCCTCCTGAAGAAAATGCTACACAGTTCCACTATGATTGTTCAATGGACAAACCTCGTCTTACAACCACTATCACCGTCAGCTTCCAGGAAGCACCTTCAAGTTTTGCAGGGAGAGGTTCCAGAAAGTGACCAAGGAAGTCTACAATTGCTCTAGCTCCTCCACAACTCTCACGGAAATTCGAAGCTTTGTCGGTCAAGCCTGAAACTCACTCTTCCAGCAGCAAAGGCAGTGGTAGTGGGAGTCCAGAATGGTCCGGTGATGAAAGAAGAAAGGGCAGCGCTAGCCTGGTACGCACCGCTACTACGCTAGAACCTGCCGCCTAGCATTCGAAGAAAGCTGGAGACTCCTCAGAAGAATACAGGCGTCTCATTTTTGAGGAGCCACCGCCATAGCAGAATGACACCTAGCATGCTATTCTGCCACAGAAATGAGAGGTTCATTCTCTCAATTTTTTTTACTTTTCCGAGTATGTGTTTTTCCTGAAAAATTTGTCATATTCTCAGTTGTTTTTGGACAACGCTGGTTTCCCCTTTGAGGGAAACGATTTTCTAACCCATACTACCTCTGAAATGGGCTAGCATAGCAATCCGGAGGCTAGTCTCAAACTGTATACTATGTTTTTATTAATAGAATTAGTCCAATTTAGAAATATATATATAATTCTCCAATTTTTCGCTTTTCTAAACTCTATATACAACTTTTTTTTAATTATTTAATTTTTATTTTTAGGCAAATTTTATAATAATTAATTATTAATCACTAGTAAAGAGAAATAATTAAAACAAGGATTTAGTGGGCATATGATTTTCGATGTTGAAGAGTGACAATTGTTCAATTATGGCACTGGTTGGCAGCAACAGGGAAATGATGTCAGCAGGCATCGACAGAGGCAAGATTTGAATTGTAGGGTTGATGATGCAAGGGGAAATATTGGCTAATGGTGGTTGGTGCAGTGATGATGTGGACGACAATGCACTAGAATGCACGATGGTGGTTACAAAGAGTTGGAAGATGTCACAACAAGTGGGGTGGATCATATAGTATGGATGCTAATACGGCTAGTGGTGTGGCACAATTTTTTGACTCTAATACCAATGTAATGAAAAACTTGTAGATAATAAAGCTTCGTAAGAGAGACCCAAGAGCACAACACAACTTGATTATATCTTAATCTTGCTCCCTTTTTTGTATTCCTAACACTTATATAAGAGGCCTGGAAACTGAAGATTGAAGGATCCCTTCATATGCAAATCAAAACTTAAAGCCACAAAGGAAACTCTAGCGGTCATAATCAGACACAGTTCCCACACATGTTACATAAGTAATAACAAGGCTTATTGAGAAATTAAGGGGCATAAAAACCCACTCTCAATGATAAGGAGAGGGCCCACAAACAAAAAAGATCAAGATCTCACTCAATCTCTATACATGGATAATTTCTTCACAACCAACTAGCGAGAGTCCATGTGGTAGTCCAGGTTATTATTATTGAATAAGAATATTGATTGGTAGTCCACAATATCACTCAAATGGTGTTACATAACATTGACTAGTCACAAGTGAGAGGGTGTGGATGCACCCTTTACAACTAATTATTTATTTTTACTTATTATTTATTTATATCATTAATTAATTATTTATTATTTTTCTTCAACAAACATCATCTTTGATTTCTCTAATTCTAACATCTCGACTATACACAACATTCTTAATTTATGTGTTCCAAAGTTTATAACTTTTCCAACCATCATTGTAGCCAATAAAAATTCACTTCTCAGCTTTATTATCCAACTTATATTGTCATTTGGAACATGTACATAAAAATCACAATGAAATACCCTAAAATGTTTAAAAGATGGTTTCTTACCAATCCATGTGTGATGTGGAGTCTTGTCATCCAACGGTAATAACGTTGATCTATTTCCTAGGAAACACATAGTACCCACTGCCTCTGTATAGAATTCTTGTTCTAACTTGGCACAACTGAGCATGTTCCTCCCATTCTACATCAATGTCTTGTTCATCCTTTCTGCAACTACATAATACTAAGGTGTGTGTGTGGTATATGTTTTCCTTGATATACCACACTTGTTACAAAGTTCCTTGAATTCATTTCCACATAATTCTCTAGCAGTATCCATCATCGGCTCCTTAATTGTCCTCCATTTGATTTTCCACAAAATCCTTAAACTCTTTAAAATTGTCGAAGATTTCAAATTTGTTCTAAGGAAATAAATCCATGTATTCATTGAGATGTCATCTATAAATGAGACATAATGCACATTTCAATAGTGATGGAGCCAATACCGGTCCAAAAACATCATTATGCACCAAGTGCAATATTCCATCTACCCAAAACACATCACTATGCACCAAGTGCAATATTCCATCTACCCAAACTCATGCACATTAATAATTAAAACAATAAAAATTAGCATCTAAAACCAGCGGTAAATAGACAAGCATTACTATAAATAAGAGATGTTAGGCAACACGTACAACCAGTAATTAAAATACAAACACAAATAGGAGCAAACAGATAAAAAATAACATTGACAAACTTTAAATAAAATACAAAGTGGAAACATAGTATGCCCCATGGAAACTTATTTACTAAAATGACATGCCCCATGGAAACTTATTTACTAAAATGACATCCATATACAACCAAATGGTATCCCAAATCCTTGTAATTGGTATAAACCTTGTGAGCAAGAGGTTTCCAAACCCTATGCCATTCACAAGTTTCCAAAGGCAAACATGTTGAGGCCCTAGAAGATGTGACATTTTACCACTCCAAATCCAAATTGTCTGAAAGGATCTTGTTAGGATATTCCGACACATAGGGAATAGTTAAGAATAACTTAGTCTAGTGTAGAGTTAGGTAAAGTGTGTTTCTTTACCTTGTACATTTGTAACTTATAATCCGATGGTCACGATTTGTAGTGATCCGACGGTTATCTCTCACCTCGGTATTAACGGCACTTGATATGTGGCTTAACACCCGATTGGTCCATGATCTTTATTTAAAGAGCATGGAGGGTCATTTGTCCGATAACCGTTTATGAGAGAAACATATGTAACTTTTCTTTTATATTAATAAATTCCCTGACGTAGTGTTGGCTCGGGGCATGGACTATTTCCCTCTTTGAGGGTTTTAACCACGTGATTATCTTTTGGTGTCTTGATTTGTGATTTGTTTGTGAGCGGTGACCTTTGGTTCTTGATCTACGAAACTTACTGTGTAAATCTACATGGTATCGGAACGGAGATTCAGGGACCGTCATTGTTGATCAAAATCCGAAACCGGTTTAATTTGCCATGCGAATGTCGTTTTGTAGATATACTATTTCGAACGTTTTTGGCTTGAAGAACTACTCGGTTGTCAATAAAGTAGCATCTATTCTGAGTGAGGAATGCCTTTCTTTTCATGCGAAAAGGTTTCGGCTGCCCGAGTTATGTCGATTTAGATGGAGGTATAAAGCATCTATTTTGCAATTATATTTGTTAATAGTTTTGCTTATTTCGGTTTTTTTTTTTTTTTTTAGGTTTTATTTATATTTGCCGGATCTATACCCTCTTCTCTGTGTATGCTCTTTGTTGTGTGCTCTGTGCGATCTCGGCAAATCAAAAACAAGAAAAACGGATTTTTTTTGCTACATATGCTATTTCCCCTCGTCTTTGTGCGATCTCGGGAAATCATAAATAGTAAAAAAGTGATAGTTGTCGGTAAGGCTAACCAAGAATCTAACATTTTGCCATAAGGCTTTGCATTTCTTTTTTTTCTCATTTTTTTGTGCAGGAAAAGGCACGCACATAATAATAATATTAATAATCATCATAATCATAATAATAATGATTATTATTATCATTATCATTATCATTATGATTATAATAATCATAATAATAATAATAATCATAATCATAATAATGGTGTCGCCATTTCCATCGGACGGGGCACCTCCAGAATGCATGTCCCGGTTCCTCGACAAAAGAAGAATAAGATCCCCTTGGCTTCGTCAAGAGAGGCCGGAATCCTTGTGTTCCTCCCCCCTTGGATGACACGGACTCCTCTAGCTCGGATGAGGAGGAAATTGAAGCATATGGGCAGAATGATGGGATTCCATTGGATGCTCCCTCAGCCAGTCTTGCAGTCCCCTCTACCCTACCGATCTCTCAAAAACGCTCTCACGTGTCTTCGTCCTCTGACTCTGATAAGGATATTCTGCCCCCAGAGCATAATAGTCTACAACTAGTCATGGCTCATCCAAATTCCACTAGGTGGGTCAAAGTAAGCAAGAAAAAAGGGAAAAAATGTCGTTTGGCAGTATCCGCCCACACTGGGTAGATACCTCTATTCAGATCTAGCTTCACTGCATTCCCGTGTTTTCTTTTTCTCTTTCCTTGATTGTCATCCAGGAGCGAGGTAGATAGCCTATCACCTACGGCTCCCATGCTTTTGAATTCGCTTGTGTTAGTGTCAGTCTAGTCATACTGCCTTCAATGATCAAAACTGCTCTTTTGCATTTGCATATGAGGAGTCTCATACTGAATAAATTTCACAGTTCTGCTAGGTCATGGATTCATTGATGGTAGTGAGTTTTCATCAGTCTTCTCTCATGAGGCACTTGATGATTCTCCTTTCTATGGTCTTTGGTCATAAATTCGCTTTCACTCTCAAATCATGTCAGTAGGTCATAGGATGGATTAGTTTCTAGGGCCTCACCATGATTGAATTAATGAGTCAAGTGTCAAATAAAGATCAGCAAGGTCATGAGGAAGTCAATAAACTCAAAATCATAGCACTAGGAAGATCAGAGATATCATTTATTCAGTTTGATGCAATTTTCACCTCAAAACCATGTTTTGAGGTGAAAACATAATACTTTGCCTTTCAGTCACAATTCAGAAGCTGTCATCTCCGACAAGATCATCACCCTGCCTTTTAGAGAAGTTTTTCACAGCATGTTCAGCGTCAAATCATTTTCCAAGCAGATCCAGCAGAAAGAGCCCAGAAAGAGCCTTCCAATGGTATACTACACTCTCAAAACTGACTTCTGGATTGAAATTTATGCTTGAGTGAAGTAAAAGTCCTTATACCTTCATATACCCCCTATTTCCCTTTTTTCCCCTTAAAACTTTGTGTTATTAAAGTTTTAATATTCCCCTTTTCCCCTTTCTGATTATAAAATCACATTATAAATACAAATGCGATTATGCTAAACCACTTCCCCACCATACGTTAAAACCTTATAATAAAAATTTGTAAACAAAATTTTATGTTATATAAACCCCGCCACTTTAAATCCCTTTCTATCGCATCGCATATTTTAGTTGCATGTTCCGATCAGCCCATCGCGAAAGCTCTGATACGATTGTATTACCCCCCTCCGATTGACACTATGACCGTTGATCTGTCTCCGCCGATCCGACGGCCCACAGCTAATCGGGCCATCGCAATCGGCACTTCCATAAATCCCCTTCCGATTGGCCAATCGCAAGTCCTTCGTCCTATCTCTTGATTGCATCACTCCCTCTGATCCTCTGATCGCATCACTTATTCTGATATTCTGATCACATCACTCCTCCAATCTCCTGATCCACATCCGACCGTTGATTGCCCCCGCCGATCGGACGGTCCACAGCTAATCGGGCCATCGCATCGGCATTTCCATATGTGCTACACTTTGCTCCCCTCCGATATTGCGATTTCGATTGACCCCGGGCCCACCATTTACATACTTCCGCCCCATTAAAATAAAAAACCCTTTTTCCCTTTGTAAAAGCAATAAAAGGATTTTCAAAGTTTTTTAAAGTACTCCATCGCATCGGAACTTTTGCGCAGCGTATTTCAAAGCGTCTCACCTCTCGAGCCCCGATTGCGATTACCTCTGTGTATTGAAATGCATTCCACGGCATATTGTAAGTTTCGTTATACGTTATATCCCTCCGCTCGTCCATTCCGATTACGATTAATATGCAGATCCCGCCTACTCCCCTTCCCTTTTTTCCATGCAAAATAAATTTTTCCCTTCACGAAAGCATAATTTCATTTCAGTTCAACAGCGTATTATAAAGGTCAGTCTTCTTCTGAGTAATGACGGAAAGCAAAGTGACAGTCAGAGGCCGAGACCCAAATTTGTAACAGTCACATCTGCAGTTACGTTTTAAAGAAGATCTACGTTACAATGTTTCGCCTTCTCACTGACCAGATGTAATGCAGCTCTTCCTTTACGAAGAGATTATTGACTCTTGGTTTTCCATCTTCAGTTATGATTTCCCCTCTTTCCATCTATCTATATTCCCACAAAATCTGCCTATTTATTGAAAATGCTAATCATTTGTAAAAGGCTGGAAGTCTGAGGTCTGAAAACTCAGAAATAGGGGAATAGTGTGGCAGTGAGCTCTGCGCCCCATTGTACAGTTTGGCAGGGAATTAATAAAGTGATGCAGCTCTGATTTGTGGGATTCATGTGGTATGAGTTTTAGCATATGTCTCTCCTTTGTGTTTCATATGTAAATTGTTATGTTTCACCATTCATTCATAAAAATTTCCAGTTGAATGTTTTTCAAGTTAGAAAGGTAGAATCCATTTTATATGCTCTGCCTTGGGGAATCATTCATACTCTGTGTGTTTTCTTCTGTTTGAAAAGGATTCATTTATTATGCCCTTTTCAGCTTCTCAACAGTCTTTCCACTCCATCTTATTTCAACTTGATTGCTAAATCTCCTGCCTATCTTGCCCCATGAAATAATATGTGTCTTTGATTTAATTCCTCGGTTCATACTGTCCTTTTGTCCCATACATCCCTGAAAATTCAGTCATTTATCGAAACCCCTTTTCCCATTTATATACCTAGCCTAAAATCAGTTCATTATTGATTTATTGAATATCTATTCTCTAGAGAGAGCCCTCTCCTGTCCTTGTAGGGCTAGCTACAAGGCTGAGCATGGTTTAGTTGTTACCCTGATTTTCCTTTTTCAGCCTGAGGTTCAGATTGGGTGCTAACATCTCTGGCGACCATACTGGGGAACTACAAACTTTTTGTATAGAAGATTCATCACCCCAGTAATACCTTTCTTGTAAAGTCTTGATGATGATATTTCAAAGTTTTCTAGGCTGATATAAATATTGTACAGTAGAAATTTGACCACACTGGCTTCAAGAAGATACACAAGGGCTAATCCTGATCCAAATCCTCCCCCTGTGTTTGAAAATCCAAATCTTATCCCAAGAATAGTCAGAAGACAGGAGGGATCACTAAGTCTTACACCTATTTTCAGGTCCCATACTTGGCCCAGTGAGTGGTTTTTTGTAGAAGAGCTTTCTTTTGACGAGAGTTTTGAGCTCTCTTTGTTTAGAAATAAGTCTGAAACTGCACTCGAAGACACAGTTTTAGATCCAGAATTCCTTGTGAATATTGAAGTTCAAAGAGCGAATTCCTCCATTGATGACTACATTTTGAATTCTCCCTAGTCCATCACTGTAACTAATATTCCTGAGGTTTTAGAATCATCAGGGACAACATTCCATCCTCCTAACTCATCAGCATTCCCATCATTCATTTTCCAGTTTTCATCTCCTCCATCAACACCTCCCTCAAATCCCAGTACTACAAACGTTGTTGTAAATCCTCCCAGAATCATGGCTGCTAGGTATGCACCCCTGGTGTTACCCCAGATCCTTAATGATATGCCTGCTGATTATCAGAGTAAAATTCCAATCTTTGATGCCACTCAAAGCATCACAGCCTAGTAGCATGTTGATAAGATGAATGATTTTTTTGATCTTCATGAGGTAGAGGAAGAGAATGTAACCACTAGACTATTTGTTCAAAGCTTTGGAGGCGAAGTTAGAAAGTGGTTTAGAGCCTTGCCAGCAGGCTCTATTCGTACTTTACAGGAGTTACACACACAGTTCTTAGACCGGTGGGAGGTGAAAAGGAACCCACTCCAAATTCTGTCTGAATATGAGAATATTAAAAGAAATATGGGTGAAACTATTCAAGACTATTGTTTAAGATTCAATGTTGTATACAATGCTATTCCGGATAACCTCAAACCTCCTGTGGATTCAGCTTTGCTAAAGTTTCCGGATGGTTTTGATGCCGATATGGCATATCAGCTGCGTGAAAGAGATCCGCCGTCACTTGAAGACATGTAGAGGATAGCAGTAAGCGTTGAAACTAATCTGCTGGCTAGAAGAGCTCGAGCTAGAGCTGAAAAGAAAGTCGTGGTGAAAGAGGAAGCCTCCCCTTCGGACAGAAAAATGGACACACTAATTCATACAATGGAAAGGATGATCGATTGATTAACGATTTCAGACAGACCTAAACCCCAAATAAGAAATCCGAATTTTAGAGGACAACAGCGGCTGCAATTCAAGATTAGACAGAGAAAACAGAGGGTGCAGGACCAAGCGACACCACAGCAACAAATTAAAAAACCATTGCAGCAGAACTACATGCAAGGGACAGACTCAAATGATGATGACCCTGCGATCGAGGTCAATCAATTTTTCATAGCTGATGGTGCACCCATTTTCCTCACATAAGACGAAGAATACACAGTGGCGACTCCAGACATTCGAGGGGATGAAAATTTCATTTTGGCCAATGACATGGTGTTAGAGGAAGAATCTGATGACTACCAGAGAGGGTATATGAACGCTCTATCAGCCCAGCAAAGGCAATATTCTCTGAGGAACAGAAACATCACAATCACTCCCATTCAAAAGAGAAAAGAACTCCAAATGAAGGACGAGGCACAGAAGAAAGGAAAAGAGTCGGCCAATCCTTCATCCAGCAAAGCACCCGTAGCTACTAACATAGCAAATGAAAAAAGCCAGCACAGCATAGCGAAGGAGAAAACAAAGAAGAAAGACCCTCCCATTAATGAGGTAGAAAAAGCTCCTTCCTTTAATTTAGAAAATGAAATTTCTAAACTCAAAGTGTCTGTGCCCCTGACTGAGTTGGTGAAAAATAATGTATATAAAAGTCAGGTGTCTAAAGTCTTGCAAATTGACCCTCTTTCTGATATGGTTAATTTGGAAGATGACTACCCTGAACTTATTTTTGGTCCAGCCACAGAAGAATCTGAAGAATATGAAGTCCCTCCCTTTTACCTAAGCCTTAGGTTGCATTAGTTTATCTTGAATAACGCCATGTTGGACTCCGGGGCCTCACATAATTTGATGCCCAAAGTTGTCATGGAGAAGTTAGGCCTTGATGTTACGAGAAAATACCATGATTTGTATTCTTTTGACTCAAGTAGGGTCCATTGTATTGGTCTTATCAAAGACTTGGTAGTGTCTTTAGATCAAATCCCAGCCAAAAATGTCTTGATGGATGTAGTTGTTGCTGATGTCCCACCACGGTTTGGAATGCTTCTATCTAGGTCTTGGGGTGCAAAAATTAAGGGGACCATACAGATTGACTTCTCTTATTCCACAATCCCTGTATTTGGCCAGTTGAGAAAGTTATATAGGGAAAAGAAAATGAAATATATGATTACTAGCAAAGACAAGCCAGTAAACCATCCCATCAATGCAGTCCACACAGATTTAGAGTCTTTTGTCTTATATTCAGATGGTGATTTAAATGATGAGGATGTTCAGTTGGTACAAGTGGATGAGATACCTGAGATTTCAGAAAATTTCAGAGAGGTCCTCAAACAGGAAAAGGACAAAGCATAAAGTACTTCCGAGCCTCCTGTCCCCCAGCAGCAAAAAGACAGCGAACAGCCAGAAATCAGCCAAGGCAAAGAGAAGGTAGAAACTAAATTTTAGCATCTGCAAGAAGAAGAAGAAGGCCTATGGG
This sequence comes from Pinus albicaulis, assembly GCA_034641835.2. NCBI lineage: Eukaryota > Viridiplantae > Streptophyta > Pinopsida > Pinales > Pinaceae > Pinus > Pinus albicaulis. The sequence continues at coordinate 143 of JAXQQM020090111.1, read as the reverse complement.
GTATGGATTTTGATGGAGTTGTTAGTAAGGATGGAGCAGGTATTGGAATATGGATTCGGAGCCCTGTTTTCCAGCCTGAAAAGGTCCCTAGTAATGTTAGAGTATGTGCTTATAAGTTGGCTTTTGACTGCTCCAACAATGAA